>NW_019060004.1:42029-86251 GCF_000696155.1 Zootermopsis nevadensis | reverse complement strand
AAACCCCATAAGAAAAAATCGAGAGGTGTCAAATCTGGAGAACGAGGTGGCCATGCTATCGACCCTGTTCGACCAATCCACCGACCTGGGAAACGGTTATTGAGGAAATCCCGGACTTCTGTGAGGTAGTGAGGTGGTGCGCCGTCTTGCTGGAAGTGAATGCGTCCTTTTTGGTCATCTTCGTCTAACTGTGGTATGAGAAAATTTTCGAGCCATTTTCAAATGCACTGCCGCTTGCGCTCGCGGTGACGGAATTCGGTATTACAGCACAACGTGAGTCAAACTTGATTTGTTTTGCTACAAAATGACACCTAACCGATTCTGTAAGCCTTCTGAATAAATTTCTATACACTTTCAAAGTTGTAAAGTCCTTTTTGAATCACCTGGTATATTCGTATATGAGTAAGAAATTGAAAGTTGGTTGATAAGAACACAGTGCTGAAAAGATCATTTGTACCTGGGAACAAGTTATAGAAGACTGGAAAATAACGTTTGTAATTTGTAAATTTCACCAAATTTCCATTGTACCATCATAGAAAAGATGATGAGATGTACCTGTATCATGCATGAAGTGGTAGAAATTCTTTCACATTTTTTTTTGTCTAAACCTTGATAGGAGTAGCCCAGTCCAGGTGGAACGCATACGCTGATGACAGAATAATATTAAAATGTATCTCAAAGAAGTAGGATGTAAGGGTGTGAACTTGATTTTTGTACTCAGTATAGGGTCCAGTGGCAGGCTCTTCAGAACAGGTTCCATAAAAGATTAGAAATATCTTAACTACCTCAGTAACTACTCATTTCTCAAAAATCATAACTTGTGTGGTTATAGTTAACACACCTATTTGGGACGTCACAGCTTCGAATCACCGCCCGAATCCAAGCAATCGTTCATAATCACAGGTGATGTTGCAAGACTTATGTTGAATGAAAAATTTTGGTGAAAACAAAGAATGGACCAGACAGAATATTCATTTTTGTAGAGGCAGTCAGTTCGAAAAATGTTCATCTGTCACTGTGACTTACGCATTTAAATTAGTGTGAATTCAGGTTCCGACGGCGGCGACTATAAAGCGGGTTATACCCTGATGATGAAGGCAGCAAGCACCTCTGAAACGTTGGTGGACATCTACCAGACTACACGGCGCAACAACCCAGAACACAGTTATCTTTGCATTTAAAGAAAGTGGACATAAAACCAGGTTCACGCTCCAGCCAATTTATTCCGAACAAAATATCTTCAGTAAATACGCACGATCACACATGAAAATGTCAGATCAATTTCTAGGAAAATGTATTGTAGCAGAGAGCATAATAGACAGCAACAATGAACTCAGCCAGCGGGATCAAGGAAAAATTAGAGAAGGTGCGAAACAATGTCTACGAATGTCAACGAAGATCTATGAAAGTGCGAAAATAAAAAAATCTTAAAATAAATATATTAATACATAAATTAATTAAACAATGATGAAATAAACAGGTGCCAGCAAGAAAACAGATTACAAAGATACAAGAAAAGATAAAATTAAGAAGTTACCAGCGGAAAATAAACAAAATAAATGCGATAAAATGGCAGGTAAACCACAAATGTACGATCTTAAAATTTGCATACCGTGTGGTGTATTAGAATATAGAGTAAGCAAACCAACAACTATTAACACTATAAAAAGACAGTTTTGCCATACGCATTTCGACCTCAAGAGGTCATCATCAGTGGCATCAGGGATCAATAGCTAAATGCAAGTTCTACTCCTGTGAATAACAGCATCTAGTGCAGTGTCACTTCGAATATTTTGTCAAATACCCTTTTCATTTTTAATTCTGAATCCAGTTTAAACCATTTGACTAAATGTATTAATTTCCCTGATGCCACTGATGATGACCTCTTGAGGTAGAAACGCGTATGGCAAAAGTGTCTTTTTATAGTGTTAATAGTTGTTGGTTTGCTTACTCTATATACAAATGTATATTAAAAATTTAGAAACAGAAGGGATAAGAAGAGCCTAGAAACAAAGAGTACAATGGAGACAAAGGACATTAAAAACTGAGAGCCGAAAATGCGAATGGCAAAAAGCACAGAACATTGCAGTTACAAAAGATTCAGACTGACATTCAGTAAAGATTCATTCGCAAGTAAATAATTTAATAAAACAGTCAATATGTGTTCTCTGTTGATTAAAACCCAAAGAGTTCCACTGCTTGTGGTAACAGCGCGTTTCGATACAAAAAGGCAATACTTGCCGACTGACAAGAGATAATTTATTTATTAAATGTTTAAACATAGCACCATTAAATTTAGAAGCCTCACATTTCAGTCGACTTCAGTCTACGTCTGTAAGTTTGTCTTTGGTAGTGTACATTCCATATATATATATATATATATATACATATGTGTGTTTGTGTGTGTGTGGCGAAGATTAGAAATGACAACAAAAATCAAAACAGAAATAAAATAATTTTGTCATTTAGAGAATACCATATTCAAAGCTGCAGACGACAGACAGGGATATTTCAAAAATGTCAGCATGAAATTGAGATAATATGTAGAGTCAGAGAGAGCCAATTAAATTATTTAAACTGAATCCACAAAAATTAAAAGTTTCGTTTAGAAACAAAATTTACTTCTGCCTTGATATACGTTGCATTTAACAGAGCAAATTTGTTGAAACATGTATTGCTTATTTTTAAAATACAGAAAATAAATTGAATGCGACTTTTCACAAACAAAAATTGTTGGATTACAAAGAAACTTTTTCCTTTCCACAAGAGCCTAGCATGAGGATGGTTAATGTTAACTTAACCACTCTGACACAGGAATAGAATAACACTTTATGTAATTTAATAGTGTGTGTATGCATTTGATGCACTTTATAATAGAAGATAAGACTACCAACTTTGACAAAATAATTGTATACAGACGTACAAAAATATCCTCTTTGATTTTGACGAGTGTATGAAGTCGAAAGCCTCGTAGTTGTACATCATAATTAGAACGCTATAACATAAAATGAAATTCAGGGAAGTGGTATGGAACAGAAAGTTTAAGAAATACGACTCATTTTATTTAATTTACTTTATTGTAATCTGCAAAGCGCAATGATATGTATTTGAGAAATCTGAGTTCAGTCGACGCTTCATGTAAAGTAGGGATCTACCTAACCTGTATCAAATTTAACTTCGTCCGATAAGGTTCCGTATTGGTTCTCAACAAAAGACTTAACTGAAACCAGTCTAATAATTTCGGAAATGAAACGTGATGAACAGATATAAATGGAAAAATGTATGTTACGATTCATCGTTTTATTGGTTAATCAACATTAACAGAACCTTAATAAGCCACGGTGGTCTAGCGGTTAGAACGCCGTGGTCTAGGCAACACGGAGTTTTCCTCCGGGGGCTTCCCCGGTTTCTCCGTGGCATCCCAACAATTACTCCATTCACACACAGAAGAAGGCAATGGCAAACCACTTCTGGATCATCTGCCAAGAACGTATATGAACAGGTCCCAGTCCGAGAAAAGGATGGAAGGATCCTGTTCATATGGACCTGTCGTCAGACAGAACACTAAATAAATACAAAAATAACAGAACCTTATAAGTATTTATCCATTTGTCCCCCGCGCACGCCAGAAACAAAATTCACTTATGTTACTATTGTTGATACACACGAATAGATGTGAAGTGTACATATTCAGTATTACCAATATAACAGACAAGCATTTACCCCAAGTATGAGGAGGGACCCTTTTTATATCTCTCGAATACATGTTGATTATACGAATTCTCTTACGCCCAAGTGCTCGGAAGGGGCAGAGGCCACTCGATTATTGGATATAACGACATTCCACGGTCTCAATTTTCTGCTTGCATTCCATCATGTTTTAATATCTACACTATAACGGGAATAGCAGAGGTTGTTGTATTACAGCGTTTTTTGCGTGCAATGAGAGAACGCAGTCCGGCGTTCTTCGATGCTAATTCCAATAGATATTTCATGCATACATTTCATGAATGCAAACATCATTAATAGTGAGTTACTATCAAAGCACACAACTTAAATTACTAGATTGTAAACCACATATAATTTAGTGAAAATGAATAGAGGTATTTTAATTTGAAAAACTGAATCGAATAAAGGGTTTCTGGAAGAAAGGCGAATAAACACCTCATTAGTTATTAAGTGTATCGAAAATACATTATATCTACTTGTTGTTATTATTTTTATTATTATCCCATTTATTCACTACTGTATAGGGTATATACTTCTATGCACCCAAGACAGACTTTGCCCCTAAGGTACATAGTGCAGTAGCTATTTCCGAAATACATTTTGTATTTAATACATGTTACACGTATAATATAGTTTTATTGTGAGAGATGACTACATATTTTACGACAGCGTCTTTCGAATGATATATGAAGATCTTAAATGGCAGTTTTCTGAAGTTCCCTGATGCTGTGTTCGCCCAGAATGTTGGCAAAATATTTTCAGAGTGCCTTGGAGACAGTTCCGGTTTCTCCTATAATTATTGGGATTACTTTTGCTTTCACTTTCCACATTCTCTGTATTTAAAGATCTTCTAAGCTTCCTTCTTAATTATTATTATTATTTAGTGCTAATATTTACTTCGATAACTTTATCACAGGGCGGTTATAATGCAAACATAGCAAAGTCGCACTGAAATGAAGATAGCAATTTGTAATGTTATACGGGTTGCAATAAATGCACTATGCCATCATACATTTCATATAAATTTGTACATCCCTTTCCATGATACACATACCTCCAGCGTCTTACAGTTGGTAAGACACACCCTGTTTTATTAAATGCCTGAAAGAAAGTTCTATTCTTATCAAAAGTTCACGTATAACAAAGACCGTCGAAACATACACAAAACGTGGGAGAAACAATAAATACAAATTTCTCTGAAATATTTGCTGAATTTTCTCTGTGTATGAAACCATTTAGACGTACATGGATACATAATATTAAAACTGATCTTGTAGAGGAGGATTTTAAGATTTAAAAGTGGTTGAACTTTGCAAGGAAACGAAAAAATTGTAAACTCTTCTGAACACGGTCATTAAACAGCTGAACTGCAATAAGTATTGAGTTCATACAAGTCGGGGGGGTGACTCGCAGGTCGCATGTAGCAAACTGTTCTACTTAACTTGTATGAATGCTGTTGCAGTCAGAACAGCAACGTTGGTACGACTGTGGTTCTGATTACCAGAGGGTCCCAGTTCATCAAATTCAAGGTCATCATGTACAAACTGTTAACTAGATCTACAGACTATGCTTAGCCACCTACTAACACAGATTTCTCCTTGAGAGATGTGTTGTATCGGATTACTGACACTCATAACAACAATATTCATAGGTTACAAGTTAAAAAGAAAATTAAGCACTTTTAAAACTGAGATGGCATTCTGATATTCGTAGGATGCACAAGAGTTTGCTGTCTTGACCTTACATGTAGTATGAGTGTAATTAATTCTTTTATCACAGCTAGCATAGTGGTACCTCTATGTGCCACATGTTTTATAATCCAGAAATTCTGCATTCTGACCACAGAGTGATTTATGGGATTTTTATATCTCAGAACAAACAGCGATTACGTCCTTAAGAAACCTTAATTATGTGATCATTTTAATGGAGAAGTGTCGTGTTTTCTTCGCAGTACAAATTTAATGTTTAAATATTTAGATTAGCTTCATTTCGTTTTGTCTAAAGAAATATCATAAAACTATTATCATGTAACCACTGTAGGCTTATTAATTGTTCTTTTGTTTATTTAACTACTCTGTCAACAGCTAAAACCATTTGTTTATGATATTTAGGATAAAAATTAAACCCAAATTATATGTCGTGTGACAATTTTAGCCACAATTTTGTCATTGAAACGAATAAAACGTATAAAACTCAGAGCAGACGTCCGCGCCCTGGGTTCGAACCCGGAAACTCACGGACATTAAGCAAGACTTCCAACCATTCGACCGCCACATTATATGACATATCTATATACACGGTACTGATTCATTTAATCGTAACGCTTACTATAAATAACCTGATTTCGACTCTGTGGAAGGTAAATTCATTCTCTTAAGCTGAACAAATAATTAGAAATCAATATCAAAGTCATGGAAGTCTGACACTTCCAGATTGAAGCAAATTAAGCGTACGCAATGGGGTAACATAAGTCAGGCTATAAGATGTGAAACAGTTGAAGAAAACTCCCTGCTCCCCTTATCATTTGACTGTTTGAACTGATTATATGACGCACTTGTCTGCGAACGAAACAGGAAGCAAAATATTCATGACGTCATCTCTCTGTGTGGAAGATAACAAAAATATACAATTTTGATGAGAGCTGGAGGTTCCTCCCCTAGTTACTGTACACGGTGAGACACTACCCGCCCTTCCCTTCCACTTCAAAGCATCACCATAGGACACTTCTATTCGCAGCTGCAACAACTACTGTTAAAATCTAACTCATATTTTTATTTAACCAGCTGATGTGGCTGTTGTCTCCCCAAACGCCCCAATTAAATTATTCAAACGACTACTACAAAATTAACCTAACCTAACCTGAAGAAGAACTACGTCTCTTGAGCAGTAAGAACAGTATTTCGACTTGCAAAAGGCTACGGATCTTATCCGTCAAAGAACAAGATGTCGTTCTAACCTACATACGTCCCTCTGACGTAAAACAATGCAAATGGGCCAAAAAACCTATGTTTCGCACGACAAATTCGATTAATAAACAGATGTTTTTCACTGCTTACTTTATATACAGAATGAATGTTCACTGCCTTGTTTATGCCATGCACAAGAATCTTCATATATTCTCACGTGAAAACTTCATTAGAACGTTTTCTGTATTCTACCTTTTTCCCTTTATTTATTTTGTTCCTTCATAACTCCACTTTTGAACGTGACTGTACTCTGTTTTTATAAAGGTCGCGCACAATCAAACCACTACCTGTCACTTAGTTGGTTGATGCACAACGTGCATCACCGTAGAGCTTTATTTCCACATGAAGCTCTTGAAAGAAGAACAGCACAAGAGACTACTAGGTTATCGGGACCACATAAAGATGTTTTCTAACGCACTAAACATTCAATCTGTTTTTGGCCTATTCAAAAGCCAGGACACTTCCTATCATTAATTCAAAGGGATGTGGAAAGAAATTCAAACATATCGTGGACTTATTGAGAACTCATACGAAATGTTCAGCAATAAAATCCGTTCTCTAAATATAGTTACGAAACCAGGATCTCTCGAGAAAGGTCCTTGAATCCTGATCATTGCACGTAGGGTCGTTTCACCCATGATAGTTTTATTAGAGGTATATAGAATGCCAGTAAGATGAAAAGTAGTACCACACGCTACAGACTGGAAAAACTGGGTTCGCTTCTCGGTAAGTGAGTATTCGTACTTCATAATGAGGATGTCCCAAGAACAGTCATTGGGTTTGCGAATTTTCGTGATTTTTCTGAATCCCTTTAGACATATTTGGGGAAGTGCGTTACAACCAGTCATGGCCACTTCCTTTCACACCATTAAAAATCATTCTACCAGTCGGCGCCAATATATCTTGTACAGGTGATAAAACGTCGTTAAATTAAACACGACATACATCGCTGATCTAAAATAGTTAGCATGTTAAAAAATGATTACAGATAACCCAAACAGACACGTCATTCTGAACATTCATTTGGCGATATGGAATCTGAATGAAAAAGTTAGCTTCGAAACTTGTCACGGGATGATTGATTATTTAACGACACTTTATGGATAACACAGATTGTTTAAAGCTGAGATTTTTAGATTAAAAAATTGAGGTAAACTATAAAGGAACAGAAAACAGTTGTTATCTATTTAACATTTTATTACACAAACTGAGGAAAATCTTGATAGAAAGATTCAAAGCCGATATTCAAACCCGGATCCCAAATTCAAGTCACATACCAGTGTACGTAATTTGTTTTATAATTTCCTTAGGACTTTTTAAATCCGTGATCAAAAGTGTGGGACTGATAATTACGATTATAGTTAACCAAGTGTGGCACAATTTACTGGCAAAAAGAACGAAATTATCCGACCAAGTTCGTAACCCCATTACTGAGTGCGTTGTTTCAATAACGAAGTCAATTTCGTAAGGATTCGTGAGAGTAGACATCGGTTGTTTTAACAACCATAGAACATTTATTTTTAAGCGTGTATATTTCGACGGAACCTTTAATAAAAATTAGTAAGGAAACTAATGAAGTATTACAGAAACTAAACAGAATTAAAGATGACAAAACATATACACACGAAAGAAGTAAATTCAGAGACTATAACATAACGTGGCTGTTCCAATGGGCTACCATTCACTCCCGAATAATATTAAAAACAAGCTAAAACATTCTTGACTTTCTTATTTTAGTATTATTCCACTGTTAACGCACACGTAGGAAAACTTCAAGATGAAACTACGCTCACCCACTCCAATAGAAATTCCAATTTGTGGTCCGTTTGATGTTTAGCGGGACTTGATTTGAACACACACATGGCGCTGCTACGCGAAATGGAAAATAAAAATCAAATTTTTTATTCTGCAATCAAGGCTACCTCTCTCTCTCTCTCTCTCTCTCTCTGTCGTCGCGCTCTATCGCTGGGTTCTTTCCCAAACCCTATTTCAATTTATACAACTGAATTCTGGCGAATAGTATTTTTGAAAATTACATTTACATTCATTGACGTCTCTCTCTATATATATCATCAAGTGTGATTAGCACAATTTTCAACTCAGCAGATTTGCTACATTTTTGGTCGCTCACGAGAGAGAATGTTTAATGGTAAACATTCATAAAACGATGCAACTTATTCTGTAAGGCATTTATTTTTGCCAAAGTTAGCAATACGTCATATTTATGCTGAGAAATTAACGGCTAAATGCACTGCTGAAATAAAACTAAGCAAAATCGAAAATATTGTTTATAAATTTGTCATAGATTATCTGTATATAGAGTCAAATGATGGTTCTTTGTGGCAATGTTTATAGACCTCCTTGACGTCATGATTTATCTTACTGCATGCTTTTAATGGCCCACAATGTAATTTCTCTATATTCTAACGTTTAAAAGCGTCATGTCAACAGTTTTAGCCTGGCTAACACTGTTAATGTGGAGTGTAAATAATGAAAATGCAAGAGATGTAAAACATAATTACGAAGTTCGACACAGCCTAGTGTACTAATGGAAAATCAATTTGAGTATTTATCCACTGACCAAGCCATCTTGTTCACTGACCGAGTCTCATTTAATATCTCGAGCAATCTTGTTCGTGATATGAATTTGGTGCAAAAGTCGCTTTCATCTACTTCTACATTGGAAGGTTGCAGTCTTCTACAGAAATGCACCAAGAAGTCTTTGTTCCGCAAGCATAATAAAGACTTTTATAGTTTTCTCAGGAAGGCAATTAAAGTACTTCAAAAAATGGGCTCTCACAAGGAAGCCCTTAGCCAACAGTATGATCGAAAAGAATGGTGCCTGCTGGGAGCAGAATTTGCTTTCTGTATAGGAGACAAACTCTCTTCGGTTACCATAGATCATTGAGTGTTATTACATTCGTTTCGTTTCATTTATTTATTTATTTACAAGCATACCTCATTTTATTGCGCTTCGAAGATATTGCGTCTTTTTACAAATTGAAGGTTTGTGGCAACCCTGCGTCGAGCAAGTCTATCGGCGTCGTTTTTCCAACAGCATGTGCTCACTTCGTGTTTCTGTGTCACATTTTGGTAATTCTCGCATTGTTTTTTAAGACATAATGTCATTGCACACTTAATAGACTACAGTATAGTGTAAAGATAAGTTTCATATGCATTGGAAAACCAAAAACATTCGTGTGACTCGCTTTATTGCGATGGTCTGGAACCCAACCAGCAATATCTCCGAGGTATGCCTGTATTCTATTTCACGACTCTGTCAGTAGCATCGACCAAGGGCCTCGAGTGATAAGAAGATTAATGAGCAATTAATTGGAAATTTTCTTGAATTAAATGGTGTTAGGAAACCTACCATTCCCGTATTTTCCTCAACGGGCTGATAAAAATCATGAAAAACCTCACAGGAAAGTTAGTCTTCGAGCCGAGATTCGAACACAGACTTCTTGAAAGCAAACAGGATTTCTATAGCAAAAATTATTTAGGTTCAGAAATGGTCTTCAGCTTCGTGCGTTCGTATTACAAACACATCACAACGCAAGTCTTATTTTCTTCCTACAGCGGTACGCCTCTAATAATTTAACCAAGATATTCGGTGTCTCGTGTCCTGTACTTTACACCACTACGAGAATAGGTGACGTCACAACTTTTACTGGTCACTGCGTAAAACGAAATTACTGTTAGTGAATTCTTACTTGATTTTAGCAGCTCAAGAAAGGTTCTGATAAATCATATGCAACACAAACCTAGGTCTATGCTAAGGTCATACAAAATCACTACAGTACTTGTTGAACCGTTGTCATTTTTAATTGCGGCAATTTGCTTCCTCGTAAATTTAATAAAGAGCATAATGCTTAATGGACGTGACCTGAGCGCAGAATTATATTGGCATTCCCAGAAATGCCCCTGGTGATATTCGATATCGAAATTACTACTAACATAATAGGAGTGATGTGGATTCCAGACAAGAGAGCATTTTCCTTCTTGCTGAATTACCTACGTCGTACTAAAGGCTGGCAATAGTTTAAGATATATATCGATTTCATATACATTCATATGGTTAATGGACATAATACCTTACACGTGACTTGTCCAACATAAAAGAACTCTATATTATATGATTCCATTTCAGTTCCAGGCCTAAGATGCAAAATATTTTATTTCTGGTACTGGGGTTTAATGCAATTACTTTTCTTGAATAACATGACAGTGAAATAGATTCATAATTTACAACTTTAAATAAAAGTTTTGAAAGTTTTAATATAATTTTTAAATTACAATTGTGCTTATAGCTACACGTAACAGAGTCCTTTATGTAGTCAAATGTTTCTACGTAGTCAGTTCAATTCGATTCAAATCGTGTGAACTGTTTTAACTTCCCTGAGAACACAGCTTTACATATACGAAAAGGTATAATGCTGTCTTGTAAACTACACAAGATTGACAAGTTTTTAAAAGCGTCATTTTGAATATGTCTAACACGGATATAAATCTATAGAAAAATATAAGTTGAATTGAAAGCGCAAACATTCGAACTTACAGACTTACGAAAAACGTAATTTGGCCTAAAAGTGATAGTCTCTTCAATAGTATAAACTGATAATTTATACTGTATTATTCACGTAAGAATAGTCTTTTACCCTAGATTTATAACAAGATATCGCCCAAAATAACAAAATTATTTCAATAAATCTTTATGTTCAACGTCTGGATTTTGGTTTTTAATTAGCTTCATACAAAGTACCACTTTGTTTAAAAGTGCTTTTACGTTATACAAAATATTTTAATTCTTTGAAAGATGTTGATGAAACTTCAGATGTGGCACTTTCACCATATTAATATATCCATGTGCAAGTTTCAAAATTAAATCAATATCTTTTACGAATAAATCCTACAAAACACATAAATAAATTATGTGAACATATTTAAAAATAACTTACTGTTGTAGAAGGCGGTGCAAACAGTTAACCCTGGATTTCAAAGAGTTAGAAACAATTTCCTTCAATAAACTTTATTACACAACACACAGACTGATTTTCATAAACATCCTTAGTATGTTTAGGACGATATTATTCAAGGATCCATATATTTGAAGAGACAAATTTTTCACAACTGATATCTCTTGTTCATGAAATAAGAACAAGATGTTGTGCATGTGTATGCGCGCGCGCGTGCGCGCGTGCGTGTGTGTGTGTGTGCAGAAGGGGTAGGCAGTATAAAGGCAATAATATTTTATTTTTTATAAACTTTTTAAATGAAGAATTCACTGCGTTCTGTCAGAAAAGTTATATTTTTGATATGTAAAATTTTAGGTTCTCACGGAGGTGAAGCTGTTGGTGGTTGTAACACTGCGAGTTACTAGAAGTGGACAAGTATCAGAAGAACATACCGCCGAAATTTTCAGGGGTATGTACAAGTCAATAATGGTATTCAACTCAGAATACCAACATGGAAACCTATGATTGTTATTCAACTTCAATTCCAAATTCATTCAAAGTGGATGTATCTCCACTGCACGTTTACGCCAGTCTCCGGTCGATCGCCTGTTGAAAGAATTTCCTTACATTTTTATACATAACATTTTTCCCCTTTCATGTATAGGATCTTTCCTCTACCCCATTCAACTCCCACGTTCTGTATCATGTTTTAAACATACATACGGAGCGTCGTTTTCACTACTGTCTGTTATTTTGAAATTTAAATTAGCAGAAAACCCGTTTTATGTTAGACGAACATTTTCGAGTTCCGATTAGTTTACGAATATATTCAAACAAACCACAGAGGTACTTAATCATCTTATCCCCAGTATACATTATTCTTTTATTCAATTAAACTATTATTTTAGTTTCAAATAATTCATTGTTTCCTTCGCTGTCTACCATATAAATCACCTTCATACTCAACGAGCTGAAGTTAGAAAAGAAAGATACAAAATGTTGATTGAAAAGTCTTATCGAGGACGTGTAATTTGACAGACTCTTTCTTGAAGGTGTAATATTGATCTTAGAAATTAATTTTGTATAGTGATGGGTGTAAAAGCTGATCTCTTACCGTAAGAGACAATAAAATAAATTATCTTTGAAACCGAAGCGTTAGGAGAAATACTTAGAACTAAAGAGAAATGAGTAATTGGATGGCGGGAACATTGCAAAAAGCGGGGGCTTAAAATCTGTACTCGTCACTAGCCGTGTGGTTACACTAAAGATGGAAGCGATATATTTTGTCGAAACGCTAGTAACCATTTACAAAATAATAAGACTTCACGACCCACAAAACAATCGATTTCAATAACGTGAGAACATCAAATCTCTAACAAGAAATTTTTGTTTAAAAAACTGAACGGAAGAGACCATTTTGAAGGCGTAGGAATAGGTAGAAAGATGATATTCAAATGAGCCTTAAAGAAATACGATAAAGGTGTGGGCTGGATTCGTGCGGCTAAGAACAGCCCCCAGTGGAGTTTCTTATTAAAACGGTAATCAACATTTTAAGTGCTATAAAAGACGGGGTTATTTATGGACTACCTCAGCTACTAACAGCATCTCAAAGGGACTTTGTTGAAAGCAGTTAGCAAACAGAAGTAATTAATTAATATTTCAGAAGGCTTTTAATTAAATAAGCACCATTCCATGAACATGTTTTTGATAAGATTAAAGTCCCTCTAACGTCATACATTCTTAAACTCGTCATTATAAGAAGCGTATCAATTCGACTGCTTTATTTCCTCGGAAAAATCACTCGATATTCAGTGGTTACCGGTATGGTTGATCCTCAGTGATGGCTCGAATTTTATGTAGAAAAGAAAAATATTTTTCCCTGCCGGGAATCCGAATCTGGTCATCCAGTAAGAAAGTCTACCACCACAAAACGATTCCATCTACGTGTAGGCCAATTTAGTAAAATTAAAGTAAAACTAGAGGGGGGTGAGTGGTCAGCATCACGCCCCGGCCGGCTTTACCCCCGGGAAAGGCCCCTGTACCCATTGGATAGGAGGCTGGGTGGGCCGCAGAGCCGGTCTGAACGCAGAGGCTAGAGGAAAAATCCTCTGCCCCCGTCGGGGATCGAACCCCGGCCGTCCAGCCCGTAGTTAGTCACTATACTGACTGAGCTATCCCAGGCCAATTTAGTACTTTAATTAATAATAATTAAACACCACGCTACGATGATATGTCGCGATGTTCAGATATTGTTCCACTCATTTTTAACTTTGACACGACGCAAAGGACGCTCCTCCCGTTTTTGCCCCATTAAAAGAACCCCCAATACTTAGTGAATACGAAGCATCTCCTTATCATAATTGATAGTTGGATGTGTAGGACGAGGTTATGTGGATTTTGACCTGAAGCATACATACACTACAAACGACGTTTACTAATGCAGAGAAAGCGATGGAACGAAACAAGGCTGCGTTACCAATACGCGGTTTGCGTGTAAAGAATCAATTTCCTAGCCCCAGTATCACACTCTCTGATCACACACCAACAAGAAACGTGCACAAAATATGTTCTATATTGGAAGCTTAAAGTGTTTAGGAGGTGGGCAAACCAGACAGGAAGTACCTCAGGGTTGGATGAAGTGCAATATGGCAGGGGAGGCGAGAGAAGGTGGTAGCTCGGAAGCATGGATAAATGTACAATCGTGTTCCAGAAGAAAAGCGCTTTAGTGGGGAAAATAATGGAAAACAGAAAATACAGAAATATGACTCGAGTACCATTACTGTAAATAACGAACTTTATACTAAATGGGAGATGATTGATGATAAGAATCTTGTTTATAATTTATTTCCAATCTGTTGAGTCTAACAGCTTGTACAAGGTGAGAACAAGATTAAAATTACTTCAAGGAACAGTATTTTCCTTAAAAACAACAGATGTCCTTAATTTATTGAGCCCAAATATTCATAATCTTAATTATTTCATTTTTATTTGTGCTTTTAAAGACGTTCCCGACAACTCAAATTATATAGCGTTTAGTGGTAGGATTTTTAGTAAATAATTAAATGAAGATAATGTAAAATGAAGCGGTTGTGGCCTAATTCAAGGCAATATCCGAGAACGTTATTGGAGCAACCGTGTAAAATTACGAAAAACGGGCGACTAGTACCAGGTATTTTTACCAATCTGATAATGTTCACACATGTCTGACATTTAACTCTCTACTAAACCATTTGCATGAAAACAACGCAGTAACAAATTAATTCTTCTTAGACCTGTTTCTAATGCTGTCTTCTCAGATAGACCTAAATATTTGAAATGATTACGGACGAACAAACATTTATGAATCCAGATATATCGATTTGTTTAGGTTCACAAATGGCCGAGTTTTCATCTGACACGAAACAAGCACAACTTTTTTGAGAAAAATATTATAATATTTGATAATGACCACGTACACCCATTCTTAGACCTCAATTAAGTACTTCATATATACATATTTTATTTAGCAACTTAGATGCCGGTAACTTTCTTTCATTTCTTACTTTACCCTTGAAATGTTTATTCTAAGAATACCACATACACATGAGCATATGCCAGTATCATCTATGATTTAAAAATAAACAAACCATTCTTCAGTCATAAGAATATAAAATGCTTGAAAAATGCATTACCCTACAAACAATACCTTAAAATATAGAACTATATTACAGAAAAATGAACTAAGTCAAAATTAGAAGTCATACCTTATCCGTGTTAGCATGTTGGTAGGCCTCGTTATATCTGCACTTGTCATCATCTAGTGGATTCTGTAATGAATAAATATGAATAATATTATTGTCTACGAAAGTACTTTTCTAAAAATCACGTTCAAATCTTAATGTCAGAAGTGTACATGCATTCCCTGGTATTAACACACCAAAAAACCCTTTCTCATGATGTTCTCACTTAAATCATTGTCTCAACACAAACAGAAAATTTCTTTGACTATCTCGGTGAGCCAAAAGATGATTTCACTCATGTCACAAAGAATTCTGCATGTTTTTGTAAACGTACCATCAAAATCATTTGTAATTCCAAGAATATGAAGGCACGTTTGTGAACGCCACACACAACGAATTGTCTCTGTCGTTTTTCTACAATTTCTCGTCAACTTCATAATGGAACACATGTTCACATTTACTTTAATTATTTTTTATTTCTGTGGCTTTATAAAAATGGGGCACTTTTTTATCATATCCACAGGACGCATATTGCCAACACTATTATAATTATATAAAGTGTTATATACATATTCCATAGCAATCAAATGAGATCCTAGATTTCTTGTGCCTAATTAATATATTTACTTTTCCAAAAAGGTTTTTTTGAATATTTCTGCTGATCCTTTTAAAGGCTGCTGCTAACTATAAGGATCACTAAATATCCTTATCACTAATTAATTCTGCGTTTTGCCCAGAAAATTTATTTGTTGATTCTATATTTTTCTCAGGCCAACCCAACATCGTGAGGAAATTGGGGAGCTACAATGAGTAGCGTAATCCGGTCAGGAAAACTAGCACTGACTGGGGGTTCGTCGTGCTGACCACACGTAACCCTGTATCTGGTTGGATGATCGTTCACCTCTGCTTAGGCATGTGAACGTGAGGCCAGCAGCCAGCCAGTCGGCTTTGGCTCTCAGAGGGCTGTTACGCCACGGATAATTATTATTATATGTTTCTCAGAGCAAACATCGATTATTTCCTACAGCATTAACCATATTATCCTTGTAATTGTAACAGTTCTGTTCTCTGAGGTAACTATAACCTGAATAATTAAATATTGTTTAGATGAGCATATTCAAGGGGTTAATGGGATATCCCTTAAATTATTCGAATATAGAAGTATATTATTTACATTTTGATATTATCAACATCTTTATTATTATTACTGTCGTTTCCCGTGTCCACGCGCTCTGAGATCATTGTTTTTGACCTCTCAAAAATATTGATGTCGCATTAAAATCTCACTTCGGAAATGTTTGTTTCTGTGGTATCTCCTGATGGTAGCGGCCAGGCAACTGTCCTCTACATTTAACTTGAGTGTCACCAAACTAAATTCCTCAAGGTCACGGTAAAATCATACAACGTTGCGACACAAACAGCGGGGCCAATGCAGCTGAATAGAGTTCAGAACTAGCAGTGTAGCAAACTAGCAACGCTGTGCTGGTGCCGTTGAGTCTCGGAGGAGGGAAAGGGAGGGGGAAAGTCGTTCCGTGGCCTTAACGCTTGTAATTTGGTGACGGCTACTACAGTAATACCATCCAAGAAGCATCTGTCCAGCCCAGCAGTAATACAAACCGAGACACAATATTGGTTGTAGGATCAAGACGAGGAATAAGAAAATAATTATTACCATAATTATAAAATTTCCATGGAATTAACTAAACATTAGATTCCTCGATCAATCATAAACCTCAAAGGAATACAAGTTAAATAACAAATGATGGATTTCTGCTAACAACCTGGACTATATAGATCGACAGATGCGTTTTTGAACTGAATGAACAGGTCACAGCACAAAAACCTCACGCATCGATTAATTCTGCTGTCAGGCGTCGCAACAATCAGTTTGCATGGATCAGCAAGTCCGACTCTACGAGGGATTATTTGTAGCTGATTCTTTTTTTTATTTCACTTTTCCACTGAATGTTTCGTTATGTTCTTTCTTTTGGTTTTCACGATAATAATAATTGATGCAAGATACATGTGACAAATAACAACAATGCGACGTGCAGCGTAACAGTTGACAAATGACGAGCGTCACGCTTGATGCGAGACGCTGACTTGAGGCCCGCAACCTCCACTAAGTGATTAAAGTACAGCCCCATGATTTACAAGTGTCCTATTCAGGGGCTGTCCATTCTTTGATATGGAACTTACTTGGACTCACTTTTTTGTCAAGAAACACGACAAGTATTTAATCACACCAAACAAGTAAAGTACGTGATAAGTGAGGAAATAAAGTACATATGTAAACATGAAGTGTATATCATTTTACTGAAAAAATATGCATGAGATAAAAGGCAGATCAATGAAAATGCATTTATGTAGATTACATAATCAAGTTTTTGTAAACTACACTTTACTGATGTTAAATGATGGCACCCGGTAGACACCATGTCTCTGTTCAATTTCAGTCCACACTTTGTTAAGCAACTCGAAGATAACGCAACCACTGCATCTTCTAACCTCCCAACAAGTTCCTGCAAAGTGGCAACAAATAGTGGCACATGAACCTCCCAAAATCAAAAACCAAGGAGAGTAAGGTAGGTGAACCACAGAGTTTTTCACTTGCGACGCCATTTTAACAGCTTCAGGTGAAAAAATTTGGAAACTTAATTGGCACGAATTATAAACTTGATGACATAAGTTACTCAAATGCATGTAGTTTTCATTGCTCAGACTTTTGGTTATTTTACATTGTTCTTGTAAAATGATATTCATCTCATGTGCACACTCTGTATATTGTCTACGTGTTTGTTCTTCACTGTCACAATTATGTTTACGTGTGACAAAAATTAAATTTGTAGGCTGGAAACTGCACAATAAAATGTTAAGACAGACACGTCACAGGTCCTTTGAAAATCCACTACTAGTTTACACGAGAGTTAAGAAAGAAATTAAAAGAAACACTCAATAACTGACCAATCAACCAATCAATCACAAATTTAAATATATACATACCGTATGTTAAATACCGCTACCAGTAAGCACCAACCATAATTTAATTCGATGTATCTATTGCAGGTGATAAATATAATAATGCAAACAGGGTATATTCCAACGTCAGAAATGTGCAGTATCAGACTGACGAAAACTTTCATGTCAATAGGTATTCAATCACATGAAAACTGTCAGAATATTGTCCCATGATACAGAAAACCGATTTGCATTATCATTACAAAAACTCTGTACAAATATACATAATAATTAATTAATTAGATGCCGCAGAGCACAAATTGTGTTTATTCGATTTATCATAACTCCCCCCAACATTATACCATTATTACGAGCATATTATTATTATTGATGCTGATTAAGTACAGCAATGGTGAAGAATTTATATAATTTCTCTTCTTTAAATAGTCTGTTTTATATAATACTTCAATGAGGTAAAAACTACATATCTCTCTGTCATTTGGAATAATTTCACACTGACTGACACTAAAAAATAGAAAATGTACGTTGAAAATCTGCCGACTTTTGTCGTTTGTTTTTATTTTGATATTTCATGTAGGCCCAAGAGTGATTTAAATCGTAATTGTTTAAAATTTACAAAATTCAATTCCAGACGACATCTCGATGCATTATTTCTCATAAATGTTTTCAGGTGCAAAATAAATTGTCATTCCATCCTGGACACTGTTTTCTTTCGTGTGCCTACAGGGCAAATAAGACAATTTTATTTGTACTTTCAACACTGAACATCGCACTGGTGCGTAATTCTTCCTTTAGGTGCGTTACTGTTGTAAATAATATGCAGAGTTTTTGACGTGGCAAAAATATTTCCATTGAGGACAATTTCTTGACACGAGAAAATTTTTAGCATTGATTATTTATTATTGTTTTGTTATGTCCTGTCTTACCTTCGTTTTCTTTGGTTTATTAAACATTCTCATTAGTGTTTTGCCTCTAATACGCTCTTTCGTGCTGACAAACACTAACAAATAATTAACGACTAAAAGTAAAAGAGGTGATTGTCTCTGTGATGTTACGCCGTGTAGTCTTGTAGATACAAAGTGATGCTTCAGAGGTGATTTCAGAAGCCCATAATCTCCCTGATGATAGAGACAGTGTACGCCTCTGAAACGTCAGTCAGTATTTACAAAACTATACTTCGTTATATCACAGAATAAAGTAATTTTCACTCTAACAAAAGAAACTGAATTTAGTTGAATTATTATTATTATTTCCAGTATTTGGGAAAAACAAGCCATTCCTTCCTCTATAATTATATATGAATGTCGTAGTGTAAAGATGACCAATAAATAATTTAAAAAATTGTAAAATTCAAATAGGCTTATGCGTAACGACATTAACGAACCAGAATTACATTCAGAAACAAATTAAAACAATTTAAATTAGTGAAATGCTTGCTCCAGAATATTTATTTTCTCTCCCGCTAAAAACTGATATTACAGTTTTTAAACTACAATGTTGCATGTTGTTCTGCATAGATGTGAAACTCAATAACTCACTTCAGGTTACGAAATATTTTTCATAACCTGAGTCTGTATAACAGCCCACCACAAAATCATATCTAAAGCCAGTTGAATCCAGTTCACATCCACAAACCCTACTTACACAAGGTCCTTTTCGCATCTCTGCATTCCCATAAGTACTGGACGCTTATATAGGCCTGATTCCTCTTAATCATACTCATAAACTTTTAATTCACGCATTCGACTTATGTTTGTTTACTCAAAATTTTCTTAAAATTATTTGCTGTATTTTAAAATAAATTCATCAATTTTTTAAAAAATTCATAACATAATACATTCACAGTGTAATAAGCAAAAACTACATCGATCAATTTATGACATTTCTGGCATTTCACAGCTATAAAACAGGATTACGTTAACACAGTTGTCAAAAAACGCTAAGCGGTTAACTGTATTTGAGAACATTATCTCTTAACCTCATTTGAACACAATATTTCATGACCCTGAACCTCCAATCCCAATAAATGATTATTTCCCGAATGCGTGGTGATTTACCGAATTAATTCCATAGAAAATATATGGACCATCAATATGATACCACTCATTTTACTTACATCCACTTTGTGGCAATCTTGTCACAATTAATTCTGCCATTAATGTAAACATTTATTTATGCGTATTTATTTACTAACTCCTCTTGCTGTTACATATTTCACATCCATGTACCCAGACTGCAGATACAAGCCCAGCGTTATTTATGTCTGTATCAGCGCGTTTGATGCAGTGTAACACAGTGAACGGCGAAGAATGAAAGTAATGGACCCTACTAGAGGCCTTGTCGAGAATCAAACCTCACGTTAAGTTCAAAATAAATACAGCATTTCTGTTTAGACATTAAACCATCCCTCTAAGCGCCATGTAGGCGCTTAGAGGGAGATGAGGTATAGCTCCTACTCATTCTCAACCTCGGCACTAGATGGGGGTGAGTGGTCGAATTCACGCCCCAGCCGTTATTTAATCTCAGAAAAAGAATCCCGGTACACATTGGTCAGGAGGCTGCGTGGCCCCATAGACGATCTGGACGCGGAGGCTATAAGATAATAATCTGCCACCCTCGGGGATCAAACCCCGATCGTCTAGCTCGTACTCAGTCATTATACTGACTAAGCTATCCGGCAAAAAGTAGGCATGAATCTTTTGACCAGGACCAATAGAGTACGTCAGAACTAACAAATGTCTAGCATCCCGTTTACCGACAGTCGGATGTTATTTACTACTCTCACGGACCAATGACTTGGAACGATTACCGCTGTTACAACAACGCCCTGTATTATCGATAATCGATCTACATCCCAACCAGACTCACTGACTCATGACTCTCGATTTATACCACCTCATTCCCACCTTTACACTTGTACCCTGCGACTAAATTCTGAGGTATTATACTAGTGGCAAAACCTCTTTTTGTGTTCATAGGCAGTGATACGGACATAGGAGATGAGAAATGAATAAAATATTTTAATTAAAAAAATTAAAATAAAATATTACTTTGGAGCCCTGCGCATAGAAGATATCATAACACAGGCGGCTCTATTAGTATCATGAGAACTTGAATCACAGAAGTTCCTGGACTTTCTATTACCACAAGTTACGTACATCGTAGTTTTCAATAGTGTCTCCAGGGTAACACCTGCTCAGTGCTTTGAAACAGGCCACAAGACTTCCCGCCTACATCCTGACGTACATACGGATTTGGAAGGGACACATTACAATCTTCCCATAATTAACATACGCAGTTGGAACAGCGTTATTAAATTGCGTGATAATTTATATAATTTATAAGCCTGAATATTATTATGTTTTTATAACACCACACTTTTTACAAACCTGTGTAAGTATTTAAAAACAATTAAAATGGATCCTATTTCTGATAACGTATTGACTTGTAGCAAATGTTGTCCACAGTAAAGCAATAAAACTGTGCAGTTAAAATAGACTTGATTATGTCACGTAAATACAGAACTGTTCACAATGAAATAATTAAAGAAAAAGTATAAAACTTACGGTGGAAAACAGATATTGGCTGAAATAAGAACGACACAGCTAATATTGAATGTAGAATTGTAACATATGAAAGACGTTCTACTGTAATGGAATGGATGCCGGAAGGAAGTAGATGGGTAGAGATGCAAAAGCAGGTCACGGGAAGGGATAAAATGCTTGGATGATAAAATATGGAACGAAAGTGAATGGGCTTTGAGTAGAAACAACGACTTTATTCTTTGTAACAAGAAATTCCGGAAAAAAATTCATAATGCATTCACAAATTTGAAAGCTTCTATCTACATACCAAATCTAGCAAGAATTATAAATTAATTTTCAAGTCAATAATAAAATCATGTGTACAATATAGACTAATATAAATTTATTCTGTGTAGGCCTTAACGTTGTCAGACATAACCTCAAAATTTTGCTTTCGCCATGTATAATTCCTTTTTATTCATCAAATTGATATATATAAATAAGGCCTTTCTACCTGCAATGGTTCATTAATAATTTCCACCCATCAAAAAACAACGTACAAGTTTTGTGATGTCAAAATATTGTGATTTTACGTTAATCGAAGCAATACGTATTCCAGATACCTGTTCCCATTCATTTGAGGTCGTAATACTAAGTGGCGCCACTGCAGCGACCACCTGCAAAATTCACGCCACCGCCATGTTAGTATTATTTATTAATTGTACAAAATTAACGGTTAGGTACCAATTTGTGACTGCCTCCAATGTAATTATGTCGACATCATGTTTAATCAAAATTCATCAGTTGGTTTAAATGCATTAGTAGCGGTTTGCACACACAGACATTATGATAACACGCATGAGTCTACCTATCAATAAAGTAGGTTAACATTATTTTGGTAAGCAGTTGTTTACGTTCTACAAAATTGCCCTTAAAGATTCAAACCTTTTAAATTACACCACATTTCTAAAAATATCTGACAGTGGTATGATGTAAATTACCTAGTTTTCTTACAAACAGAAAAAGAATTAAATAAAAACTGGAGAATTACAGCAAGAAAAAGGCATCATCTTTGAAACGCATTTAAATGGAGAACCTTTCCTAGCCGAAACGTATCGCATAATTCATATGTTTGTTAAAATGCAGGTTCTAAATCATGGTCTGTGTTCGGGTCCCAACGCGCGATTTTAATAGATGGACGTGGCAAAGATAGGCATCAGTGGCGTTCAGACAACAACGACACTAGCAGGAGTTCGAGACGAATTGATATCAGTCCGAAAAGGTTCCATTTGTTAAAACTTTGTGGAAAAGTTTATTCCAAGGATAAAAAATTTAGTGAGTGGAAAAGAACTATAAAAATCACAATTATCTTCAATTTCTCTAAGTTTTACTCACTATTCATTTAAGGCATTATATCTAAGAATTTATCTTTAAATATAATTTGTTAATGTGAATGTGTATTATTTTATCGATAAAAGATATAAAAGAAAGATGATGTAAGTAAATAATATTCCATCTGCATAAAAATTTAATACGCATATATACCTATATATTTTTAAGGGTCAGAGGTGGAGAATTGAGATAATTTATCGGCCTGCAGTGTAGCTTGGGTTGAAAAATACTGCTCCAGATTCTGCCTAAAAAGTCAGAGGTATTGTTAGCCAGCGATGACATCTCTGTCAAGTGTAAATTATCATCAGTGTTATTTATATTTACCATATAAAAAAGAAATTCTGAAGCCGTTTGTACAAAAGATATTTTCACTGTATTGAGTACCATTGTGATTTGGTAACAGAATACTTAAACTTTCAGACATTATTAACAAAACGTAGAAACTTTTACCCTTAGTAACGACCATAATGACATCAAATTAAAGGCCTGCTAGGTTGTTGATTTATTATTTCTTGTACACGTTTTGCAGGCCTATTCCTACTGTTTCTGTTAATGGCCACTTTGAATCAGTAAATAAACAAAGAATTTAATTATTATATTCTATAGGATTTGAGACTTTCTCGGCGAATAAAATCAATAAAATCTTCTCGGACAATCAGTCACGTCAACGGGTTCCCGTAGTAAACCAACGTTTCGGGAACAACTCTGTCCCCATCAACAGGGTTCTGATGTGACTGGACTTTATTTATTATATTCTACTGCGAAAATGATAATAAATCTTCAATTTTAACAAATATTGTACAATTCAGCGGCAGTACTATTATTGATATACAATACTATTATCCTTTAGTTTCCACTTTCTCCTTTCGGTTTAAAATTATTAAATAGTGAAGAAAACTTGCCTCCAAAAATAACGTTCATTTTACTCTACTATCAAGCTCTGTGTCTAGATCTGGTGGCGAGGTTAAAATGTGCAGAACTTTACCTACGTTCCTCATACGATTTCAAGGCTTTCTGGCTAGGCACAGGTATAATTTTACGTTTTTTCAGCCAATCGAGCTCTCACCAGTAGGGTGTTCTACGCCACTGATCGAGACCACGTAACTGGACGGAATGAAAAGGTTGGTTGGCGGTTGCAGGAGAGATTTGGAGGGGGGAGGTGCTGTTCCGCACAGGATTTCACAATATCGACCACCGCACCCACTGGCACCAGGGAACCTCGAGATGTGGGGTATGGATATTATAAATCCAGGTTTCGAAGCGTCATCCATCAAAACCATGCTCCTCTAAATGATATTTAATAATGTCGTGCAGAATACCAATGAGGGAGTGTGATAGGGAAGTATGGTTTGTGATGTACAGAAGGAAATAAATAACACTTACATGGACGGACAGAGACTTATCTAGTAGTTTGAGGCCCTCATATTGAAGTTCGCAGAAAATATGGAATAATTAGTAAATTTTAAAAAGTTCCGAGGAAAAAATTATACGAATTGGCTCTCAGAGAGTTCTATAATATAATTTATGTTCCTAATTAATATAACCTGAATTTAAGAAAATAGAGGATGAGTTACAATTAAGACCAGATTTAAATAAATAATAAATCTTAAATTAACTCGCGGCAGGAACACTGAGTGCTTCTAAAAATGTAAATTGTAAAAACATACATTTAAAGACTGTTGAAATATGTTGACTTTTGTATATATCCGCAACTTTGTTCATCTCAGAGTTATAATTATTTAAATTATGAACTAATTATAATTCATTCTGTATATCGTATTGGATCAAATATTTTATGACTCCAAAGGTCATGTAGCGTCGGGACTTTGGAAGACCGCGAGCAGTATTAGTGCCGTACTCCTATGTATTAAAAATAAGAACTATAAATTTAAATATACTTATTATAGTAATGTATTCTATTTAAAAATATCCTTTCATGCTAGTTTGCGTTGCTTTGTAACAATTTCATTAGAGAATGCCATCGGTCACTGCAATTCAAACAAAGTTTTCGACCATTGAGTGATGGCTACGACGTGAATCTCCGTCCTGCACAAACAAACTGACGTTCAGAGCGATGCTGTGACGTAGAGATGAAAAATCTGTCTAATGCACACAACTGCTGAAAAACAGGCAGCTGTGCTTCTGTTTGTAAGCCCGTCCTTCAAACTCTCGTGCTGCCTAGAGAAATATTTGGACCTGAGAAAAAGTAACAGGAGGATGGAAAAGAAGTGCATAATTTAGACGCTTCAACAAATATTAGTGAGGCAAACGAATTAAGGAGAAACATGGGGGAGATTATAAAGGCGTACGAAATTTAAATCGAAAATCCTAAAGATGAGAAACCGCTTGGGAGACAAGCATAAATGGGAGAATAATATTAAAGTGAACATTTCTGTCTTTTGGGTTGCTACGGGATGAGAAACCGCTTGGGAGACAAGCATAAATGGGAGAATAATATTAAAGTGAACATTTCTGTCTTTTGGGTTGCTACGGTGTGTAGTCTGGTAGATGAATCGCCCTGATGACGGAGGCAGTATGACCTCTGAAACGTCGGTTAACATCGACCAGACTACACAGCGCAACAACCCAGAAGACAGAAATCTTCGTACTCACCGCTGTGAAAACCTAAAATCTTACAATAATAAAGTGGATGTTAAAACAGGTTGAGACGATGTTGATTGGACTCTGCTGGCTCAAAACACGATTCAGTGACGAGCGTTTGTGTACATGGTAATGGGTATTCTGGTTCCATAAAAAGTAGGTAAATTGTTGACCAGCTGAGGGATTGTCTGTTTATCAAGAGGGCTCTCCTCTGTGGAGTTAATTTAGGTACAGACTACAGTCATGACGATGTCTATTCATACGTCAAGTCAATAATCTGTTAAATGCATGTTTGTCTGTATCGTTATTACAATAAAGTTACGGCAGCATAACTGCTAAACATGCCGAACACTTTAATGTACAACTGAACTACTAAATGTTTTAAGCATATTATGGTTTTGTAACTGAAATTTAATAAGTTCGGAAGTATGTTGAGCAACTATCAGCTTCTCAATAAGCACTCTTCACCATGGGGTTAGTTAAGATTTTTCTTTATCTTAATATCAAGCATTAAATGAATCAGACTGTTTTACTTGAATTTCAACACAATGTGCATCTGTACTAATTACGCATGAACAATGTTATGTATTCTATTGTTTTTATATCAATTTGGTTCATATCAAACAGATTCATACAAGATAGGATTTGCATTAGGACACAAGAAAGAAAATTAATTTTGCCACATACCTTTTAGTGTATATATATGCTTTAATTAATTTTGTCGAAATCTGTACAGTACTTTTGTAATTAAAGTGGACGGACACACACACTGCCACCTCATCATGCGTTTACTTCACGCATTTCGTGCGTAATACAATACTTGCAATAGTTTCTTCAGTACAACCATTTCTTCTCACGTGCGTATCTCATAAACATCCTTCACTCACAACTTAATCTCAGCACTGACTTTTCATAGTGTCATAAACTAACCCTATAATCCATTTTAGCTAACCTAACCTAAATTTGAATGCCTACAACCGCGATTTCATATCACATTTTATTATCCTCCCTTTTCAATAAGTTTCACGACAGATAATGTAACCGTACATAAGTTATGCAATACAAAGTTTTGTTTAACGTAAATTAATCAGTTAGGTTAAGATTGGATTTGAAGACGTTTATGTCCTATGATTCAATAACTAACCACATAATTAGCTGGTAATATTAATCATAGTTTCAACATAGTTAATATGAAAGCCCATCAGTTCTGTCTAACTCCAGTCCTTACTAATTATTTCCACACGGTCCATATTGATTCATCATTCTATCATCTCGGTATTCTATTTGGCTGTGCAGAAAGAGGTTTCCCTATCAAAATCCTGTATTCTTTTCCTTTTCTTTTATCCTAACTTCCTATATTCACCACCCGAACAAATGTCCGAAGTGGCCTGTATAAATCACAGGTTATCTTGCTGTGTAATGTAATATCGCCAATTCGTCACTTATTTAATCTCTGTTTGTTTCAAATATTTCTCACTCACTCCATTTTTATTCACCTGTCATTTATAATATTTATTGGAAGCAAACAAACCACACTTTGCAATCATAACGAATAATTTATGGAAATATGTTTATATATAGGTCTGTCTCAACCATTAGTGAACAGAATATGTTTTAGATCTAAGTTTATATTATATTAAAACGTAATTATATACATATATTACTTTAACGTAAACATCTTCGAAAGTGGGTCTCACCGACGTGAGGCTATTTCGTTTCCAATGGATTGAGCCAAGCGTTTTTATTCGTCATTCTTTTCTTTCGTACGGACGCAGGATGTTAAGTAAAGAATTCCGGTGCCCCGCTATTTTACAAGATGGATGCCTACTTCATAAATCCATAAGTGGCATCTACAGGGGGAAATTAAGCAAATTCGATATTCATATAAACTGGGGTTTCAAAACTTACGAAAACTTTAACACTGCTCTGACAGCTAAAAAATTATGAACACTCGAAGTCAGGAGAGTAAATTTAAAATTCTCCGAATCAACCTATGAGACATATTCTTGAGGTTGTTTGCGTAATCCTGGATGATGTGAAGACTAACGTTACTGAAATATGATTTTATTGAAATTTAAATCCTGTCAAACCGGTACTCATGAAAATACTTTATCATGGAAGTAATCAGTTAGAATTTTAACGTTTAAAAAAATTATTATGAAGCGAAATTCTAAAACAAATAATTACGCTGGTTTCTTTCTGTATAAATGTAATTATATATTTAATTTATGACTTATTACAGTGATTTGTGTAGGCAAGATGTCGATAATTAATTTCCTACTGATCATTCCGTTTCTTACTTCACCTTGTTTCCTTCTGCATAAAGTAAATTTTCTGCAAAGAAAGTTGAGATACGATTAACGAAAAACCTAAGAAGTACTTGGAACGGAAATGGTCTGTCTACACTTAAAACCTGAATATGTTGTATTGTTCTTCACACAAGTGACACTTCAAATATTCAAGAGTCCTGACATTAATCAATTTAACACAGTGCTTTGTAATAGCATCAAACCTCGATTACCAGACAGGGTACAATGAGGGACAGAAAAAACCCATAAGGCGTATTTCCGCCACCCCTTTCCATTCCCACCCTTCTCTTCACTCTAACTGGAACGCAGCTAAAGCTCAAAGATACTTTTGCGTCCAGTATGAATGCAGACTAACGTTTCATGTTCCTGGTGTGACTGCGCATCAGTTGGGTTTCCATGGAGGTTTTGCAAGGAAAGTAAGAAGGCTGTCCAATTTCCGGGATCGACTCGCGTTACCTCAAGCACTCTTTCGGATACACAGTGCGCTAAGGCAATGCCATCTACGCTTATTTTCAGAACTTACACCACATCTCTGACGTTATCAGATCTTAGAAAAGGCGTAATTAGAAGAAGGGTCCGAAGTGGCCGCGCGGTCTGAGGCGTGGGCCTTGTGCCGCTTGGTCGCTGGGACCGTGGGTTCGACTTCCACTCAAGCCATGGATGATTGTCTGTGTTGTGCTGTCCTGTGTACAGGTAGAGGCCTTGCGACGGGCCGATCCCTCGTCCAAGGAGTCAACCCGCAGTGCTCAGGCACTTGAAGAACTGGTCGTTCCCAGTATCCCAGTAATTAGAATAAACAAGGGTCAATCTGTCCTGGTACACTTTACATCGAAAAATCAGACGCTCTGGGAAAGAATTAAGATCTAGGTATATTTAAAAGAAATTAAACGCACTGGAGTCAGTAGTTAATCTAAATTTTGGGACGCATAAGTATTACCGATATTTATTTTAGGAGCAGATACTGGAAGAATTTATATCAAAAATAGATGTGAAACGCAGAAGGAGAAGAAAATGAAAATAAGCAATGTTGTGTAACACAGAACGCCTTTAAAAGCTTTATTTGCTCAAATGTTCGATACATTCCCAGCCCTTAACAGTCAAATGTTCCAGAAATTCCCAGCCCTTAGCAGAACCCGAAGGTTCATTACAGTGTTTATAAGAGTTCGCCACTCGGTCCAATCCTGAGCCAGTCTAATCCAATTCACATAGTAAAAGTACATTCTTAAATATACATTTAATGAATGGTCACAAATAAAATAAAATATAACAGCAAAAGATAAAATGAAGGAAGGAACAGTATACAAATATTTTTTATTTGACATTTTTTAATTGTAGTTGAAAGAATTTGTGAGAAAGTGGGAGTTGCCTAATCCTAAATGCATCCACAGAGTCCTCATGGAGAGGCTGGAACGTGCAGTCATGGTTAAGAACTGTTGAAAGCCCAAAGAACTTGGCTGAGTTAAGCTACGCCAAAACGCCCAAACAAAGGAAATAAAAAGACAGGTCCGACAACACTGTGTTGGGCACTCTAATTTCAGTTGTATACTTTATATTCACGACGTTTCGGGACTTGACTCTAATACTTTGTTAGGATGATTAGCCATCATTTTAAAGACAAATATTTTATTTAAAAATTATAACCGCTCTGGTGACATAGTGGTTAGCGTACTAGGGTGTATTTTATTTGTCCCGAATTCGAGTCCAACATACTAAATTTATCTTAAAGTATAAATAATTTGTCCGTATAATGACACTTTTATTATTTCATCTGGAGACGAAAGTAATGCAAACTCCCAAAATATCGTGTATGCCGAATGTACATGAATTAACATACAATATTCATCCGACATAGAAAAGGTAAATAGAAAAACTTACCCACCATCGATCTTATCTATAATGCATTTCAAGTATTTTTAAATCAGTCTGTATCTACAATAAAGGGGCAATGAGATATTTAAAGCCGTAAATAATGTATTTTCAAAATGTGTTCTCCAAATTGTATTTTGTGGTGCACGATCTTTCAACAGTCAGTTCAAAACTTAAGGCACAAGCATGCTGACCTACAGTCCACATACGGTGCGCCGTGATACAGCGGCAACTTCTCCGTCTCTGCAGAGTCGCGTGTAGGCTAAACATAATATTGCAGGCAATCCGCACCAAAACGGTAATACTTCATCGTCCCAATTATGGAGGCAGCAAAGACTCCTAAAACATCGTTAAACATTTACCTGACTAAACGGAACAACCCAGAAGACAATCATCTCATTACTCGCTGTCATAAGAAACTGGAATCTGAGTCTGGAAATTCGATGATTAGCAAAAAGGATTTTGTGTATTTGTCGCGCTCTGTTGTGAGTAAAAATACAGGTTGGACTTTGTTTAGGAGAGCATTTGGACCTACCACTGATGAACTGACATCAGAATCGAAAAGACTGCAAGAGACGTCATTCACATATAAACACGTCCGGTCGGTCGCCTCTCTAATCTCTGCTCGCTCACTTATAAAATACTATTTCATTGAAAACGCTCACCGTGTGAGTTTATATGAAAACGTTCGCACTTGATTCTTGTGCTAGTCAATACATTGTTGATATTTTTAACAATTTCAGGTGCACTGGTAAATATATGCACCACTTACTTTAACAATCAATAACTCTGAAGATTTGAGGTTTTCACAGCGGTCAATATGAAGATTTCTGTCTTCTGTGTTGTTGCGCTGTGTAGTTTGGTCGATGTTAACCAACGTTTCAGAGGTCATACTGCCTCCGTCATCAGACTACACAGCGCAACAACCCAGAAGAGAGAAATCTTCAATAACTCTGAATTTTCACTACGGAATATATTTATGGGTTTTGCATACTTCATAGAAAACAGCTATCATTTACCCAAACATCGTTACCTAACGGTGACGTGTTGTGTTTACTTTGCGCTACGGACTGAATCTTTAATCATTACTTAGACCAGTTGATCTTTTTAATGGTGAAGTGACGTGTTTTCTTCGCGGTACGGACCGAATTCTTAAAAGTAATTCAGAATACAGAACAACACCAGTCTGTTTCAGGTACCCCGGAGTGTCCAGTCCACAGGTTGTCACATCGACCAATCCCCTACGCTGGACTGACCGTGAGCCAAAAGACTCAAGACGACCGCGGCAAGAAAATGGAAAAGTGATTTCTGGAATGACTGTAAACTTTTTTGTAATTGGATAAGCAATGAACCAAGTTGGTCGCTTCCTATCCAAAACATATCTATGTTAAAAAAAATTAAAAATGTATCAATTTTTAATAAAGGAGGAGCGCGGATAGGGCTCGCGATTTTAAATGCCTGACTGCTGGCTAGAAGTCAGAACGCATCCGGAAGGTCCTGCGACCGGCCAACTCGACCAAGGTACTCCATGGTTTTCCTTGGTACTCAAATTCCACTTTGCTCTGCAGCCCTCCCAGTGCTAACATCAAAATTCCGCTCCATAATAGCCCCCTCCCACATCAAAATAAATATTTTCCCTAGCGCCCCTCTTACAAGGCCAATATCAAAATTCAAAGGCAATATCAAAATTCAAAATTAACGCAAAGACCCTGATCAACTCCCCCCCTACTCCATTTCTTAACCCATCCTGTCTCCTTCTAAATCCCTTGACCTTACTAAACCTATCCATACCAGAAGGACGAGCGGGCACTGTCTGGGAACCTTCGTAACCTCAAATCAACTTTATACCCCTCCCCCATTTATAACAGTAGTGTCTAATGCTACTCCCCCCACCCATCTTCTCTCTCTCTCTCTCTTCGGGTTCAAACGCTTTACATAAATCCATAGTTATTCTGAGTTATGACACGCATTTTACATTACATTTTTAAGGACCCGCTCACATTTTTATTTTTGTTTTCCCCAGTTTTGTGTAAGTTTCCAACTGCAGTAGAAACAATGCAGCAGTTTTAATTTCAAACTCTTTTCGTTGTTTCTACGAGGAAACTATTTCATTCACTCTCCTTTCGTTGTAGAAGAATGCTGAAGACTTGTTACAGATAGACGCCATCCCCGAATGGTAACAAGAAACATGTAGACGACAGGCGCCACTGATGGGAGTCTCGGCGTAGCTGTCGTCGAACGTGGGGGGTCAGGGTTGAAGTGTGGGAAATATGGCTGATCTCATAAATATCCATCGGCTGTTCGACTTTCGAAACTGGTTTAAGACAGTCTACTCCTCGTCTAAAATGACTTATTTTTTCCCTGTCTCGGACACGAAGCGGTTCCCATACGAAGCTTATTAATTAAATTTTTATTTTAGCATACTATGTATATTCGTCTAACTTTTCATAGCCTGTAATTCAATTTTTATTTTAGCCTCTCATTCGAAGCCTTTGAGATTATTATTTCTTTTCGCAAAGTTTTGTAGAATATTTGTTCATGCACTAGGATCAAACTCTGTCCCTGAGACTCATTACAGTAGCTACTGAAGAACGCAATGTAATGAAGTACTACACTAATGTGTGAAGTGAAGCTTTCGCGGCGACTGAAGCTGATGAAAGACTCTCGGGTTACAAGACGCGTCAGGTGGCTGAATGAACCATATCTTCATCCAACGTTTCGAGAACAATCTCAGCTCTCATCCTCAGAGCTGCTGGGTAACGTATCCGATTCTTTGTTGCGCGGTCGCTGATAGGAAACTAGAGGTGGACGGCCGGTAGTATGGTGTTGCTGGTGGCCCATCCGTTGCTGTGTTTCGGGCTCGCATTCGAGGTCAAGTGCTCGTACTCGGACGGGCCACTAGCAACACCAAACTACCTGCCGTCCACCGACAAGAAAATTCTCCGGAACAGAAGGAGCAACAATTATTGCACATTTTTTCTTTCGAAAGCCTGAGCGTAGCCCTGTTACTTTCAAAATTACAGGGTACTTGTGAGAGTAAATATAAAGGAATGATCACAGAAGTAGATTGGTGTACACTATTAAAACGTTTCTTGGAGAAATTGGTCGTGACAGGATTGGATTAATCTGGCTCAGAGCATGATCCATTAGATGGATACAAATGCTGTTGCGCAACACCCATGTGTTACGATCATTCTTCATGATTATTCTCAGTCACTCACTCATCACTTTGGAACCTAACAATGGCCATACTGGGCTTAAACATATACAGCACGGACCAGACTATCTGCTAGCTGAGCTCCCTAGTGCTCTGGATAGTTGCACTCGGCACGGCCTGGTCGGTGCACGGAACGGCCGGGTAGAAGGGGAAGAAAAAGCATGGAGGTGCGCGCGCAGTGTTTGTCACCTTGGTCTTCACCAGCGCGCCTATAACTCGTACGTAATCTGGTCTTTACATTTCAACAAAAGTAACTATAAAAATGTTTGTGCAAAGTGACTGAGAATAGTAACCAAGAACCTTCGCCTTTTTTCAGCTTGACTAGCTGACGGGACTATCTTCTAAAGAACTGTGATATAAGGGACTAGTTGTACAAGCAGATTATCTCAACTGATATAAACAATTTAATATAATGTAGCAACTTCAATCCAATAACATTAACATTTGAACTGACTGCTTATTTATAAAGTGGATATGTTACAAAATGACGAAGACCGAAAGGCTAAACCACCTCGTTTTCTTATATTTTTTTTTTTACACAGACAAAACTGTAGGAAACTTAAAAGCACATCAACCGAAGAAATGTCCGCATCTCGCGATGCTGACGACAAAGCAATGATTGTCATCGTACTAGCTCATAAAGCGTAACAGGAGAGAAAATTACTTGTACGGACTCAGTTCTCAAGCACCGGTGAAATTCTAGCGCTAAAACGGAATGGATGTAGGTAAAGCAAGTCGGGCGATGCATCGTGTAATAAAGAGAATGGGGAACAAGATTCCGTAGCTTCCGTGGTGTTACTTAGCCTATTATAAAACTTGAAGGAAAATAGTCCCCAAGAGAGACGAAATATGATTATACGTAGGCATTTACCTTACGCAGATTGAGTAAGGAATTTAGGACTCCCTAAGGACGTGAGAGGGGCTTCGGTTTGCTTCCTCTGAGGATCTGAACTTCATAATTCGCACAGCGGAACAAGCGAATGATAAAATAATGTATAAAGACCCAGGAAATTTAATGACTCTAATCATTGTTCGATCTGATTCGTTTATACGATAAAACTTTTGCTTCTGTAGAAACCACCAACCAGATTCGAAGATTTTGCGACTTATTGTTATTTGCAGTGTTAGGAAAACGGAATTATCTGTAGCTCGATATTAATTTGATTCCTTCTAAGCTCTGATGTCATAAAACACACCAATATACACAGACCGACGCGCAGAATGCAACGCCTAAATACTATGAAACAATTCGGAGATCGAACCCTAATCGTCTAGCCCGTAGTCAATCACTATAATGACTGAGCTAACCGACTCAGAGTACACTGTTATAAAGTATTTAAACTTTTATGATCGTCGCCAGACTGTCAAAGCACTGTTACTTTGTCTAGAACCGACTTAAATAGTCTTTTTATGCCATCATGGTTAAGAATTCTTCGCTTTTATTGAAACTTTAGATTAATTAATTATCTTGTTTAATAGAGCATCCCTTTGCGGCTTTCATATGTAAATATTCCACAGATTTCTCTATTAGGTCCTGACCGCCCTGGGTATCATTCAGCCTCTAACTTAATGAGTAACTGGGGCTCATTCTGGGGGGAGAGAGAGAGAAGCAGCAAGTACGTAGTAGTGCCTGGGTTCGTCATACGTCTTCATCGCGTAATTAATCAATAACGACATATATTAGTAACTCATATTCCAATATGTGCTCTATATCTCATTAATTTCATCCTTATTGATTTTATCAGTAATAATTTCGAGATGAGAACAAATTACGAAATTCTTCATTAACTTACATAACTTTCTGCATCCTTTTATAACTTATTTCCTCGTAAGTCCAACAGTCTCCACAGCATTTCGTTCTCTGACTCTCTTAAATCATGTTCTTCTCTAAAATCAGAGGACGGGTTTCATTTTTTTATTGAACAACAGATGTGGTTTACGTTTATTACAAAATAAATATGTTAGAACGTTTTTAAAACGTAAAAAATTAATATTCTAGTTCTGTAGCCATGACCGCAAATTTACATCAGTATTGGCAGCAACGTTCAGCTAATATGGTATAAAATATTTCTGAGTTGCCTGCTATTATAAATTGAAATATTTCCAAGTTAAGCCTCTACAATATTATCGACGTCAGATAAAAATAAGTAATTAACTACAGACCTCTTATGTTAGCAACCATGGAACAAAACATCAATTGGGTAATCGGTTATCGGTTAACTGAAAATGCATACAGGAAATGTTTTATTACATAAACTTATTTAATAATAATAATCATCATCATCATCATACTCATCAAGTATTAGGCCAAGCGGCCTGTTACGGTTTCGTTCCATGTTGTAATGGTCTTCCCAGACTTCTGTTTCCATTCGGTCTGTAGTTCAAAAGTTGGTTTGGGATTCTCCTATAGCCTCTCCTACCTTACTGTCAACCTCACCTTCTCGCGGTGCACCCTGTTACCACAAAGGAGGCTCTGACAACCAAGTCATGGCGTTATAACCATTTCATCCGGGTTGGGGGAAATACCACCTGAACAAAGCCTGTCCAGAGGCTGAGGTAGCACTCCTACCACTGGGCTTGCCGCTCTTCGGACAGCGACCAAATGGTCAGGAAAATTATATTGCTTTCAAGTTTCAAAAAAATACAACCCGGACAACTTATTTAATACTGTGATTAAAGTATTTGATCCGAGCAGTAAACAATAATTACAGTGCAGCGGAATCGAGTGTTCATTGTGGCTACTGCACCATTTAAAATCCAGTTGATACCACTAATACTTTACCCGCCTGAACAGATTCTGTCTTAATATTAACTTCCAGTCAACTTATCGACCAGATAAATGTAAATGTAAGGCTTTTGAGTCGAAAGTCTAAATTTCTATTTGGAAGGTACTCGTTTCGAAGTTCCTGTGTAAATGAATGGATAAATATACAAAAAAAAAACAAGTAAATAAAACAAATGTCCACGATGTACACGAAACAAAATAATTGTAATCACTTCTCATTTCAGTAAGGTCTCATTCCAAACATATATCTGATTGATTTAATCGAATTATTATTACGCATCTCGACTCATAATTCTCTTCATTCCCCTTGGGAGCTGAAATTCTCTAAGCTTTTGTTTTGAAACTTCTTCATTATCTCTTGCTTTCCCAAAAAAATGTTCTCATAAGCATTTAAGTAGCTTACAACTAAGCTTCTATTGTACACATCGTATTGCATGTACATAAGAACTCATGCTCACGAACAATAAAGATTTGCCAGGATTTATCGTTAAACTGAGGAACTAGAAAACAATAGCCTGAATTTAAATGTAAAGAGTGAAGTTGCCCTGTGCACAAAAACCACGTTACGGATGGGCGGAGGTAAAGTTGCGAGTGTACTTATCGACTCTATATGGACGTGGTCAACTCCATGGAAACAGGAACCGACATCCACTGGCTTACAGTCAGCCTAAAAAAATTAGTGGGGAAACTTAAATATACCTCGGTCGTAAGCTTCGTACGATATAAATTGAATTTAGTAAATAAAGAAATTCCTCCCTAAAACTATTTAGAAAAATTATTTCGAGCGTATGATGCCAGAATGGTGTATCAACAAAATGGATGATTTATAAGAGACAGGATGCAAGAGTTAGGAAATGAGAAATGTGGAGCTTTATATGTCTTCACTAAGAATTGTTAGGAGCAGCCTAACAAACGAGATTGAAATTGGCGGGACGCTCAGCGGACACAAGAGAGTCCACTCCTGGATGACAAAACAACATTAAACTGGATCTAAAGGACTGAATTCATCTGGTTCAGAGTAGTATCCAATGGCGGTGACTTTTAATGGACATATATGCCACATAAACGCAGATAAATTTATTTTACTAACTGAGCGAGTATCAGCTTCTCAAAAACGTACTGTGCTCCATGATGTCAGTAATTATGAAAACATATTATCCTTAATTTTGTGTGTAATTATGAGAGTTAAATTATAAATAGTTTTGTATTGTACCGTAAAAATGTACGTGAAATGCTGCAATCATACGATATATCTGAATTACAATGATTTCAACAAGTGCTTTCCTTGAGTTTAAACTTGTTTCGTCTCGATAACATATAATTAACGATTGTGAGAGCTTTCGTTACACAAGGCATGTTTGCATAACGAGGAAGCTATGGCAAATAACACATTATTAAATGTCTGCACATGTATCGTAGGCTTGCTTCTAATTAATTCCTATAACCACACTGACATGGTTGACTAATTCACGATCGTGTTACCAGGTGGTGCTCATGATATATCATGGTGAAACTATGTCGCCGTGAAACCTCAGCTGTGTTTCACCCTCTGAAACACAAACAAATGCTTTCCGTAAAGAGTGGGGTGGGGGGAAAAGTACCTATGCTCCAAAACGGATATCACAGTAAAGTTGACCACACATGTAAACGCTTATGACACTCCACTTCCTGCTATGTTAAAACATTCTTTGTGAACATTGACACTCGGTGCGCTGCGAAATTATTTCTAAAATACTGTGTGGATGTAATGATTCTTAGAATATTTGGAAATAATTTTCACGTCGAAGTAACTGGTCACGATAAATATGTAACAGATATTCCAAAAATTTATGTTCATTATAATATTGAATAATAACTTTATCAGTTGTTCATCGCTATCAAATGTGACAAGATGGTATTTCTCGGTATGTTCACGCAAAATTAATTTCTTCTCCAAAATCTCATTAATGCTACAAATTTCCTACAGTTGATACAACTTTGTCATATAACCTACAAATGTAAATTAATTAAGTACTTTCAAAATCTAACTCTTCTTACTGGGTTTACAGAAATTCCCAATTCGACACCAGACCAGGACGCCGATTACAGTATCTGAGATTATTTGTAGTTTTTGTCAATCGTGAACTGTGAAAAAGATCTAGACAGCTTTCTCCCCAACATTTCAAAATTTAACTGCATGTGATCATTCTTTTACATCACAAAAGCTAAAACGTATTTATTTAATTATTCATTCATCTGTAAAGTTGAGTTCTCTACACAGAAGACTGTATCCGTCTAACATTATGTTTTTTTTTCAAAACACAGTCTCATAGAATTATTTCTAACAGCTACACAGAGTTTATTCTTACGGCTAGAAACCCATCCCTCCCTTTCTTATAGTATCCGTCAATAAATTGCTTGCTTTAAGGTCATAGCAATTTCATGTACCGTTGGAATACAAAGTAGCCCAAGCTAGTAAATACAACACAGAACTCACAGCATACAATTTTTTACTGCTACTATTTTCCCATTTATATCTTATAAAATTTAATTACGAACCGATGAAATTTACAGGTCTACAGGTTTATCCGAAGCAAAATCACAAGCTATATATTAATATACTACAGCATATCTGATACTCATTCTTTCCAAAGCAAATATTATAATGCATGTAACTTAGTGAATGATTAACAAACGCTGTTATCTTAGCTATATCCTAAACAACACACAAAAAACTTATAAAATAGGCTAATTTAAGCAATACATTTAAATTTTGTAAATTGTTATGAATGGAATTACAAAGTAACTTTTAGTAACAACAGTTGCATAGATTTTATTCTGTTGAATATCAATCATAAGAAGTAATACACCTTTAAAGACAATTTGTACGTACAAGCAATTAGTGACAGTGATACTCCAAAGAATCGACGGATAATAGCAAATTTTCAAATATAGTGTTTCTGATAACAAAAGGGGCTTAGATTACAATCTCTGATATTAGTGAAGTGGAATTATGCCACTGATACCAAAGGTGTGAAGAGCGGAGGTTCTGTTACGTGGGCTAATAATTACACTGCGGTTGCAACACATGGCCAGCCGCGGGAAAACACGCAACAGTATGTAGCATACTGGATGCATTCCATCATGGTCTCATGGGCTGACCACCGAATAATGCACACGAAGGTCGTTTCTTCTCATGCAGACCAATCTGCGCAACTATTACAAGGACTTTATGAGATCACCGTCGGTCTCGCCTTTCGATTAATGAGCTGTACTGGATGTTGTTTAAATATGACTTGCAAATTTTATTTAAAAATCGCATTAACTAATTCGCATACTAAGATAAACAAAAAATTATAATATATTAACAAAGGTTCAAATCTCTCAAGTTTATCACGAAAATTCCTAATAGTTACATAACATATTCTGTCAAATTATTTCGGACTTTCATTCTGTAACGTTTAAAACACCTCAATGTGTTAATAGTTATAACGATAAACGTATTCCATCCCATAGCCGACACATTATGCGAATGGATTACTAAATTATAAACCTGGTAAGACAACATAAATGTCGCTTTGACTTAAATCCTAAATTAATACATGTAACATTTTAGTTTTCAGTTATCTTTTGATACTGAATATACTTAGTCAAGATAATCTCTAGAAGGTTCGCCATTGCAACCTATACTTAGTCATGTGAATCAATTCTGAAAATTCATTCCCTACATATCGAAGACCCAATACATATTATTCTTCTCCCATCTACGCTAAGTTTCAAAAGTGGCTGTTAAAAATTCTGCATTAATTTTTAATTCCTTCTAACCCTGAAATATATAACTTCCATGCCAACATCCTTAATCAACTTCTGGATACTGGGATACAGGGAACGACCCGTTCTTCAAGTGCCTGAGCACTGCGGGTCCCAATTTTTCGTTGGCTCGATCTATAGACATTCGGTAGGACTCCTTGGACGAGGGATAGGCCCGTCAGTAGGACTCCTTGGACCTGTACACAGGACAGCACAACACAGAAAAACGCGGACAAACATCCATGGCTTGAGTGGGATTCGAACCCACGGTCCCAGCGACCAAGCCATACAAGGCCCACGCCTCAGACCGCGCGGTCACTGCGGACACTAAGCAACTTCTACGATAAGATTAATGGGCTAATATCAAAAATAATAAAGCTTTACATTTTGAAAATGTCCTCTCCTCTTGTTACTCCATCTCTCATAAGAACAAATAATCCCTAAGGAACACAAATTTATGTTCCCCAGTTTGCACACATGCAAATATATTTTAATACGTGTCTAAGAATAAACATAATAGTTTACGAAATATTTACGACTCCTATAGGAATTCATTAGTATTCTTTTATATTTATAGGCCTGCATGTACGTGCATAACATTACCAAGCTTTCGACAAGATTTGGATTTAAAATCCAGAACTGCTCTGCGATCTTGAAGACGGCTGAAGTTAAATTATCGTCTTCATGCTCCGGCAAGAATATTCTATTAACGAGGAAGTTACCAGGGTCCTTTGAAGAGAATGGATGGTTAACGACTACTGTTCAGTATGGAACGCCCGTACCAGAAATTGATTTCCGGTCGTACGAAACCTAGCAAATGGCTTATCCTTTTATTCGCAGAGAAATCACAATTATTTAAAATGATTTATAAAAATTCATCTATGATATCAAACAGGTCTAAACTGAAACGTATAATTACAATAAAAATATTATAAACAATGTTAAAATTCCGGAAATGCTTGCTACTTTTCATTTCAAAATATTTTGTCTTCCCGTCTGATTTCTAAGAACCTGGAAATTAAAGTAATCTTGCCTGTTGTTTTGCATGGGTGCGAAACACGGTCTCTCACTCTGAGGGAGGAACACAGACTGCAGGTGTTTGAGAATCGGGTGTTGAGGAGGATATTGGGGCCTAGGAGAGAAGACGATGGGGCGTGGAGAAAACTGCATAATGACGAGCTTAAAAATCTGTACTCCTCCCCCAGTATTGTCAGGGCGATTAAGTCGAGAAGAATGAGATGGGCTGGGCATATAGCGCGCATGGATGGGACAAGAGGCGTGCACCGGGTATTGGTTGGGAAGCCTGAGGGGAAGAGACTGCTGGGGAGACGTAGACGTAGATGGGAGGATAATATCAAGCGAGATCTATGGGAGATAGGAGTTGAAGGAGACTGGATTTAGTTGGCCCAGGTCAGGATCCGGTGGAAGGCTTTGGTTAATTCGGTGATGAACCTTCGGGTTCGGTAAGCCATCTAGTTAGTTAGTTAAAGAATGTTATGCTCTTGAGTTAGCCAGAACAGCAGTGTCTAAGATGTTATCAATATTTATATTCAGATATACATACAAACGGAGATAAGGAACTGAATCGTGCTCATACGAAAGAATACAACTCTGTTTAGAAATTTCAGAAATCGTAACGCGTTATATTGCGTGTTTTCGTAGCAAGTATGCAAACCAAAACATAAAATATAATATAACACGATTCTTTACTTCAGTTATACAGAAATTTCCTGTGTCCCTAGGACCCCTAAAAGGCTTAGCTTCTAAATGTCAGTAAGTCACATGAGTATGACAAAAATCTGGAATTTTTTACGGTAAATGTATGTACCCGTTTTCTCAAAGGATTGAGCCTGGCCACTATAAACAGGCTGTAATGTGGGGTAAATCTTATATAAGATCATACAGTACTCAAAGAAAATTTCGAACTTGGGCAATAATTCTATAGCCATTTCGAGTCCCTGTTTTTTTATAAGAAAGACAATTTATTTTCATGGTTAGCTGAAAAAATTGATCTTTCAAGAAACTGCACAAGTTGGAAGAACAGGTTTGTTTTCACCAATAATGATTCATACCAAATATACACGCGATTTCAAAGTTAGTTATCTCGTTCATAGCACTGAAAGAATTAAATGTTTAAATGTTATATATAACTTAATTACCTTTCATAGCAGCATTGTCTAGGCCTACTAACAGAAAGTAAGCATTTTGCTCTGTTTCAATGTAAAACAAGAAATTTTTATAATAGATACTTCAAGTATATGCCGCCAGAGCTACTGTAGGAAACTATTTCACGAAGTTGTGCTGAGATTTGCGACACGGTGTGATCGTCATAATAACAAGCTTTTTTAAACCACCAACACCGTGTGTATAAAACATTAATGTCATAAAGAAACTGCCTGCTAGAGCGACCTTAACACGTCTAGTGACAAACTAACAAAGCAACTGTCAAGAAAACTTGTGTGTGTAGTACGTATAGTGGTCGCAGTAGACCAAGAGTTTGAAAATGTGCTGCTTGATCAGAATTGTCACACCTCTTGAGGAGGTAATAATCCACTGCCACGAAATAACATGTGATTAAACCCGAGTGTCCACGGTAACAACAAACTCTGATACGTTAAGCAATATTTTTTCACCATTTCTCATTACGTTACAACGGTTCAGAAACTCTGTATTGAAAGTCCTCAATAAATTCTGTAACTTTGGTACTAGCCATAAGACTGGAAAACAGTAGTTTTTAAAAACTTTCAGGACTAACTAAGAGTTTTTTATTTACCAACACTGAAAAATGATCTGAATTTTGAACAGTCGCTTAAGACAGCGCTACCACGAATTCAATGTTAGATACTTCCGCGGCGGAAAAAAGTGTCACGTTTATTTATTATTATTTTTATTATTATTTATTTGACTGCAAATGGGTTTTTACCCGGTGGCAGTGGTCCTACAATGAGACACAACAAAACAATATTCTGCTGCTTCTGGAGCAGTGATAACGCGACTGGCTTGGTAGTTGTTGACGCCGTTGTTGTGAATAGTGATATTTGTTTACTCGGCATTGTTGTGTTCCACAACAATGCCGAGTAAACAAATATCACTATTCACAACAACGGCGTCAACAACTACCAAGCCAGTCGCGTTATCACTGCTCCAGAAGCAGCACATCGCATTATTGATTACTGACTGACAGTTGGCCTAAAACATCAGAAAAGTGAAAGAAGACGTTATCAAGTATTTGAATTACCAAGTCCAACAACTCCAACAAGGTAAACTGATACTCATTCGATATATTACGATTACGAAAACTATTATGAGAACTGATTTTATTTATCGATTTTAAGACGAAGATTTGCAAGGGTGGGGCTGGACGTAAAAAGTTGACTGAACTAGAGCTGTTGGCGTTTTAAACACTTGACGAACCGAGTGTTTTAACCCCCATTCGGGAGGGTAGTTTAGTTTCTTATGCAAGTGTTAAAACACTTGAATGAGACATAAACTAATCCTTCCGAAGGGGGGTTAGTTTAGTGTCTTACTCAAGAATTTAAAATTCAACCAATCCCCCCGGAGGGGGGTTCATCAAGTATTTTAACCATCATTCGGGGGGTTGTTTGGTTTCTTACTCAAGTGTTTTAACCCTAGAGTAAGAAACTAAACTAACCCTCACCCCCTAAACTAGCCCTTCCGAAGGGGGGTTAGTTTACTGTCTTACTCAAGATTTTAAAACTCAACCAACCCCTTCGGGGGGTTAGTTTAGTTTCTTACTCATGGGTTAAAACACTTGAATGAGACACTAAACTAACCCCCCCGAAGGGCAGTTAGTTTAGCGTGTTACTTAAGATTTCAAAACGCAACTAACCCCCTAGAAGGGGGGGTTGGTCAATTGTTTTAACCCTCAATTCGTGGCGGTTAGTTTAGTTTCTTACACAAGGTTGGTTACGTTTTACAAACTTGACCAACCCCCCCCGTAGGAGCTCCGAAAGGAGCGCCCTGCTCTAGTGACACAACAACAGACCACACTCAAAATAAAACAACTCATAATATTACAAAACCATATAACCTAAAGTACATAGCTTAAAAATTAATACCAACTAGACATAAGACAGTAACAGTAATGAATCACACATTTCATCAGAACCTTCTCTACAGTTCACTTCACTTTTGAAGCCTTCCCATCCTCACCCCAATTTACCCCCCTTCACTGCACCCACCCATCTATTCCCTTTACTTCACCTCATTTATCACTTTCCTAACCTTCTTCCTAAACGTACTTGGTTTACAGGAGAGAGTCCCTAAAACCTCAGCAGGTAGCTGGTTCCAGAGTTGGATGGTCCTATTTACAAAGGAATATTTTCCGATATCTGTTCTTTGTTTTCTGCTCCTAACTTTCCGAATATGAT
>NW_019060004.1:22428-33611 GCF_000696155.1 Zootermopsis nevadensis | reverse complement strand
ATTATAAATATATTAACACCATTATACCGAACGTCATGGTAAAGCATGTAGCACTCTTGCCTTATATTCAGGATATTTTGTTCTTCAACCTCGGCCCTGATTCCGTACATCCCGGACGAAATATTTTGGAGCCTTCCCTCATTTACTCCAAGCAAGCGATTAAGAATTAACTTAAAACAAGTCATAGCCACTTTCTTTAACATTCAACGTTAATTATTCTTTCGACGATACGCTAGCTAACATGTCCGTAGATACGCCAGAATGATTTCAAATCTCATAGTTTCGTATCTCGTTATTTTCAAATTATTCTGTTATTAACCCTTTGAAGCCGAAGCTCATCTAAATAGTATTAAAACATTAACTGCTACTGTAACGAAAACACAACTCCTCTCAATAGGATTTGAGGTTTTCTTGGCGGTGAGTACGAAGATGGCTGTCTTGTAGTTTGTAGTGCCTTGTAGTCTGGTAGAAGTTTACTGACATTCAGAGGTCCTTGTTACCTCCAGACAGTCTCTCCGCTCTGACGATGGAGGCAGCAAGGACTTCTGAAACGTCGGTATACTTTAACCAGACTACACGGCGCTACAACTCACAAGACAATCATCTTCTTACAACTCATCTGCATTATAAATATTAAGTGGTTAATGACGTTTAGGAAAGTAATCGCTCTTTAAATAAAAATCACACGAAATCCATAAAATCACGGCATCATCAAAATGAAGACATATTAATTCACTAATATGGTGGTACATATAATTACCATCGAGCTTTATGGTGTTATATCTTCAAAATAACGGAGTCGGATGAGAATAGTTAATACAATATAAACAACATAGCAGTACTTTGGATTGAATTCAAAGGATGAAAATAAAAAGAATTATGTTATGGGTAAAAACTAGTTGTACGACATAAGAATGAAACTATTTTACAAACTCATCTTATGAGTGAAGAAACATCTAAACCGGGGCTAGCTTTTTTCCTCTACATAACAAGCGAAGTGAAAAGATCTTTGTGAGGCTTTCCTTTCTCTTGGTTTGCGGTAGATATTTCAGGAAGGTTTTTACAAGTAGCGTTAAAAATGGCAGGTCACTGGAAAATTTGTAGATGGGAAAGAGCGAAACGTGTAAAAGAAGACAGAAACTAATCTAACATCACTGAATGATCCTCGATTACCTAATTCAAAGCTGTTCACTTTCAAGGCAACACTTGTACGTGTGAGAGGTGAAACAGGTGTCTCATTCTGTCGATTCTCGTTATAAATGACACGTCCGTGATCAGAGAAACGCGTAGATTCGCACGGGTTATGCCTAGTAGCATTCCGTAAATAGAGCGAAAAGTTCGCGCTCACTGCTTCCACGGGCATTATATGGAGCCCAAATCGAATTTCATCTGATTTGCTTCTTAGTTTGTTTGACACTTTCTCGGTTGCAAAGGTACCACTCGGAAGACCAAGGCGTGGATAGGAAGATAATATTAAGACGGATCTTGGGGAAATAGGAGGAAGAGTGTATGTTGGATTCATGTGGAGCGGCATGTAGACCGAATGGGGGAACGTGTCAACATGGTAATGAAATTTCGGGTCACATAAAAGCGGGGAAATTCTTGGTTAGATGAGCTTAAGGAGTCCTAGGAGTTGGTTTAGCTACAAAGCTTGTATCGTAAGAGAAGGTGGTTCTGAATGTTGAATTAGAAAGGACAGAAAATGTTTAATCAATTAAACCATCAAACTTCTTGTCTGGAAATTTTGTAAATTTTCAGCTATGCAATATTCTCTGGTCTTATTCCTGCCTTTACCAACTATTTCCCATTCCACTCGGCGACGATAAACGAATGCAAAGACTGTGCATTTCGCGTTCTGATGTACCAGAAGCTTTTAAGCGATTTATTCTTTTAACAAATCCTCCCCTTCTACACCCATAAAATCGCACATATTCATCGGTTCTATTCCCCTCTCCATTGTCTTCGTCACACGGTTCCTTGATCTTGCGCCAGAAGAAGGCAAAGTTGTGAGCTGCATTTTCAGTATGTACCAAAAGTTACTGGTCTCAATTTTCAGACCATCTTTACACACATTTAACTTATAGGTCTCCCAACTTTATACGTTCTTCTCTAAAGTGGCTTGTTTACGTTCGAATATAATTCATTTCGATGGATATAATCGATAGTTTTATATCGTAAATCTAAGTATTATGACCGTAGAAGCGAAGTTTTATTATACTTTACAAGCACACACTGCTTCCGATAAACTAGAACATCTTTATCTTAACGTAACTTCTTTATAGGAACATTTTATAACCCGGAGAAAGGATCAAGGAAAGAAAACACGAGTTATAAACGCCTTCAAGCCACTTATAACACGATTAATCGCTGCTACATTATCAACAACGCGAAGAACACTATATGAGTCTTTGTCTGCCAATCTGTTCCCGGAAGACGTCAGGCTATTATTATTTCTTTGCTAAATTTAGTTATTATAATTTCTACAACACGAAATACGTACTTGGCAATAAGTGGGATAAGAATATTTATTCTCGTCCCACCATCCTTTCGAATCCTGATTGTTTGTCACCACCTACTTCAAATATCCAGTCTTCTTATGTGCAGTGTCGGCTTGACGAGATATTAAATTGAAATGCAATACTTAGCTACAAGGAGTAATGTGGAAACTATTCTAATAAATAGCATACTGAGTATACGGTGAAGAGTGAACGAGTTTTACAACAAAATTTACGAAAGCTTATAAAAAAATTACTTCTACTTGATACAATAAAATTCGTACATACGAAAACAGTTCGTAGACCCTGAAGATCGCACATAAATATGTAGTTCTCCCTTGATATTATCCTAATATATATATATATATATATGAGAAGTCTGAAACGTATTTTATGGACCATAGAATCGCATGATCCGCTTAGATTCAAGTATCGGCTATCCATAAGAAACTTGCTTATGTGAATTTAATAGCCTATGTATTCTACATTTCTAAAAAAAAAAGCCCATCGAAGAACGTTCCATATTTATTGCAATAAAAGTGTCATACTTCGTGCCGGTATGGAAAACTTTTCAAGAACTTGCGTCCAGTGTTTTGTAATCCCAAATATTTACTTCATCTGTTGTCAAACTGCAGAAACTACTTTAGTTCACATTCTTTATATGGCATATATTACACTTTTCAGAGGAAAAAATACCATGGCATAGTACGAATTAAACTCGTTCATAACCAATGAGTCCCGGGCCGGACACCTGCTATCCTCTAATTTTACGTGAATTTCTAAAAATATGTAAGAAATCTTTGGGACAGTAGGCTAAATTAAATATACTACGGCCACTTTCTCATTCACTGTTCCATATTCGTCACAGGGTCACAACAAAGAGGAGGAAGCTCGGAAACTTCTCTTAGAATTTCAAACTAATAAAACATTCAAGTACAGACAGATATATTACATTTAGAATCATTATTGTATGACTCACGTACATATTTCAACTTTTGTCAATACGTCTAGTGAACCCGGAGAATGAAACTTTATGGTTGCTTTCATTTTCTACTGTTTCGACTCACTTTCTATTATTATCTTAATGACTATAATCTGATATAATTATCACTTACTGATATAATAACAAATATCTAACATTTTTGTCATACATAAATTAATATCCCTTACCAAGCTCTAAAGTTGAAACAGCGTCGTTAAATAAGTTAAGTCATTCTATATACACGAGAGCATGTAATGTCACAGGAGTAACTTCTGAGTAGTAGCTGATCCCAGTGTTTCGTAGGTAAGCCAGTGACATGGTATCACTTTTAAACTTTGTGTTCTGCGAACAGAAAAACCGAAGAAGAAAAGTCTCTCGCAAGCCGAGTAAGAGGTTATTTTTTGGCTTCAAACACATGTGATCTAGGGATTTCTACGATCTGAGAAATTCGTCGGACAGAGTTTTCTCGCCCTAGTACAAAAGATGTAGATAGAACAAATTGTGCTAACATCCATTTTCTGACGATGGTGGGAAGAAGGCAGGAGAAGAAGACACGTTAAAATGGTGGTAGCGGGATAAAACGATGGAACTTCTGAAAACTTCTATGTCTTCTGCCCCTCTTCGTCACACAACGTGAGCAAGACCTCGTATCTTAAATCTGCGTTCGGCATGAGATTGGTAACATTCTGGAGTTTGCATTGGGACACTGGACATCGTCGAACGTCTGCAGACAACTCGGGGCTGTCCATTATGTAACCTGTAGGTTTCCAGGGAGGAGATGGTGTAGAGGGGAGTTACTCCCTTAACAAGTTTAAAGACAGTGTAATTGTAAAAAATTGGAGAAGGGCTGTTAAGTATCGAAGAATAAAAAGGAGGATATTAAATTTTTAACAAGAAAACTTGAAAGTGAAATTGAAAAAATGACAACTAACCAATATTTTTGTAGCATGAAAACAAGAGGCACCAAGAGAAGTCTCGCAGTCAGCACAGGCGATGTATTTCATGCGGTGAGCCTCAAACAAACGCCATGTTCAATATACGATGTGATCATTTGGCTGAGTGGAAATACGCTCCCTCTGTACTTAAAAAAAAAATATACCACTTAATAATCATATCCGGCTCTCCATACTCTTTTATACGGTAGTGAAAATTGGACAATCAGAGAAGCAGATGCATCAAGAATAAAGAGCAGCAGAAATGAAATACATGAGAAAAACAGCAGGTTACAATTGAATGGATTACTAAACTAATACAGAAATTGTACAGGAGTCGAAAATAATTCCAGTATTAGAAGAAATAGAAAATAAATCAAAATGGTTTGAGCATGAAGACAGAATGGCAAGAAGCAGGCTACAAAATTTTTTAAGAAATTATGTACCAAATGGAAGAAGATGTCGGGGAAGACCTCTGAAGAGGCTTTTTGAAATGTGAAGCCGGAACAGGCCAACGAATGGCCTAACTCCATGAAAGCTACATGATAAAAAGTAAGGTAAAGTTTGTCCCACTACACGCCATGTAGGCGTTTGGGGGGAGTGGAGGTATAGCTCCTCTCTTCCTTGACCTCGGCACTAGATGGGGGGGTGAGTGATCAGCATCACGCCCCAGCCGGCTTTACCCCCTGGAAAGGACCCCGGTACCCATTGTAGAGGAGGCTGGGTGGGCCCCAGAGGCTAGAGGAAAAATCCTCTGCCCCCGTCGGGGATTGAATCCCGGTCGTCCAGCCCGTAGCTAGTCACTATACTGACTGGAAGGGTCAGGGCGCGAGCCCGCTTGGAGCCACCGCCGGTGCAGATCTTGGTGGGTTTACCCTTGAAAACGCGCTGTGACGTCACCATGAATCAAACAAGCACAACTGACGAGTCAGACAAAGTTCTTCGTGGAAGAACTAAGAGAGAATAAAAAAGAACGAAATCTCGCTACTTAGAACTACCCTTGAAGTCCATCCCTCTCGACTTAAAAATGTTCTTTATAAACTTGGAGATTTTTTGTTTTTGTTTTTTTTGTTTTCTAAGACGCTCTTATCTTATAGAATAATGAGCTCGGACACTTCAGTCGCCCGACGGTGTCTTTTGTGCAGAAATCGAGAAACTTGAAGTTGGAGGCGAAATTTATTTATTCCAAAATTATCAAGTTAGTGAAACCCGCGGTGTCAAAATCTCATTGATGATGATGATAGAGTATTCACGAGTCTTTCGCATAGAATTCGCTTCAGGTATAGATCCCAGTGCTCTAAAGTGTATTCTATCGACTTTAAATCAAATCGCCCCAAGATCTTTTGTAACCGGCAAATTATAAACTGTGTATTCAAAATTAAAATTAAGAATAGCACAGGGCATTCTGCATGCTGCATGCTGAGGAATAACAGCAGCGAAGTATTCGTATTTATTCGACCACTAAGTATGGTTCTAGCCTGGAGCAGGATGGAAAAGAGATGAACGAAAGATGCCTGAAGATAAACAATATACGGATCGCGAAAACTATGCATGAAATAAATAAATATAGAGGCACAGGAAAGGCGCAGAAATTTAAAGCAATGCGAATATGAGAACAAGTAACTAAAAGGAATGCGAAGGATCGGATAAAGGCAAACGCAGAAGACGAAACAAAACGGGCGTAAAGAAATCACGAGCTGCGAAAAGAAGTAAGGGATCCACAAAAGAAAATGGCAATAAAGAGCGAGATAAAATAGGAGGATGCAAACGCGGTTGACATAAAACCTTGAAGATTGAGGAGATATTCTCCTCGAAACGACTGTACCTACTTGCAAGATGACAAAGTGGTGATCAAGAACACGGTAACATTACAGAAATACTATGATTACTATGACGGATATTGTCCACTGTATGAGATATATCTACTTTAAACGCAAGACGTTTCCGGAGTTTTCTCCATTCCTGTCCTCAGGTGATTGGTTGTCATTATACGGAAAGATTTTTATTATTATTTCATGGTTCGATAACCGATGTCGATAGTATAAATAATGACAAGCAATCACCTAAAGACGAGAGAAGTGCCAACTTCCGAAACGTCGTGTATATCAAGTCTACCTCAGACAATGGACAATGCCAAACATAGTATCCCAATAATGAATTAACAATTGTCGCAATATTTAGATAATGAAGACAGAGACAGCCAATAAAAGAGTAAGAAAGCGGTGACATGTTTAAGAAAATTAGAAATAACAACGAGAAGTTTAAAGAGGTCAAAGAGGGACGATAGAATGTAAAACCGGACAGGCACAATAATTCTAATATTAAGAGGAGAACGGTACTGTAACTGATGTCGATTGTATCACCGTGTGTGACGCTTTGTTTGGAGAACACTCACTGCAAATGTACGTATAGGAAAGACTGCCAGTCTCTCGTGAGGCAACAAATCCTAAGATTTTAAGTTCTGGTCAGTTTCACAACTCAGGAGCATTGCAGTCTCGCCCGTTAGAATATCCCGAAACATATTCAACTGCAGCGCCATTTGTTGTTAAAAATTAGCATTTTCCGTCCATCATTCGAAACTGAGGCTGGATACCACCAACAATACGGTCGCTTCACTTATAGTCTCTCAAACATTAAATCTTTACTCCGAACCCCCGAAAATATCAAACGAAGTTGCACATACACACTCTTCCAAAGTGACTTTCTCATATATAAACAAACTGTTGTGTGTGCATGTCTTGCAATATTTGAGGTATTGATTGTACGTCCTTACATATGTTTAATTTCCAAACCTAAAAGACGGATTTCGATTAAACTGAGTACTGGATTCTGTAGTATGCAATGCAGGTTCAACTGCGTGCCTGTCAATTATAAAACCTACTTTACGCAGCAAAAATTCGAATTAATCGATTACAGATTATACAAGATACGTCTCATGGCTCAAACAACTAATATACTTAGATAAATAGATTATATATCCCGTTAATATCTATAACTTTACTTGAAGAGCTTGTGATATGATGTATGTAATATTTATCGAAGCGCTTGGGAAGAAAAATATCGTCTCATTCTCCTTGACAGACGTCATTACATTTCTCAAAATAATTTCTTCCAGAAAAGTCCAATATAAGACCAATAAGTAATTTACAATCGTAAAAATGCACCTGAAAATCGTGTCACCTTTCAATAAGCCAAACATCGGCTGCAAAACCTTGGTATTCATCTACTTTCGTTGAAGGTAGCTGCGTACTATGACAACAGTTAACAAAAGTGTTATTCGTCACCTCCTTTAAAAAAGTTATAATTACTGATCCGTTTTATTCTCCTTCTTATTTTCTTATGGTTGGATTTATTTGTTTTCAACCGATTCATAATACTCATTTCATTTGTCATGATTTCCAATTCCAAATCTGACATTTTGTGTCCTGTCTCACATCATTGGGGATAAAAAAAGTGTCCAACTGTTTCACCCACTTCATAGATAAACTTAATAAAAAGTTACAGAACAAAAATTTACACAGGTGTTTGTCATACAAACGCACAAAATGAAACCACGCATGGCCTGATCTGGTATACGTCTCACTTTAAACAGTTTACAATTTTCGGATCGAGGAACAAAACTTGTTGAAGCTATTCGTCAATTTCTTCAGAAGAAACGAGCCCCGAGAGACCACATCTACTAATTTTTGAAATGAGGTTACATGTATTTACAGAAAGAACGACAATATTATACAGAAAATAGAAAAAGGAGTAAAATACCAATAAACGAATATAAATTAACGGGAAACGATATTAAGAAGCTCATAAAAGATTATAAAAGAGAGGGAACGAGAAAATTTTTATAATGAAATTATTTTTTTAAAAAATAAAAGGAGGTAATGGAATCAATGAAATAATGATGGACAAGACGGGTTGAGAATGTGATAGAATAAAGAAAGCAAAGCAGGTGGTGTGATTGTAAGTAGCAGGCAGTAGTTTGATATTGCCTGGGAGGAAGGGCTAACTACGAGTAAATACCTTCGTAATGAGGTGGTGGTCCCACCACGTATGCCTTCCCAAGAGAAATTAGGCGTCGTAGCAACGCATGGAAGAGGGGGAATACATAAACTAGAACTCAGAGAACGAGCAGCCTACAGACACACACACACAGCTCTTTGAATAATCTAGCGGCAGAGAAAGGGAGTCCCACACTATGAACATTCGCGCGGACGCGTTAATACCACATTTTCTTCAGGATCTGATGAAATCGAACGAGTATCGATCGAGACCAGAGACCACGATAAGACATGTTTCCTTCAGTTCCTCTAGACACACATACAATCCATATATATCGATAATATAACTATAAATGTAATTTATAATGCGCGAAAGAACAACAACGATCCATGATCCGATATTTTGCCGTCAAATGGTGCGAAAGCTAGCGAGATTTACGGTACAATTACATTAAGTACGTCGATAACCGAAGAAGAAAAATTGAAAAACTGATTAAAAGATTCCATGGGGGCGTACGAGTGTTGTTGATAACGCGGGTTCTGCTGTTAAAATGTGATGCAGTCAAACGACATATCGACAAACATACCCGTGACAACCGAAAAATCGGCACTAATGACATTGCATGTGAAATGATCAAGGTCCATTTCAAGACGCGGATTAAGAATGTTTTAAGGCACAGCCGAAATTACGTAATTCTAATGAAATGAGACTAATGCATTGAAACATGACAACACACCGTAGAAAATTCAGCTACTGTGTGATTATTTTTTTTAAATTAGAATAAAATCAACTTCATCTATTTACTTACTTTGCACACGCGTGTACAGCAAACCTCCGTCCATCTTGCGGAGAAGAGAATAAAAGCGAAGAAGTGTTCCAGAATTTCAATCATCCATCCACCACGCGTGAGGCAACAGAGATCTGTGGCGGATATAAACATACATGTATGAATTATACTTACGAGGTTTTTGACAAACAAATTCTCAATTGTGGTTGGTAGTTTTAAATTATAATTCTGAAACCATGTGCGGGAATAATCTAATAAAATGGGTGTTATTTATTTGTAGCTTTGATAATTTCGGATGACGAAGACACGCTGAAAAAAATAATGTATAGTAGAAAATTCCACCAAAATTCCACTTTTAGCAGCTGGTACCGCCTGTGTACTTCGGCGTGAGTTCTATTATTTATGTGTGGGCGTGATTTTGTACCACATTCCACTTGCCTGGCAAAGTGTATTATTACGAAAGGCAATACTGCAAATACGGCGAGGCATGTAATGCTTAATTAACTAACATAAATCCAATTCATGATCGGCACACGCATTGCTTGTTCATTCAGTGTCGTCGCTGAAATTCCGACCTAAGTTGGTACAAACCAAGGGAATGTAAACATGTTCCACACTTATATCACCAGTCTGAAAATCGAACAGACCGCGTTAAATGATGAAGACTGCTAAAACTGCATTATCACAGCATGTATTTTTATAATAACCTTTCTGTAAGTAACATTATCATCATAATTACCACAAATTATTATAAAGTATTATTATATGTTATATATGTAGGAGTTGTACCTCATCTCCCCTCAAGCGCCTTCATGGCGTATAGTGGGGCAGTTTTTATTATTATATAAACAATACTTAATATATAAAAATATATTAAGTACTGTTTACAATCCAATTAAGGTAGAACCTATCATTGTTGAATTTCTGGCTGTTGTACTGATTCATTTATTTAAACATCAACTGATTTGTTCAAGTAAGCTATTTCATTGTGCACAAACCAAAACAAATTTCCGAATAATGGCTATACTAGGATATATCCAATCATCACCCTGATTATAAAGGCAGAAAATACCTCTAAACTATAAATTTCTACCAGGTCACACGATGCAACACCTCAGAAGACAGCAATCTTCATTTAGATTCGCATTTATAGCAACTTTACAAAATAACTGAACAACTTAAATTTTTGTTTATTTTTTAATATTTATTAACAACAGGCTGTCGAGAAAGTGTTCTTAGAAGAAAACCAAAATGGCGAAGAACTGTTATCTCAAGTCGTATTTACACTGCGTTTTTTCCTTAAATACGTTTGCAAATAATAAGCATTCTCTCCAACGTCGGTTATGGAACATATCTGTTCATTGCGAAACGTCATACGGCAATGCGGGTGTGTGTACACATCTAAGTGTATGCTTATATTTGTTATGTATGAGTGCCAAGACTACAGCGTCATAATATTTTATGATGCAAGTCTGCCAAAACTACGACTATGTCCAAAACCTTTACGATAAGGGAACTGTATATAGCTATGTAAGATTTGAGGTATATAGCTAGTATAAGCCAGACAGGATTTGTTGTTTAAGGGAGTGAGGGATTTTCTTCGAAAATGAAAGAAAAACATGAACTATCTATTGGTAAATCTGAACCCGGGATTCCATAACGAGCATATAAGGCAGATGATCTGCGTCATAATCTGTGAAGTGATAAGAAAAGAAGAGGTTCTGTTGTTGCTGCAATGAAAAGTTCAGTAAAAGCAGAGAGTGACCGAGTAATCTAAAATGTCAGTTTTACCACTACAGCAGAATCTGTATTTCTTTCTTCCAGTGAATAACAGGCTACAGACGTAACTATCATGCACATTTCTGAGGACAAGATGTAACTCTGTTCAATCTGGCAAATTATCAGCGTTATTCTTGCAGTTTAACTTCCGAGGTATACAATGAAATAACTCATGAGATGAATACCGGCGGTTCAAATTGGGCCATAAGCAC
>NW_019060004.1:3888-18362 GCF_000696155.1 Zootermopsis nevadensis | reverse complement strand
TCGAGGAAGACGAAACACTGGAAAATAAATCGTAAATTCTCGGGGGAAGAGACTACACGGAAAGGTTACGCGAAGACTGGAGCATTTAAGATTTATCTCTAAATATAGGGCATCTTTCAGGTAGGGCCAGATTTCAGTGAATACGGTACTAAATTTTCGAGTTTCATAAAAGGCGACAATCAGCCTTTCAAGGTCTCTGGTACATAGAGTTAAGTCACCTTAGTCTATTCAAAACTCCGCTACAACATTACAGAACTTTGCGGATCTTTAACATGCTCGTGTAGGACGACGTGCATATGAACTCCATATCTCTGAGCTGTACGTGACAACAGGGAATCATCCGTAGACTAGCAGGGCGAGAAATATGGGCAGACTGCTGTATAATACATTGAAGATGCCAGCATTCCCCTACCTCTCCTTTTCATGTTCCACAGAAAGATGCAGCGAGAACATAAATATTTAGTAGCTAATCTTATCACACATAGCTTTCCATCCTTTTCGATTTGAAACGTGAGCCGTCAATCATGGATTAGGAACGTACAGTAGCATAAAGAATTGATAAACTGACACCAAGTGGAACGCGTAAGTACGTGAGCTGTAAAGATTCTTGCGCGATCTTCGCTATAGCATAATATTAAATCATAGTAGGAAGGCAGTATCAGTCGATCCGTCCTAATGTCTCACCTCCATATAATAACCCCGTAATTGCAATAAAATGACTTGTGTGAGATATGAACCCAAAATTATCGAGAGAAATTAACTTAACTCGGTGCAACAACCCAGAAAACAATCATCTTTATATTCACCGCCGTCAAAACCTCAAATCCTACAAATTTATACCGATCTGCAAGTAACTACCACTTCTAATCAAAAGCTAATTGATCTTTAATGTCACAAAATTAGAATTAGTCACAAAAGACACATTATGGTTCACTTTTAAAGCCATCCATGTCCTACGTATGTCGCAAAGCAAGCGTTTGGAAACTTTCTGTACGCAAAAATTCGGTACACATATTTTTGCTTTTAATACTCACAAACGAACAAAAAATCACGCAACCTACTTACAAATAAACGTACTAATAAAAGCAACTGTAGTGCGAGAATTGTAGCCTATTTCATACTATTTTATTACAACGCTCAAAAACATGTTCTAGACACGTAACCACACAGAAAATGTTACATTTTAATGCAAAACGGTTTGGCGAAACTGACGAATGTGTTAACAGATGCAACCTACTTTTGAAGGTTATGAAATTTTAATAAATAATAATTTTAATGCATAACATCTGAAACTGGCCCATTTTAAGAAATAAAAAAAAACATCTAGCTATTCTGGAGACACCAACATTTGCGAACGGAATATTTGTTGCAATTTTTGTGACCAGAGTAAGGCTAGAACGTTGTCTTTTAAATTAATACTACAAAATGAAATGGCACAGAACTGTTTTCATCTTATTATTTTTGACTTTCAAGAGGGGTGCAAATGAAGAGTGGGGAAATAAAATTAACCGTAATAAAATAAATGTTAAATGCATTTGGTGCAAATTATCATCAACTGAATGTAACACCGGTATGTACCGTTCAAATTATTATTTAAACTTCAATAGTTGTCCTTTTTTATTTCGTATCCGAGAAATCAAGTTATACTCCAGGAGTGAAACATACCATCGAGCCAGCGAGGTAAGAGAAGTGGAAAAGAAAACGTCACTGTACCTCATCGGAAGTTCGAGGACCTCCATGGCATCCGATGAGTAAAAACATTTTTGGAGTAGTTGTACCAGACGATGAAGTGTAACCTGGAGGGTAACGATGAAATGAGGTTAGTCGTGACACAGTCTGTCACCAACAAGGAGTGACATACAAGTTAATAATCATACGTTACTCTTAGACATATAACGCCAAAGTCATATACCAGCAAAAAAATAATGCGGGATCTCCAACAACTACAGTAACCTGAGGACGAGGACAAAGATAGTTCTCGAAACGTCAGTATTTTCTTCATTAAGCCACCTTACACGGCTGGCAGCCCGAGAAGAATTTATTAATCTTAGTCACCGTGAAATCTTCTTGTACCAGAACTTTAAATTACACTGTGCATATTAAAATTAATTACGCTGTATGCAGAATCTGATTGTGTATTCCTTCAACGCAGAGAAGGAAAGAAAAATTCGCCTCATCTTTAAGAACCTGACAAAGGAAATCAACTGTAGTCGGAATTGGACTGAGTTTTATTCTTAGCTCCACGTTCCGTACATCTTTCCCATGGCAAAAAAAAATTCTCTGTACTCACAGAGGGAGCCTGGCTGACAGCAGGACTGTTCTGGACGTGGAAACCGAGATATAAATGCAGCCTCTCTTACGAATAGAACCATGGCAAGCCATGACGGACTACTGGCTGAGCTAGGTTACATCGAACTGAAGATTTGTTAGTGTAGATAAGGGATATGACTTTTTATCCAAACGACGAAAAGCAACCTTGTGTTTACGAATTGGCTTTAAAGCAAGCGATGACTTTCAAAAGGGCAAATTGGGTACCATTCGAGGTAACAGCACCGTGAAACTACGTACGCTGGAGCAAGCAGCTGGAAATACTGACATTTTTTTCAGCAAGAGGTCATTCTGCTTATCTCAGTCTAGATAAAAATGTATGTAGGAACAGTAGATAATTCCTGGGACGTACTTTTTGGAAACATCGATGTTAACTTATTTTCTATTTCACGTGAATTTATCTTACAGTACAATGCAAAACTATTAACGTATAGTATGTAAGAATGCAGTCAATGCATATGACTCTCGTTTATTACTTAGATGCGCTGTTCACAACCAGAAACACACCTTGCCCGCGGTTTCCTATACATTCCTATGTAGCACAACTTTTCATATTCAACAACTCTAAAGTAATTACTGTCCTGTCCAACAGATTTTAACGCTACGGTAAAAGTCCGAAGGTCCAATAGAAATTACGGGAACAAATTTAATCAACCATATGAATCATGAATGCGCAAGTTTATTATTTAAATGCGACACTGTGACGTGTGTAAAGGATTTAATTACTGAAATTAGAACTGTCTAGGAAATGTGGTAATTTGTTTTGCTTTTAAAAAAAATCGTAAGTACTGCTAGGTGCATTCTATTTATTTACGAAGCACCTAACCTAACCTAAGCTAACCTAACCTAACTTAGCCTAACCTAACCTAAGCTAACCTAACCTAACTTAGCCTAACCTAACCTAAGCTAACCTAACCTAACTTAGCCTAACCTAACCTAAGCTAACCTAACCTAACTTAGCCTAACCTAACCTAAGCTAACCTAACCTAACTTAGCCTAACCTAACCTAAGCTAACCTAACCTAACTTAGCCTAACCTAACCTAAGCTAACCTAACCTAACTAGCTCCACAGATGATTTGTCGAGATTTGTTCATTTTTTCGCGAAATTTATTGTTAAAATGCATAACGATAACGTTGTATGTAACGATGACCGTCGTTGAAAATGTCCTTACAACTTCAGTCCAATCGCATTAAACCATTATTTCCATCCACTTCATATCACCATTAGTTTCGTCTTATATCCTTGTTGGCTAATCTAAGTAGAACTCATATTTCTTTTCGTCTTTCTCGTTCAATTCGTCTATGATTTTTGTAAAGGGTACAGAGGTTTAATATTAATGTATTTAATTATATATGCGGTATTTCTTTTCGGATATGGGATCCGCCCAATGCAAGACCCCAGCCTTCACAATACATTTAAATGCACGTAACCAATATTAGAAAGGATTTATAACAAACGATCGTGGCTTCATATCGTGCGTGATTTTACTCTGTTAGGCACTAATTCCATGCAATGTGTTAAAATTTAACTCGACAGCAAATTGAATTCCACTGTAAACTGCTTCTAGATGACAGAATACTGACAAGTATTTCTTTTAAATAATTAAACTTGTACCAGCCACCGCCTTAATTTCTTCACCATTTTGTTTTCCAGGCGCCCCTGCTGCCTTAAAGTAAATTAAAATGTCCACGCCCAAATCCTACATTGTAGAGCATCAGCACGGACAGGTATATTGCACGTCTTGGGAACCAAAGTAATCATCAATCATAATTTATGGGGTCTCTATTCAAATCAATGTTTACACACACGGTAAAGACACTAACATTGTTTATATTAGGAGTAACGTTATCTGTTATGAAATATCAAGGATCTAATTTTGGTTATCGGTAATAGTTTTACAAAATGAGAAAATTATTGGTTGTATCACGATAATTGTGATGGCAAATGCCCAGCTATTAAGGCTTCGACCGGGATGTTCTTTTGTTAAATCTTATGTGGTACCGCCTGATTCGACTTCTAATGGTGAGGTGAAGTGTTTTCTTCGCGGTACGGACTGAATTCATAAATAATATTCAGACGATCTTCGGCTTCAAAGGGTTAATTAAAATTGTTTTAATGATATTGGCAGATGAAAGTCTTATTCTGTTCAACGATCACTTTATTTAGCATCGAGTAAGAGAATGACTGTGGATAATGAACCGGAAATTATATGGTAGTAACCTACATAAAAAATGAGAGGAACATTTGATGTTAATTAAAGAGAAAAACTACTAAAAATATCACTCATGATGGCCGCCCAATGGCGTAACCTCCCCGAGTTTGAAGCAGGTGAAGAATCCACACGAATACTACGTTCGATGTTACGTTCTACACATCATAATAATGAATTCGCACAAACAACTTCCGACTAACGTTCTAATTTCTTCTTGCTTTATGTCCTATGAGCAACCCCACATTTTAATGACTGCTGGAGTCAATCTTAAACGTGTTTAGCAACGTACGATTGATTATTAAAGATTCGAATTAAGCCGAGTTGGATAAATGCGAAGCTGAAAATAAAAACTACCTTACTACCAGCTTGAATGTTTCATTAAATAGTAGTTAACTAATTCCATGTAACACAGTCCTTCAGAATCTTACAGTCGCTCAGCTAGTCAACAAATTCCCTGCCTTCTACGAAACCCTAAGGTTCATTACCGTGTTCACTGACCCCTATTCTAAGCCTTCCTGTTTTTCCAAGATCCATTCTAATATCCTCCCGTTCATGCCCAGATCTTCCGAGTGCTTTGTTAACCACAAGCCTTCCTTCCAGCCATAGCGGTCTGCTCATTTCTCATCTTAGCAATTCGTCTTACATGTCCCACCCATAAATAAGAACAAAGCCAGTACATCCATGGAAAAAGTTAGGAATGATGTTTGTTGGAACATAAAACTTAGTTTAAAAGATCTTATGTTTTTTTTGTACTCTGTTTTTACAATGCACGCGCATAACTCCCCCAAACAGACACAAATTTTACGTACGCAACAGAAACAAAAAGAAAGCAGGGAAGAGAAATGAAGAACTTCGTTTGGTCACTTTCTAACATGACACTGAAATCCGAAAAGGGAGGTTTCGAAAATAAAAATAAATTCTGAAAGAGAGATTCTGAACTACAAGAGAGTTTACCCGTTCTTCCTCGCGCACTCTTCAAGTCTCTTCTATGAACTAAAACGAAGAAACTTTTTCAAATGTCTCCTGCACACACCATAACGTTCAAGTGATCTCACCTCACCTTGCTGGACTCTGACATACAAAGCAATCCGTGCTTTTGAAATGTTCAAGTTGCCTGGTTTATGGGGAGAAAAACTACGTTTGTATCTGCAAAAGATATAGAGAAAATGTGCCAATATTTTTATTCAACTCTCTGTTCACATGTTCTCGTAAGTTAGAGGGCAATTTTAAACAAATTTCCCATTCGAGTTCGGAGGATACAAAAATATGACCACCAACCAAGCAAGAACATATAAAGAAGCATACAGAATGTATCATACAGTCTGTCCCTAAACTGAATGTCAACAAGTACAGACACGAGTTAACAGGAGAATGGAGAAAAATACATAACGAGGATATTCATAATATTTGCTGTTCACGTAAAATTTTTACTCATGAGAGGACAAAGCTGGCTATTTCGGGAAATAGTATGGAGGTCATGAATTGAATTCATCCGGCTTAGAGGGTTCTTGTTAACACGGTAATAAACCTTCGAACCGCATAAAATACGGGGAATTTCTTGTCTAGCTACGCGTGGTATTAGTTTGTCATGCATGCTACACGTCCACGAAATATTCTAATTAATTTTATCATATAAAATAAATAAATAAACTGTGAAGCTCTTTCGATTCTATAGGTTTTTTTTTATTAAGGTTCAGTTAGCACACATTCATACAAATACACACTTCTTGCTTAATATATAGGATAGTCGTATTCATATGTTTAGGTATAGAAAGCAGTGAGTTTTTTTTTGTCCTTCGTTGAAAAATTATTGACTTTTTTTTCCGAATCATCGAAGAACAGACTGCCTGATACAGAAAAATTTCCAGAGTCCAAAAAGAGCAAGGACTGAGCAGAGAAACGTTTAGTCAGCATGGAGTTCTACAAGAATTATTACTTTTCTTTTATCTGTTTCCCTTCTTCGGCGATCCTACACGGATGGGATCTGTCGATGTAAGATGGCTTCGAATTGCGGGCTATTCAATTTTGTATGAAACATTTTTTTTCTCTCTTTCCGTGTGATTTCGTGAAATACATTCAACAGAATTATGTCAAAAAGAAGAAGAAGAAGAATAAACTTAGTGTCGTCAGATTGCACCAATATGCGTACATCTTGAAATATATACTTGTTTGCAATTGGTTGGTCACTCCCAGATAACGCGGGTAAATAGATTGTCAATGTTTGCAACCATCATAATTAGAGCCAGGCCGCGTAACTGACGCGAGAACGAATTTTCGAAAAAGAACTTGACGATATAAGAGAAAATAAGCATCAATAATAAATAACGAATATAATAAACAAAATAAGATTAGAGAAATAAAGATGGAAAAAAGATAACTAGAAATACGAGAGAGAATAAATAAATAAATAATGTTAATAGTCACATATTTGAGTTACGTGAATGTCATCAGGTCATTTGTGTTTTCTCCCATGTTCAAATGACCACTGTGTGTATTTACGTCACCCAGGAATGTTATTGTTTAGTTAATTTGTCCGACACAACCGACGTATCAAATTGATTACGTAATGTTCCTCCACTCGAAATGCAGTTATTTACCATGAATATTATTTCACATCCCTGCAAGCACACGTTAACTGCAGTCTTACGCTCTGTGAATTTTGTTGTTATACACGTACAAAGCAAAGATTAACGTCCAATATGTATACAAGAATTCCATCAGTGTTATAAAAAGTAGATTTATGTAGTATATAAGGGCTGTTCTGGGGAAATAAACCCACCCTGCTTACAGTGTTGCCATGGTTACAAAACACCAGTTTATGCTAGAATGGAATTTGTCACTCAAGCGTTTGTCAGTGAATTAACAAGGCATGATGCTAGTTTACGACTTGAGTTGTTCAGTGGTGGATGTGAGTTTAAATTAGGAATAAATCACTCATATCGGGGGATTCCAGCATCCTTCTCCTGTCTTTCCTGCAAAATTCCAAAACGCGTCTCCCTACACTTTTATTTTAGAGGTACCCACTTCGAATCTTGGCTGAGATAACGGTTATTCGCGTATTTTCTCAGTCTATCCCGTGGGATGAATAACAAATATGGCTCGGTCGTCTCCTTTCAAACCATAACCTTTCCACTATTCATGAATATTTTCCTATACAAACTTACGCTTTTTAATTTATTCATGTGAAATAGCACTTTTAATAAAAACAGTTTCCAACAGTCCACAGAAAAATGTACTTCAAATGATCGTAGCAGATGTAGCTAGAGATTCTACGCGATTTACATCGTTCTTAACAATGAGAAGGAGAAATTTGTTTATGTATCTCAGAATTATTAAAATATTTTGCGTTTTGTGTATAATCCCTTCGGCTGTACAGGACAAAACGCATGAATTACTTACGCCATCATGTAAGCGAAGAAACATTTCGTGCCAAATAACCACACGTGAAACACACAGACTTCTTAAGTCACACTCAGATCCTCCAGAGAATTTACCTAAAACAATACAAATTTCTACGAACAATTCAGAGCTGATAAGGGAGAAGTTTAGACGAATCAATTAACCAGCAAGTTTTGTGTTTGAGCTTCCTACTAATAAGTTTTGGAACTATGTAGGAAGCTGCAACGGGATCGATACGAGGGTTACGCGACTGGTGGTAAGCTTAACCACAGATTGCAATTTTCAATTCAGGAACACCAATTCTTCAGCCGAATGGTCTGTGAAGGTGGCAAGAGCGTAGGACCAGGAACATTTCTTAACGACGTCACTATTTAATTAAACGTAGCTTATACGCGTCTAACAGAGAGGAGATATCAGGACGCTAGAGAAACACGCATAATTATGAATTTATAATCTGTATTCTTTAAGAAATAAAGGATAATGAGATGGTGGAACACATTTAAGATATGAGAAGTTCATACAAAGTTTCTGTCAGAAACCCTGAAGAAACAGGGCCACTTGGAAAACCTAGACGCAGATGGGAGAACATTATTAAACTAGGTGATGAAGAAATTGGATGGGAGAGAGTAGACTAGTTGTCTGGCTGATAGTCTAAGTTTTACAAAGACGTAAATGTACAGTTTAATGTGTTCTAATCTTTACATTTTTATACTGAATCGTTAAAAGTATTCTTCAAACAAAATCTACTAATTTCTTAAAGATTCCCTTCAGTCATTTAAATATATCCTATTTCTTTTCACATCCACTTTATTTAATCCTGCCATGTGTGAAAATACCTCCCAAGTGGTCTGCTCTTAGGGGGTTTACGAAACATAGTTCTGTACTCATTTTTCATCCCTAATATTCGTGCTACATTCCTCCTCAACTAGCCCCTTCTTGACTGTTTTGCTAATACATTATTTGTTACACCAATTATTAACTCCCTCATCACACAATTCTCTCCACCTTTGAGTTACAGCTTCCTCTTTGGTTCAAATATTCTCTTCAGTTATTTTCGTTGGTCATCTTCAATTTTACTTCTTAATTCATAGTCACAGGCCACGTTCCACACACACATATTGACATTCATATGTGATTGATTACACGGTGCAGACCCCAGTAAACTACGTCATGTGTTCCTGTTTACTGGTAACAGCCAAAATTGTTTATGCAGTAAACACATCGTGACTCTTTGCAAATATCGGCTTCTATTACACGTTACATTACGAATGTATCTGGAATGTAAATACAGGCTGAACATACATTCCGTTGGAACAGCATAAAGGAACAAACATCATTAGTGAAGTCGTTATGATGCAGTAAGAACAAACCTTTACTTCAAACAACCAATGAGGCTACTGTTTCACAATGGACACTCCTTACGAGTTATTTGTGGAACGCTAATGTTGGTCTTCTGGGTTGTAACTTAGTGTGGCCTTTTTGTTAGACACCAGCGACTCGGGGGGAAATATTGCCTCCACGTTTAGGGCTGATTTCCCCGAAATGTTGGTATACATCTACATATTAACATCGAAGGCCGTGAGAACCTAAAATCTCACACAGTGAACGAACATCTACGTGAAGGAAATACTACGTAGCGCTCTCCACTGAAAGAAATTCAAATCTCAAGAAAATGATTTTCCCCCCGAAACGTTCGAATTCATCTACAAGTCCAGACGGTGTTCCTACTCTGAAGGCCAAACTCGGTATTATTACTTATTTCACGACGCTTTAAACAGCTTTCAATTATGTAACATCAAATGAATAATGATTTGGAAAGACGTCGAAGGATGCGGTCTAGACTTGACTAAGATTTGCCCTGACGGACTGACAAAAACCATGAAGAAGCAGTAGGAATCCGGGTGGAATCTCGAATTCCATGACACCCTGAATAAGAAAGCAGGGACTCTAATCAATCGGTCGCGAACGTCGGTAAACCAATCAGTAGTTGGTTGTTTACAGATGCTCTTCCAACTGTATAACAGGACAGAGGCCGGTGACGGACTATTTCGCAGATGACAGACTGAATTATGAAACCCTTAATGACGTTAGCTCAAACGAAAGAAAGATTCATTATTATTATTGTTGTTGTTCTTATTATTATAATCACTACTCTAACGTATGGCGCAACTTTGATATAGATCGCAAAGTAGAGAAGTCTGAAATAAGGTAAACAGAAGTTTCTTTTCCAAAGCCCGTCCCTATAGAAATCCTGTTCCAAAGTTTGGAGGCGTCTTCCTTTCTCAGATCCGAGTAATAACCCAGGAAGCTTTGTAAATCTCAAATCGAATATCCTTTGTTGCTCTTTCTACCGATTTCTATTTCCACTTCGTCACTGTCAAACGTTATCCTCTTAAAACTGCTTCCATTCAACCACTCGATGAGTGGGAATTTCCAGCTTCATGCATGGCTGACTTCAAATTTCAGTTCCAGAATATTAAATCGGATAGACTAACACATGTTTTCGCAGATTTACATAGATATTTACAAATGCGCGTACGAAATACCTATAAGCCTATTAATAATGATGTACATTGGCGATAATTATTTCTCTATCTGTGTTGACGAGCTCAGTGATCTACAGAAATGCCCGGATATACTCGTAAGTTTTATCCTACAAAATATCACGTAACGTGCAACGACATAAACTTTCTTTTTTCCAGACTCAACTACATATTACTTTCGTCCCGTACTGGGGGTGTATTCTTTCAATGTCGAAATTGGTGTTATCCCATACAAAAATCCCTTAAGAGCATTACCGTGACAATGATTATAAAAAACAGTGCAAATATCTATATATAAAAAATGATGAAACAGACAGCAAACACTTGAATATTATATACATAAAATGCGACGTTTCTGCAGTAAAAATGCAACATTAACATAAAGTCCCATGCTGGGATTGCAATTCACTTCGTTCAAATACGACGTTCTGTAACAAAATTGACATTTGCTTGTTTCATTGCCCATGAAATGGTACACATAAACCCATATTTCAGTTTCATGACGTGTTGGAAATTAATCCTAATTTAAACGTTTTAATATTACACGCATGACACCAGGCAGGGAGAATCTCGAAGCCAGTTAAAACCATCTACAAAACTGACAGACGCTAGCAAATGTTTGTTGAGATGTAGAAATTCTGAATTTCTCTCTTATGTATTACCTACAGGTTACACCCTCTCTGTAAATTTCTAAGTGTATACAAAGTACGATAATTTGTCGGACAAGAGTGTAGTCGATTTGACCTGCGCAGTGCATATTATTGGAAACATTCCAACAAAATGACGCGAAAATACCTCAAATGATCCATACCAACTACAGGTCAGGCTACATAACAGAGATTCTATACGAATATAAAACTGGAGCTACAATGCAGTCAGCTCTACGTCTGTTAACTCTTACATGTACGTATGTCGGTCACAAATTTTACGTGTTTCTTAGACCCCCCCACCCCCCGGTAAGCAAATCTTTCAATAAATAAAACTGACACAGGATTACACTTATAATATTTTCTAAACACACGGCATGTTGACTTCAGTCTATAAATGTATTTATTTATAGTTTGTTTAATGACGCCTTGTCAGTAGCTCAGACTATTCCGTACATCGGAATTCGTCAGTGGATAAAAGTTATATAAAGTGTGTAAACATTTTTCATAAAAAAAGTGTGTATTAAAATGAACCGAACCAAAGTAAATAAATATCAACATTTTCAGACAAAATTTAGTATAAACATAACATATAAAATTTGATCGAAATCGATCAGTTACTTGAGGGCGCCGTTGGAAACACATAAATAACCTACAAAATTCTTGAACTGGTGTATTCTAAAAAGTACTGACATTTTGAAAACATTAAAGATGAGCATGTTTTGGGCTATTGAAGTCAGCAGAGGAAGAAGTAATGTAAACATTTGCCTCGAAGTCTCTTGTTTGGTTTGAGGCTTCATAGTTTTCACCTCAGCTGCTACTACGCAACTCCTAGAGGGTAGGTCTACTCGCCGTACAATCTTGCGTTGACGGAGCTAGTTAGCCGGAGAAGAGCAATGGAGAAACCAGAAATTTATCGCTGCAACTTTGCTGCATGGTAAAGATACCGTGAAATTTCTGGACTGCATGGTGCATGATTATAAACACTCCCATCGGATGGTAAGATGAGGTTATTCACAGCCTGTTTTCCGGGCGAATGAACTTGCAGTTCATCCATCGTATACAAGTGTCGCTAATACTACCAACACTCTAGCTGATTAACATCCCAGTTCATATCTGCACCACAAGAAAAATGTTGGAATTTTTGTTTTCGTAGTTAATTCAATAATCCATTTATCCACAGTCGAAACAGGACACAGCGTCATAAGACAGATAACAGTATCAAGACTGTCAGATCAACGAGATAACCATTAATGTTTCGGAAAATATGTTTACCGGAGTTACAGCGTGCAACTTGATAAACCAAATAGTCGCTCATGAAGTAAAATAATTTTCACATATTTTGCTACATAAATAATAAAAACTAAATATCCTGGCGGTAGAAAGTAATAACATGTCCCACCGGATCAGTGATCTATGATTATACGTAAAGTAGTCGTTTGCATTGTTAAATCTAAATGAAATATGAAATAAATAATTTGTTTACTGACAGATGGAGGGACAGTAGATTTTATAGGCGCTGCACGACGGTTACGAATGAGACTAAAAAGATGTGAAATCAAACCAGTAAAAAAAAGAACTTTGACACGAAAGTCAATAAATATCTCGCTAAAGTTACCTACGCCACCTAGCACTTACCATAAGAACTAAGGAATAAACTAGGAAATGGGAGCAGTTAGCTGTCTGAATCCGGAAAGCCTTTGTCGACAGAACATTAACACCCGTCATCGAATAAACTACACGTCAGGCGCTGAATCGAATGGGGTTTTTCAAACAGAGACAAATCGTTTGTATTTACGATAGACGAATGTAAACAGCGTTATGTTTCAAATCTGCGCTTAATGTATACACGTGCATAAACTGTTATTTACGCGCAGTAGCTCGCTATGGTCCTCTGACGTTCATTTTGCACGTCCAACGATCGAATAGGTTTTCAAACCACTCCTAACGAGTATCATTTCGTAATAAGCAACACCGTCAAACTTTCGCAGGCAAACACACAGACACAAACACATCTATGTACATATCGAGAATACTACGAAATAAGCAGTGAAGGCGAGGAACTGTGTTCGAGAGATATAAAAGAAGTTTAGGATCGACCAGCTTACGCGAAATGGCGACCACCCTAATTCGTGGTTATCCACAGTTTCTCCAGGTAAAGATGAGAAAGTAATCGAGAATACAACGAAATAAGCAGTGAAGGCGAGGAACTGTTTTCGTGAGATATAAAAAAAGTTTAGGATCGACCAGGTTACGCGAAATGCCGACCACCCTAATTCGTGGTTATCCACAGTTTCTCCAGGTAAAGATGAGAAAGTATTAAGACTTTGACCGGGATGTTCTTTTGTTAAATCTTATGTGGTACCGCCTGATTCGACTTCTAATGGTTAAGTGAAGTGTTTTCTTCGCGGTACGGTCTGGATTCGTAAATATTATGAAGACGAGCTTCGGCTTCAAAGGATTAAGGTACGACGCGACAGCATTCTTTCAAATCCTTACCTATTCACCATTCATGATTGAATTGTATCTACATCCGAAAACAGGATACAACAGAGAGATTCTGATACTTAAAGCAGATGGCGAGATGATCACAAACTTACGTATATTAGTTAAATAATCTAGAACTAAATCAATCTTAACTAAGTTCTCATTGAATGCCGAACATCTCGGAACGGTCAACTCTTTTTTATTCATGCCATTTGTTGCGTTCTTTGCTTGGATGCAAATACAATCCTGAGATTTTTTGGAGTTAGAAAGAAAATTTACGAATCGTTTCTGTGGATAGCCTTCACAGTGTTACCACTACACTAAACTGCTCTATTAAATACAGAATCGGCCAGACACTGCGCTGCTCTGCGTTGGTGGCACCTAACCATAAAGGACCAGTAACCAGAGAATTAGTTACAGCTTAGCAACCAATTAAAATTTCGTATTTCCGATTTGCATATATATGACATGCTTTGTCCCGTCAAAGCAAGTGGCAACCACGTGAGCCACTTGCTTTAATAATCAGTAATGCTACATTTTGTCCTAATAAGTACTAACCTATTCATGTAGGATTTGAGGTTTTCACAGCGGTGAGACTGAATATTGCTATCTTCTGGGTTAACGCGTCTTGTAGTCTGGTAGAGTTCCACCGTTTCAGAGGTCATACTGGCCCTGATGACGGAGGCAGTTTGACCTCTGAAACGTTGGTGGAAATCTACGAGACTACACGGCGCAACAACCCAGAAGACAGAAATCTTCATACTCATCGCCCTGATGACGGAGGCAGTATGACCCCTGAAACGTTGGTAAACATCGACCAGACTACACGGCGCAACAACCCAGAAGACAGAAATCT
>NW_019060003.1:505573-531293 GCF_000696155.1 Zootermopsis nevadensis | reverse complement strand
TTCTGCTCTCTGTAGGAAATTATGTCGCAAGTTTTGGTCTAGGGCGTGGGATGAGTCTTCGGCTCCCATAAGCGGTGAGAGAGAGAGAGAGAGAGAGAGTTCTTGACTGGCTGTGCAACTGTCAGCTGCTCTGATGATGTCAGTCTTCGTTTTCTCAGTCTGGCAACATTTTTTGCGTGGGTCGTAGCGCCGTGCGGTCCGGCGGACTTTTCTAAAGTCAACCCCAAATCTTTATTTCGCCGCATTTCTAAGGATAAAACTCCGATTTGCAACTTGTTGCCTGTGCACGAAGTAGAGTTTGGGTGGAGCTCGTCTCAGGCCAGTTCATTCTCGCCTGATTCCTGCGCCTGTACCTGGAACAGAAGCCGACCCTCCCCGCCGTCCGGGTGTTTCAGTCCGGAACGTGGGCCGACCAATGAGTAGAGACGCGACACGCCCACGGACCAATGGCAGAGGGGGATGCTCGTCGTCGCTGCGAGGACGGTGGACGTGCAGGGTGGAAGTTCCTGCCAGTTGTCTCGCTGGGCTGCGTGATGGCTGCTTCGAGTGATAGTTTGTCTTCGCCGGAGACCGAGTCCACCGGATCCCATGGGAGAATGAGCGTGGTTCATGACTTGGGGCCCTCCGGTGCGAACTTCTGCGGGGGCACGACGTCCTTGAACAACCAGCAGCAGATTATGGTCTCCGAGTTCAACACCAGGAAGACCGTGGCCTTCTCTCAGGAGCAAATCGCCTGCATCTGCTTGGCTCTGCAGCAGGCCGGCAACTTGGAGCGCCTCGCGAGGTTCCTGCTGTTCCTGTCGCCCGAGGAGCTTCTGCGGGGCAACGAAGCCGTGCTCCGAGCGAGGGCGGCCGTCGCGTACCACCAGGGCGCGTTCCAAGAGCTGTACGCCATCCTGGAGTCGCACAACTTCGACAGTCGCTACCACGCAGAACTGCAGCAGATGTGGTTCAGCGCGCACTACAAGGAGCACGAGAAGACGAGGGGCAGGCCCCTCGGTGCGGTGGACAAGTACCGTCTGCGGAAGAAGTACCCGCTGCCGAAGACGATTTGGGATGGCGAGGAGACCATCTACTGCTTCAAGGAGAAGTCGAGGAACGCCCTGAAGGAATGGTTCGACCGCAACAGATACCCGACGCCTGACGAGAAGAGGAACCTGGCGAAGAACACGGGACTGACGCTGACGCAAGTGAGCAACTGGTTCAAGAACCGGAGACAGAGAGCCAGGACGTCGGAGCCCAGAGGGTGAGTTCATGACGGCTTCGTCTTCGAGGCTCGGAACGTGCGCTCTGTGTTTGTGATTGTTTCGCCAGGACTGAGCACGTCTTCTTCGCGTTCCGTATTTAATTTTCATAGCTGTTGTGTTTCGATTAAACGTCACTCCCCTCCCCCCAATAACGATGCTAAGCGTCGCCGTCTTAGAGGCAGTGACTTCGTTTTCAGTGAAGTTGTGTGCGTTCACATGCAGTGGATGAATAACGCACTGTTCGTTTACGTTTTTGTGCGTGAAATTGTAACTGCGCTTCTGAACGCATCTCGTGCCGCGACGGCTGGCGTCTCCTTCGACTGTGCGTCTTCGTGATGTTCACTGTCCGCGCCTAAACCCCGCGTCGCTCCGGGGATGAGTTAAAAATCTCTGCGTTACTCATCGTGTGGAAACGAACGTCTTGGCGCAGTCTTCAGAAGCCGAAGGTTCATTCCCCTCTGGTTTCCTTGATCCATTTTAGTATTGTGCTCACGTCTACGCCTAGGTCTTGCAAGTGTTTGTCTTCCCTCCATGCGTGCTGCCCGTCCCTCGGGCCCAGAATCTGCTCGTCTCTTGCGTTATGGAAACCGAGTTCACGCCGAACAGCGGCAGACGGGAAGACAGAAGGTTCGAACATTCCGCGAGTTAAGTATCTCCTGCGTTTTCGCGTGAACGCAGTTTTGAACTTCGCTGATTTCGTCCTTGTTCGTGGCTGCGGGAACTGAACGTGTTAGCTTCATATTTGAACCAGTAAATCGAAATTGACGTCGTCTGAAGAGGCCAGTAGTTGATGCGACTAAGTTTTGTTCCGTTCCTGAAAGTTTTGCCATTTTCTTTAAAATCTGGATTTGTTTCTTCAACCGTTGTAGTTTCTTTCTAATTGCGTTCGCTGATTGATTGAAAGGCAATTAACTATGTCTTGGCTCGTGGTTTCGCTTCACAAAGAACAACAAAATCAATTGGCAGTTCCTGTCGAGAAGTGACACTTGCGTAAGTCCACGGCCCTCGTGTTGGCGCGTCGTCGGCGGGCGTCGCCGTCCCCGAATTTCTCTTCACGCGTCGCGGCTCCGCCGTCAAGAAATTAATTGAAGTGGCGTTTATAGAAGAAGTGAGAGGATGTACTCTTTGGAGTACACTGACATTCCAGAGGTGGTCTTATCGCGTCTCGATCTTCCTTTGAACCCTTCTTACAGGCAATGCAATTCATATTATCTTCTGAGGCTCTGAGGATAATTCGATGCACAATTGTGAAATAATGCCTGACTCTGGGTTCAAACTCGCGATTCCTGCTCCAGTGGTCCAAGAATTGACACGCGACCGCGAGGTCAGTGCGAGCAGCGGAGGCGACTTTAGCTTCGTTAAAGCTTCCTCCCTCCTTCAGGAGCCAGTGGCCAGCCCCGCGCCAGTTGAGTCCAGTCCGCCCTTTTCCTGTTGTAATATTCCTCCATCTAGGCCAAGGTCTTTCAGCCTTACCGACTACAATTTTTACGACTCCACCGTCCATGTGTATCATCGGCTTTGATTTGGTCGCCCTAATGCGTAGGTCACAGATTAGGAACCTCTTCAGCATTGAATTTCCCCCATCAAACTTTCTCGCAATTCTTTCATTTTCTGTTGTTTGCCCTCAGTCGTCACGAAACGATCGCCCACTTCGCTTCTGAGTTCCGACCTTCGACCCCGTGTCCCCCAACGCGTTAAAAGGATCGCGGTCCTCGCATCGCAAATTCGCGCGTCCGCCTGCTCTGAATTTACGTGGATCGTGCCAAATGGTCGCTACCCTTAGTTTTGCTTTGTTTAATTCTCCGGTAATTTCCTTTCTCGCCGTATTTTATCTGTCGGTCCCTTTGCGTAAACGAACGCCGCAAATCCGACAAAATAAGCAGCGAAATATTAAACAGTTCGAATGACCTCGTCCTTGTCGACATGCACCGGAGTCCCTTTTTGCGTGAGAGCCGACTTAAACAATTCCCTTACTTACAGTTTATACACGCGTTATTTGTAAAACGAAGTAAATTTATTTTCATGAATATGCTTTAAACGCCCTCGCAGCTTAAAACACGAACCGGAGTTTTATTTTAAATCTGCAAGTAAGCGGATAAATGAATAACTTTTATTTTCAGCGTTCTGTAGAAGCAAAATTTTGTGTGGGCCGGCTCGTATCGACAAGGGAACCAGAAGCAGCTTCGACGTGCCACATTTCAGAAGACGCGGTGCCAAGTTAATTAGGAAGTGTTCTGTTAGAGCGGGCAGTGAGCGACTTGGCTAGGAACAATTAAGAAGAAATCCCCGGAACACTTTCGGCCCGTCCCAGATTTGCTTGGATTGAGCCGGCACTTTTGAAGGACGCATAGAAGGAACTGCGTGTGCGTCTGTCTGTCTGTCTGTCTGTCTGCACTCGCATCTAGGATAGTGCGTTTCATTGACGTCGCCCGCGATGAAATGAGTGGCGAAGTGGAAAATTGGTTGCCCGCAGCAGATGAGCGCGCGCTGTCCGCCTTGGACCCACCGAGCCTCCCCGCGATTGCAGTGCAGGACGGGCGACGGCTTCTCAGCTGTGCCTGAACGCACTTCGTCGTGGTCCTGTTCCCACTGGCTCCGTCATCACGTGCTCGGTTTCTCGGGGCGGTGAAGACGCGACTTCGGTGGTCTTGTACGTGGGTACAGACGGAGGAACATGCTGCCTCCTGGCTGGAGATGCAGACTGTGTTCTGCGAGACGAATCCGGACATCCTCGCAGCCACGAGAGCGTTTGACCCCACTCGATGTGCGATGTTGGAAAGTGGCGAGAGTGAAGTTCACCGACGTTTCGCAGGTACTCGATGTCTGCGCCCTGATACAGCCGGTACTTGTAAAACGTCGGTAAAATTCTACCAGACTACAAGGCACTTGCCATGATCCCAGCAAGTCTTTAATATTATTGTCGACAGCGCTCGTGAGTAAACGTGGTCATTGCAAATCGAGCGTCGCTAAACGGGTTTTGCCTAAATTTGCATGCCGTTAGGCCCAAACCTAAACAAAATGGCCAACTTGTGAGCACGACACATCGTATGTCATTTTAATTTTAATTCGTTTGTTTGTTGGATGAAGATAGTTTATTCTCGCCGCGCGGCTTCGTTTGTCGCAGTGGAAAAGCAACGTCACGGCAAATGAAAATTTTAGTAGCGTCTTGAGTTCCACCTTTGACGCGGATGATCTCTCAATTCTGTTTCAGGGCGAAACCACCGAATGAGAGAGCTGAATCTCCACGAAATGTTAAAACGGCGCTTCGCAACTTCTGGGCCGGAGAAAGAAATGTTTTATTATTTTGTTTGTTTCAGTGACCTGAGTCTGATGTGCCAAGCGAGCGAAGGTTTGCTGGGGTCGCCACCCGTGGACATCGCTGACCTCAAGCCCTTGTGCTACTCGGCAGCATCGAAGCTCTTCGGCGATTCCAGTGGCGTGGGCGTGGTAAAGAACGAGCCGGGGGTCTCCGAGGGAAGACCGGGACACCACATGCTCCACCCCGCGACGTACCATCACGGTTACCATGGATACGATCCGGGATCACTCCACCATTCCTGAGCATTGCCGGCGAATAATGGCTTCCGCGATCACCACGCCGTCAGGACGTACGGGGCAGCGCCACGTATTATTAATCTCGGCACCAGGTGCAGGTTCACGGCGAGCTTCACACCGCCTGGATTATCCAGCCAATTTGCAAATGGCGTTCTTAAATTTTTGCTAGGAACATTTTGGCCTTATTTTAAATTTGGAACGAATAAGTAATCGTGCTTCGTTATCAGGAGGTCCCTTGGTTTTTTTTACGGACGTTCGCTAATTTTACGCTGTATGACCAATGAAGTTGATAAAACGTTCGTAAACAAAGGAATGAAACGTAGAAAAATTAACTTCTGAAACGCTCCGAGTGTGAACTGTTGGGACTGATGCTGGAATTGTGTCTCATTTCCTTTTAAACTTGAAACTAATGTGTAGAAAACGAGTGCTTCATTATCTGTTCCCGAAATTCTTCGCAAGTGGCTCTAGTAAAATGTGCAATGTTAACCTGCGTTTATATTTTTCGTTGGTAGAAGTCGGCGCATCGTTTGGTCTTTTTCTGCGTACGTTCAGACGCGGGTGCAAGTACGAGGCTTCGTGCGTGAATCGGTAAAGTTGCATTCTTCATTCTCTATGTAATAATTTCACGACTGTTTTTGTAAATGTAAGTGCGTGTGTGAGTTGTAGTCGTTTTAATGTTCCGCGGAAACGCCGTCATGTTCGTCCAAGCCATATTTTCCAAATTCTGGTGCCTCGTTATATAAATCTTTAAGAAAACGACTGTCAGAATTTCTGTGACGCATGTTAAAGCCAATTGGCGTGCAGCGAACATGGAAAATAGATTTAGGAACTGGTAGAACTGCAAATTGGAAAAGTTGACGTTTCCAAGGCATTCTTCACGCCGTCATGTTGGTAGTTCTTGCACTAATGTCATCGCATCTTTCGGCCGTGTCGTTGGGAGAAACCCCACAGACACATGGTCGCGCCCGTAGTGTGTTCTTTCCTTCGTTCAGAACGTAAAGACGCCCTAGAAATTGATGTACTAATTGCGTAGGGCCGTGGCGTGATCAGAATAGGGCCCGTTGGAGGAGTTGAGTTCCCGTCGCAGATGCTCGATCGTCGAAAAAGGAAATTGCGCACATCCGGTCGCCGTGAATGTAGGCAACTGTTCCTCCACTGCTGTGGAGCGGTGTAGTCTCTGCAGTCACCATAAGGCGCTGTACCTACGAACATTTGTAATATTTCATTCTTCCGTACAATTGAGCAGACGTCCTTTTCGAAATTATCGTGAATGGCGAGTGGGCGAAGTCGTCAGGAAGAAGTTCCCACAGTTCCAGTTCCAATGAAGACGTTTCTGTAGCTCGGAACCTCGGCTCGATGGAAGAACGATCGTTCCTTTTGGCGTGGAGATTATGGGAAAAGTCGACTGTGTCCTGGGTTCCATACCCGGCGGTAAGCAAGCCAAAATAATGGCATTTGTCAAAACGATTAATTTTTAATGTAATTGCATATTTTGTTACGTAAAATTTTTGAGTAACTTACGAACCTTGCAACGGCGTACTAGTAAACTGACCTAATGTTTGTAACGTTGTGGCCCGCGAGCCAGTGGAGTAAAGACGATACTCGGTGTGTGTGATTCTGTTGCAGCAGATATTCTACTTAAAATGACCCTCTTACGACTTTGAATCTATGAAACATACACGATTTTCATTTGCCGTACGATTATATTATCAGTTTTGTGCCAAGAATTTGTAAGGACTCGTTACTGCGACGGATATTCAAGAAATCTGAGCTTGAAACTTAATTCGCTTTCTGTACAGAACAGATTAAACGTGCGTACAGGAAGAATGTGGAGTTGCTTCATGTTTTGCTGTGTCAGTATTTTTCAAATGCAAACTGTAAATATGTTTTTTTAATAAATATTATATTGGTCGTTTTATGTATGGAAGTTTTACGTTCTGGACTCGTCTCCTCCACCTGCAGTGCTGATTACATTTGCTTTATTAAAGATGGAGCTAATTGTCTCTTGTAGGTAAAATTACGATCTCGTACGAAATGAAGGGCAAATATTTTCATTACGTTCTGCTGTTCCTGAAGGGTCTGACCGAGAAAGTTCCAAGTATAACCGCTGATGCGAGAAGAGAAGAGGTGGCCCAGTTTCGAGGTCCGACGTCCTGTGAGGGGCTTGCCGCCACCTCTAAAACTCAACATGAGGCTCGTGGGCGATCGACAGCTCCGACTCCATGGAAGTGGAGACTCAATTTCACTCTACGTCGCCTCGCAGGCGTCCGCCAGAACCGACGTCTGTTGGTAAACGAAGAGTGCGCTGCAAATCGGGAACTTCGTATGGTTACGTCTTCTTTGTAGACGCACAATTCGTTTGCAGTTTGTTCTAACCTGAGCCACTCGCGTCCTCCGATTATTAATTTCAGAAACGCTCGTTACATGAAGGGCCAAGGGTCGATGCTCGTCTCTGAAAAGAAACGTTTGAATAGTCACAACGAAAACATTTCTTTATTGATTTATTTCACAATTCTTCGCCGTCTACACAGGTTATACAGCGCTTTGGGTGGTGGGTGACAGAACTAGCCACTTTCAGTGTCCACTTGGTTAATAAATTTCTCTACGGAAGAAAGTGCTTTTGCAATTCTATATACTCTAGACTTTGAACGTCAGTGTCCCTTCTATTGTGAGACCGCGAGTCTCCTCGTCAGTCCGCTGTTCTTTGGTAAAACCAAGGAAGAATCCATCGTCTCGCAACAGCAGGAGACGACGGGATGCGCCGTCCATCAAGCGCTTCTGCAACCGAGTGGATGTCTCAAGGTAAAAGGAAAACCCACTATTCACTAACAGAACGTGACTGCTCAATAAATTCGCAAGTTCGCGTTTCGTATAAGTCGCACGCGTCAGCTGGTCACTTCGTGCCTCAAAGATCCCGTCGTTCAAATGGACCATTTTCTCGCCTTACTCCATCGTGTCGTACTGCACCTTCTTGATCTTCACGTAACGGTAGACGCCGTATCCGGTCACGGTAAGCAGCACCACCACGGCCAGGGTGCTGCCCACGGCGATGGGCGCGGTCTCGTCGCGGAAAGCCAGGCTTCCTCCCGGGGAGCACTCGTACACTGGAAGAGGACAACCCGAGAGGTGAGAGTCAGCAGACCTGCCCGGAGGCCATCATAACATTTCCTTGCGTTCGCTCTGCTCAGTCATCGCAGAGCCCGATGTGGAGACCCGCAACCAGCGAAGTTTATGACGGAGGAAAACTCCGAATCTCGGTTCCAGGTCAGCAGAGGCCGTGCAACTGAGGTGTAAAGACTCAAAAATCTCCCCATACATCGCCCTAAAAATCCGGTGTCTGAACGCGCTTCTCTAAAATGGCCTGGTGAGGCAGAGGCCGAGTCTAGCAAAGACTCCGTGTTCCAGAGACCGGAAGATTCTGAGTCTGGTAGGGATGGCGTGGTGAAAATTTTTCAGAATTTTCGAAAAATCAAAAAATGTTGAAAATTGTCTAAAACGCGCACTAAACCAAAAAATTGTGAAATTATTCAAAACATTTGCCTCAAACGGTCACTGCCCGACAGGGTCTCTGCATCACCCGGTGTCTGCCAGGCAAATTCTCGAAAAATCAAAAAATGTAAGAACATGTCCAAAGAGTGCACAAAAGTACATTCTTTTGAAAAGTTCTGACTTCAAGTTTTTTTTTTGAAAATCACAAAGTTTCTTTAGGTATTTTCACTTTTTATGACATTTATAAGAATTCCTAATTTTGAAACTACGGGACTTCAGTTTGAAAGTTGCAAAAGTAGCAGCAGTCGATATCACATTTCTAGATTATGCGCGTGCCTTGCGATCGTTACTGCAAACTGAGAAATGGCTACTTGGATCTGCTGCTCACAACTACAAATCAATAAATACATAAAAAGTCGTACACTTACGAGGAAGACGATATTTAGGATTTAAAAAAATTTCATCTACAAACGGTCTTACCTGGACCGAAGTCCTTCTTGCTGATAAAGGGCTGAAGTTTCAGTCCTCGGAGGAACAAGGTGGCGCTCGTGTCCCCATTGAGGAGCTGCAGCGAGGTTTCTGACTGGCAAGAGTACGACTTGCCCACCGGAGTGGGGAAAAACATGGGGTGGCTCTCGGGTGACGTCAGCACGCGAGGACCTGGAACACGGCGAATGGCAGGAAGGAGCTAAACCACCGTCAGCCGGACTAGTCGGAGGTTTGGAGGCCAGAGTACAAAATAAAGTTTGAACACTGGACTCTGAAAAACTCTCCGTACCAGCGTTTCCTTTGTGACAGCTTGTGATTCGTCCCTCGAAATGAATCTACAGTCGCAGCTTCATAAGCCCGCATTTCGGAGGAACGTGACTTCTCAATATACTTACTCCTCCGACTCTGAGAAACAACAGCGTTCTACGGCCCTGGACTGACGGGATTTCCTCGGTCAAAGACCCGATTGGCTATGGGACGGACAGCCGGGGTTTGCCTTGCCTTCAGACTGGGGCCTAATTAGGGGAGTGCCCAGATTCAGGTACAGGGGCCTAATATGTGCAGCTTTCCTCATTTATTCGTGGCTTCGGGGGCAACTTTGCCTTCCTGATGGTGTGTACGTTCGAGTGGGCATCTCACCTGCGATGTTGTTCTCGAACAGCTTCTCAGATGCGTCGAACCTCAGCTGAACACCGCTCACGTACCACCGCTCGCGGCCCAGAGTCTGCGAAGAAAGATTGGCCAATTATGCGGGGCAAAGACAAAGCGAAGGAGAACGCATTTCATCTCTGCATTTGTTGTTTCTTTAAAAGAAAAGAAAAACTTACCTTGGCAAAACTCCATGTCAGGACGAAAGATTCCCATTTCAGGTCGAACGTTGCAGTATCTTCCTCCTTGCAGTCTCCACTGGTCGTGACATCCGACGGCAAGTATATGGATCTATTCTAAGCAATTGAAGATGCACTGAATCAGTACGACTGGTACAATGCAAGAAAAATGGTATCGGAGTGTAGGGTGGTGGAATACGTCAGATCTGCTCCATATTCGATGCACTGCATCAACACCAGCGACGCTAATAAAGATTTGAAACGTCCTTCAGCAGAAGTCTTGGGCCATATTTTTCTAAGATCCTTTTCAATATTCCCCTCACATCTGTAAATGAACTCTCCTGTATGCAGGCTGTACGTCACGCCAGCACCGGCTAAAGGCACAATTTCAGATCCACTGTTTTCAGTTTCCTCAAAACAGCGAGTCTATTCCTGGTTATACCGACGCCTCAGAGCGATCATTGCCCTGATGGCGGCTACAACTCATTTTGTTATTGTCAGTAATGGCCAAATTATTCAAGTATTTTGACTTCTGAATAAGTACAATTCGTACTGCCTTTTGGTTTTAGGCGGTGCCTACGCGTACTAAAGTCGGATCCAAATTCTGGTGCAATCTAACTATTTTCAGAACTTCTAGACTGCACGACAAATTACTTTATTACAATTAGTTTTTTCTTATCACAGACTTCCTTATTATAAAAGACGAAAGTCTTGTAGATATGCAATGTCTGTTCATAATTTTTGTAGGCTTCGCCCCACGTGGCATGTGATGGCCCTGTCAGGGTCTTCATCACTGACCCAGCTCTTGGCTGGCCCCCGAGTGCATGTAGTTCAGCTTTTAGTAAAAAAAATCAAACTGCAAATGAGAAATTGCGTACAATGGCGTCATCAGAAGACCTAGACACAGATTTTGGGATAAACCATTACATGGAAACAAGTTGGGTTGTCAGGTCCTTGCTGCCTCCATTATCAGGGCGATGCAGGCAGCAGGAGAGCCTCTGAAATGATGGTAAACGTCTACCAGGCCACACGGTGCTACAACCCTGAAGAAGCCATTTTCATACTCACGACTGTAAGAGTGGGCTTTTGTGAACACGGTCATGAACCACAAGGCACGACGTAGTTCTTAATTAGCTGAATTCTTACTGGCTTCAGAAGATGGTATCAATAAACATGGAAACGAATCAATTGCGTTAAGAAAGTTAAAGTCACTATTCGGAAACATTCCAAGCTTCGATTCGTGTCTTAATTAAATGACTACGAGCAGCTCATAAGGAATAACATGCAAAAGAAGGCTCACTCCGTATTTTCCAAACTTGGTCTTGTATCTGAACTCGATCAAGGCGTCGACCTGGAGCAGGATGCACGGAGCGCCGTCTTTACTCAGACTGAACAGGCTGATGCTGTTACCCGCTGGCGCAGTCGTGCCTGGAAGACACATCTTCATTACTACATGAAACAATGGGCTTATCAGCGATACTTTCCTAACCAAACAACATTTGGTCCTTTCCTTTGTAGCATAAATAGACACTTTAAACTTCAAAGGGTTTTGAGATTAAGAACGAACTCAAACAGAGTGGAAAGATGCCACCGACACAGGACTGACTGCCGTCCATGCGCTCAGCATAGATTCAAAATCTTCTCATTCCTAGTTGGTTTCTTCCAGGAATAAACAACCCAACTGTTTGCTAATGCATCTGCTTTACTTATTACATTACGAAATTTGGTGCATTCAGACTTCACATGAAAGTACTCTTTCAACATTTCCACCCGATTGGATCTTTCCGTGACTGCATGAACGTGAAATAGACATTTTTCTACAGCTCTTTGTTGTCAGTGCATTAGAATTCTGTGCTTCTCCATTTGATTAACCCAAATGAATATATGCAAATGCTTTATAGTAGTTTTAATTGCTGGATTCTTGAATTGAAGGTCAGAGCCTCTTATTAGATGTGAATAAATAATTCATTTTCCACAAGTAACAAGTGAAGTGCAGAAGCTCTGTCTGGATGCCACTCGGTTGGCTCTCAGACAGCAACGTACATGGCTGAGTACACATTTGAGGTGCACCCCTTATGGTTCTTACTTTAAAGCAGAGTTCTAATGACTTCAGCTCAGTCACTCTGATCACAGGTGAAAGGCATTTGAGAAAGTTGGAATAAAAATACAAGGCACTTTCTAAGACACCAGTAAAGAGAACGAGCAATGCAGCTGTAATAAGAATTGGATTCGTGCACATTAAAGAGCCAATAATTTAAAGATAAAGATAAATATAAAGAAAACACTTATAAATTTCTGACCAGTAGTTTTTTATGTGGACCTGAATGAAGTAACTGCTTTTAAATCACTGACTCTGTCCACCGAAGAAGAGCAAACGTTGAGTTATTGCCCTCGTTAAATTCCAATTTTGGGCTGGAAAACATTTCTTGGTTTGACTTTTAACATTAGTTCAACGGCTGACTTCGTTACTCTCCATGATGTCACCTGCACAGCATCCAGTGACTACATTCTTCCTGCCGTCAAGAATAAACAATGTTTGCTCTTCCCTTCTTACTGTTGTCGCTACCGACAGACGAGGGTCGGTCTCTCACCATTCAATGATCCCTTGGTTGTTGAAGAGTCAGCTGACAGGGCTCCTTCACTCAAATTAACCTGTACAAAATAAACAAGAAGCTTAGTTTAATTTGTTTGTTACTCAACCACACGTCCTAGAAAAACTTCTCGCAGCATTCCTCTGTATCTGAACACCTTTCCATTCCTTGCTTGAGAAAGCCAATGGACCCATTTAACATCGCTTCTTGCCTCGACACTTCTGCTGATGCCTGAAATTAGCAACGATAATACCCACTGTTGTCAGAATTGCCAATTAAAGCTAGAGGTTTTCCGTTCTAGGTAGTTGGTATACCTGAGTGGCATCAGGAACAAAAGCTGCAGCCGGGGACTGAACGAGGAACTCAGACCCGGTAATCGGATTCCGGTTTGCTGCTACAATTCTGGGCTCTAATACTTGCGAAAAGTGTCTCATGCATGAGAAGCAGTTGGACCCACCGTTTCGTATCTTTGTTCCCGTTCGTCCGGCTGCGTGGTGGTGGTGCCGGCTGACTGCGCATCTGACGTAGTCGCCGTCTGCGTGGCTGTGAACAACGAAACAATATTAACAGTTTGTCATGAACAATGAAAGGAAATAATAATGTTGCGCCATGAAGACGTTCCCTACTTGGAACCGAACCCCGGATGTCCTGCATGTCGTCGCTGACGATTCTGACTGAGCTGAAAGGAATATTAAAATAAATTACAGATATTTTAAAACAGCTGTCAAGGAAAATGTTTGGACCCAAGAAATATTAAATGTTTACGAAATGGAGAACACACAGAGCTCAATTACGATGCAGTCGGGCGGGTGGGGGCAAGCAGACATACATAAGTTTCGAGGGCGATCTATGAGACGATAACATTAAACTAACCACATGGCTTACGGAACCCGAAGGTTCATCACCGAATTAACCAAAGCCCTCCACCGGACCCTGTCCTGGGCCAACAAACTCCAGTCTCCTTCAACTCCTATCTCCCATAGATCCCGCCTGAGATTATCCTCCCATCTACGTCTAGGTCTCCCCAGAGGTCTCTTCCCCTCAGGCTTTCCGACCAATACCCGGTGCACACCTCTTGTCAAATATTAACGTCACTAAATATCAAAATGGAGTATACTATACGGGTATCAAGTTATTCAATAATCTTCCACCTATAATTAAACGTTTAAATCATTATATAAAGTATTGAACCCTGCATAAATATTACCGCAAATCTATCCTTCTACTCTGTAGGTGATTTAATTGTTGAAAACTCTTGAGCTATTTTTTGTATGTGAAATAACGTATTGCACTTGTACTGAAAATTGCCAAGTACGTGTATATCTACACGTGAAATAAATTATTTACATCCTTTTCTTTAGCCCAAAGGATCTATGTAATGTAAATGAATTCAAACTCTCTAATTGTAATGTATTTGTTCCGAAAACCTTCTACACTCAACCCCGCCGAAGCTGCACTACTATCTCAGATAACAGGCAGGGTTCCTCGTTTGCTCGACCAGTATTGAGCAAACATCACGCTCAATGCGTGATGAAATGTCACGTGATATGTCTTACCTGTGTAAAGTGCTAGCAGGCAGAAAGGAATAAATATCCTTTCTTTCATGTCGACGGAGATCTTCAACGGCCGTGCACGGGGCGACGACTAAAATCAAGGGGCCTCAACGCGATGCAGAGATCAATAATGGAATGCGGAGGCGCAGGACACGACCGGATGTAACAGCGCGAGTCAGCCGGTTCATTAGTCGATGTTTTGCAACGTCCGGCCCTTCGCAAAATCAATGAATTGTTCAAACAGCTGATGTTCCGACATTATTCCATTGTCATGCTTACAGTATTTAGTACATTTCAAAGGGTTATGACGATGGTGTTTCATAATTAGCAGCTGCTGTACTGCCAGGAAAGGCTGGCCTAATAATTTACTTCACAACATAATGTGATCAGATATCTTGTTATTGCAGTCATTCAATTATTTCATCAAATGTACGAAGTGCATTCTTATTCTTACTGTCTTCAAACTGCTCATCTTACGTCAAAGCATTCTCTACCCTTCTGTATGTCCCATTCTTTCTGTGACTTCCAGCTTCACTCAAATAATTTCAGCAACTTGGGCAATTTCACGAAGTGTCTTCTGAGTGGAACAATTCATCTTTTGTACGAATAGTTGATGCTTGTGATTACCCAAGCTTCTTTTGACTAAAAGATTTCCAATCTCGGACCTTAGCATGAAAACTTTGTTTTGATAAGTACATACCTGATTCTACCAATCACTGATTTTCCTTCTTTTCCTGTGCACATTTTCTTCTGGACATTGAACCACAATGAAAACACTGTAAAGGTCCCCTGCTTGACCACATGAACTTCACTTGTCACTGGAAATGCCACGAGCAATTGCAGCCGGAACTGGCATGAAAAGTATGTACAATTTTCAAACAATCTGCAAGTTTATGCAAACAGAACACAAATTGTTATTAGGAATTAATTGCTATTATGAAAGTTTCATTTAATCCAGTAGAACTGAAGATTAATACTACGGCACTGTGAATCGAGGAAAAAATGTGGCATGCCGGTTTTCCACCTTGTGTCAAGACTGATTCCTGAAATGAGCGTCGCCATGTCCCGTAATACCACTTTGTAAATCTGTTGACTTAAAAACACATCCAGGCCATGTTCTTGGTATAAATTTCTTGAATTTCATTACAAGGTAAGACATTAGCCAATAACAGTGAAGACAGTCTGAGGTGCGTTTAGAAACTTTTAAATTGCCTCTCAATGATGAAAAAAGTTTCTTTGAAAATTAACTAATCAAAATGGGGAAAGAAATTTGAACTTCTAAATATGATCAACACAGCATTACTATTAGATTCATGTTTCACACAGCACATTAAACTTAATAAATATTTGAAGTTGTAATAAGCTTGTCATTATGCTAAACAATGCAATAAAATTGTATCTAAATATGACTTTGGGGTATTATACACGATATAATATTTATGGACGTTTATAATATGAAAAACACCTTGTAAACAATGTGTAAAACAGTAGGCATGGATAAGTTATTTCATTTTATTATAAATTTTATTTCTTAATGCTACAGTCATACTCCCCATGCTTCAAACTTCCACCAGAATATTAAAATACAGAGCTTCAAAGAAAGAAAGAAAAAAAGGGATGCCTATTGTACTTTACATGAGGAGCGAACAGGATTATCAGTTATCTACAGGAAAAATTCATTTGTGATTCCTTCAGGGAAAGGCAATGATGTGCTAACAGGGACATGTCATGTTAGGTAATAAATTACATACTTTCATATCCTTCCCTTGTCGTGTAGTGCCCAACACACACATCTAGCATTCAAAGCATACATATTGGGGGATGCAATTTTAGAGTTTGCTTACATTCCCTCCTCTTTCACGTAATTGCAATGAAACCGATACATGGATTCCTGGAAAAGAATGACCTTGATCTCATTTTTATTTTCACATATTCATTCCTGCAATGGCAGTCTGTAGATTCACACTTTCTTTTAAATGTCACAAACAAACAAACAAACAAACATGTTCTATATCCATGTTAGTATTTTGTCCTGTGCCATTGAATTTACCTTCTTTCATGTATCATTCACTTTAATTTATTTTTGCTTTACCAAATATTATCCACTCTTGGTCACACATACAAACATCACATCCACACACAATTTGTGAGGATTCAATTTAAACAACGGAGCCAAGCTTAGGTACGGTATATGTTGCGCCACCTGGATATAAGCACCGTCTACTTACACCTAGGCCTGGTACCATTACAGCGTGAACTGCTTCACCGACTTCCAACATTTGTTAGAAGACAAAGAGTATTGGTGCAAACGGAGGTCAACTGCAATGTGTGTTTGGGTTTAAAATTGCTGTCACCACATTTATATAAAATGAGCTTTGAAATGCCACTATTTAGCGACAATTTCATACAAATTGTGCAAAGGAACCCCACCTGTTTCCTCAAGCACACTTTCATAAACAGAGAAGATCAAATCTGAGATCATTAAAACAACATTCTTATAGTGCATAAGCTTCTGGCTGTCCACCATCTTTACATTATTGTTTCAGGAAGGTTCATAATGAAAACAAACATCCATTTAAAAACTTCCTCACAGCAGGTCAATGTCACGAAGAAAAACTTGGGATTTCCTGAAAATGTTAAAATATTTTCAGGAAGTCAAGATTCTGTCAGCCCCTCAACCAGACCGGTCAAATTATGAGGCATTTTAACCGATCACACTACAGACTTAATGCATCATTCTGATCCCAAAGCACGCAGATTCAAAACAAACATGAGACTAAACGTCTCGTGTTTCGCCCTTTGGCACAGCTTTTACTGACTCTAGTTCCTGACAGGTGAATGCGGAAGATTGAACCAAACGTTCAACATGACACTCAACTTCCCAAACATGTAAAGCGATTCAATCTATGTGGGACAACATAATTAATTGAAACAATTTATTTTTTTTCTTTTGGTTGCAGTATTACCTACAGAATGCAGCAACATTTTAGAGCTGACTGACATTTCAGTGTTTTATGCATAATACATTATAAGTCTCAATGCCAACAAGTCATTTGTATGATATTTAATTTAAAAATAATATTCAAGTAAGTCCTACCTCTGGGCAGAGGCTGGACGAATCTGATAATTTCAGCCATTTTAATTGCAGATAAGACACATAGACAAGAAACAGTTAACAGCTTTAGTTTGTGAGGTGGAACTGCTGTCAACATTTTAATGCACAATCCTACAATAAGCACCATTTACTTGCATTTTATAACAAACTGCAATTAGCATTCTTCTGTTCACTGGGAAAATCTGATAACGTACACAATGCACAGTACAGCACACCTTCGCTGGCAGCTCGTAAGGGAACACATTAAATAATTACTATTATAAACTGAACAGTGGTGCTCGAGTGGTGCTTTATGAAGACGAGGGTTCTGAGCTGCATAATGGATCTTTTCTTTCAAAATGTTTTCAAAACAAAACAAATTTATAAAGCAACTTGAGATTTTGGTACCTGTACCCATGACAATTATGACAGGAAATATTTAAAAAAAATCATTACTTGTTGCAATCAAAGATGACAAACTGCAAACAACTGTAATGTAAACCTGTACCAACCTGAAATGTCTTTTGTAAATTACGTTTAAATGTTGGCCTGTATTAAAAAAAATCTGCTTTCACTTTCAGAATAAAAAATTGTAAATTTTCTTCACATAATTTGTTTTGCAAAAGTAAAGGGCACTAATTAAAGCAACCAAGAAATGTCATTACCTAAGACTCTACACTTGGTATGGGCTACATATACTATTTACAATGGTGAGCATTCTGAAGATGCAACTCGCACAGCACAGCAGTTGCAACAAACTGTTAAAAGCTATTAGGAGCTTCTAACATCTGAATTTCTGGTGTCCACCAGAATTTCTAGGTGTTTACAAAATGCCTGATCTACAAGAAACAAATTTAACGGAGATGCACTGTTCCTATAGTTACACTGATTATTGATATTCACCACCTTCACGAAGGGAACGAGGATGAATCGGACATTTCATCTACACATGTTGTACTTAAGATGTTCTTTTTACAAATATTCACTAACTAATTTCATTTGATATTTAAATTAATTTCTGTCCAATTTCTTTTTACACTTTGCACAACTGTAGGAGAACAAAATTATTGTAGCAATGCAGACTTGAAATACACAAGATTCCATTCACTTCTTTCTTTCTTACATCAAAATATTTCACTTTCTGCAACTTTCTGAAGAACAAGGCTAATTTTGCAAGTACAGTTTTATGCAGCAGTATGTCACTGAAAGGGAAGTAGACGACTGGCTTCTGTTTGGGGCACAAATCCATAAAACAATAACTCTCTTCATACCAGATGTCTTTGCGATAAAAAATTAAATGCCTGTAGAAAATCTGTTCAATGTAACTTCAGAAAGGGGGAAAAGTCATGATAAAACAATTCAGTGTTCGTCTTGCAAAGTTTGTCCATTATTATGTCGCGTGAAAACGCAATGCAGATGCTTAATGCCTGTATAAATACCTACTCCATTACAGCTTACTGTATGCCTGTCAGGAGTTAACACCAAACCATCAGGCGGTGTTAACCGCGCCAATCTTGCTACAGGTCCGATGTACAGTCACAAACACTTCTCATCCTCACCACATCAATTAAACAAGTCTGAGGGGTGCATTCAAGCTTTGTTTAATTCCTGTGCCAACCCTACACAAGTATGGAAACTTTAAGGACTGCCCTTCTGATCACATCTTTAGGTCTAAGCTACTGCAGTTAATAGACCAGTAAGTCACACACACGATATCGCTGTACACTTCGCAGGAGTTGGTCCCTTCCTGAGCGAACTGTAAAATACTGAAGGTACATTTATCTTTCAAGAAAATGGAAGCAATTTTAAGTATTCCATTTAGTGAATAGACACTCTTATTTAATCTACCCTTTCTATATGGAATACCTTACTAACCTCTTGAATGCTACTTTCAGTCAAGAACACAATTCTCAATGCGTGTGTGACACACTAAAATGTATTCCTTTAAACAAATGGAGGGGTGCCAAGTTTCACAGAAAATATGCATGCTATACAAGACAGCAGTATAATATTTTTATACATACAATCAATTATAAGGGCACAATTCTTCTTCTTAAAAATTTTATTGTAATAGTTTTAACTAAGAACAATATTAAGGTGTGTCAAAGTTGAGGAGGGCTGCATAGGTTAACAAACAGCTAAAGGTGCATTAAATTATTTGAGATACCTCAATATGTGCAGATGGGAAACGTTTGTGCTGCAAATGGTGGCCACAAAGCTTACTGGAAGAAACACTTTCAATAGATCACTACAGTAAACCCCCTATCTTCAAGGGGCTCCAACATGACGCGTCATTCAAACCATATAACTTGGGTAGCATAGTTTGTATTAAGTGTTTAACAATAAATATCCAGGCCTGAAGGTGAAAATCATTTGGAAAATAAAATAGGACCAAAAAATTGTGTTGGTGTTGTTCACTGCTTCAAAAAAGTCAATCTTGAAAAGCCAATGTAAATGGCAGAGAAAATTTCATGATGTGTTTTGGGTTGTGACACCATGTGAACTCATACATAAATACCAATGTTTTGGATAAACATACTGTCTCTGTCTTTGACAGTACATTTCACTGAAATGTTAGTATCTACCAGAGCCCATACACCGCCACAACCCAGAACAACAACACTCTCATCTTCACCACCACAAGAACCTAAAATCTCACAGACAACATTTCAGACAGCATAGAGACCTTCCAGCCTTCAACATAGTTGCAGAGTATTCTTCTTTATATATTGCAATTGCTTTCCAAGGCTGCAATCAGGAAAGTAAAGTTTTCTTTCCTTAAACATCATCTTCAAGACCGACAGAAGACTAGCCCTTCCATTATTAGAGGTGATTTCAAAGCTCACAGCATCGAAGGTGCCAACAAAGAAACCACCCACTTCCCAACAGGCTGGCTAAAAGAAGGCAAGTTTCTATCATTTCAGCGCCGAAACCTCCAGGGCCGCCGGGGGCCAAGCTTCCATCGTCAGCCCCGCGACGGTTCCGTGGAAGGGGGAGGGGGCATGCTCCCCTCATCTTCACTGCACGCCCCCTCCAACAGGGGTAGTCACAGTTTCAGTTCATTGGCAATCTTGGAAGCGATGTTCTTGAAGCCAATAGATGTCCCAGAGATGCGCTTGAAGCGAACTCCATTAAGTGACAAACGAGGCAACTTACACACTTCTATTTCCCACTGTACCAGTGAGTCGGTGTTAGGGTCACCGTGAACACAAAGTAGCAAGAACCTCTCACGTTGTTCGTAGTCACAGTTGTTTGCATCCAGAACCTGGCAACACAATTTCAATACATTAGATTACCTAATAAATCACACATGACAGTTATGACATCCAGAAAGAATACCGATGATGTAAACAGTTCTCAGCGCAATGTCTTCCTCTGTTTCCATTTGTTCATGCAAAGACTTCGAACCATTTGAAATGAAGGTCTGTTCAGATTCTGTTCTGGTTCAGCACCTTTCTGGAATTAAGGCCCATTGCCATATTCACAAAAGCATGCTAATGGTCCCTATGCTGAGCCAAGAAAATACAGTCCATACACTCTCGCCAGATTTCCTTAGGATCCATTTTTTAGAGAAAAGAAAAAAAGAGAAAACAAAACTGCATAGGTTATTAGGAGACATGTACAATGCACAGTAAGATTACTCGCAAGGACCTTGTATTCAAGAATAACTGCAGACTGCATTTACACTGCAATTGTTTTCCTTACAAAGGCATAATTTGCATGAAAGAAAGAATATTAAAAGCCTACAAAAATTGCAATTTGTTGCATTTATTACAAAACCTTACTTTTAAAAATTAAGAAAGTGCAGAATATATTTTCAGACACTCATTCACACTGAACATCATTTATATGACCACAAGGAGCGATGAACACTGATTGGTTCCCTGTAACACACGAATCTAAACATTAATTATGTTATAATATGCTCTGTACTGTCTTCCATCAAACTTTTTGCAATATCACAAATAGAATAATTTCAAATGAAAGTAAACTGCATCAAAATGAATCCCACTACAAGTTATTTTGCGCTCAGTAATTCAGCATTTTGCTCACAGTTTGTGTTTGTATGATTTTCAGAATAAAGAAGCATAATATCCTTACACACCATTAACCAACTGATCTTTGCAATGGTGAAATGTTGTGTTTTCTATAGAGTAAGAACTGAATTTTCAAATATTATTCAAATGTGGTTTGGTTTAAATGGGCCAAATTCCACTGCGAACAGCATGTTGATGCTGTACCTTGCTCTGGTATTTAACCTTATTATGTTTGCACTGTGTCTGTGGCGGCCCGGAAGCACACCAGCTACTAAGGGCATTTACAACTACGAGACACATTCTTTAAATAGCCGGCATTCATGCGCCTGCTTGGAACATACAAAATTATCCTCTGTTCAGTTGCTCTTCTAGTCACTGTCCTACGAGACATGGTTTTACAGCCGATGCAGTCAGTAAGCCATTATATATTTTTAAGGAAACTTTGTTCCAATTCAAACGATGTCACGTGACAAAGCCTCCAATTCAGTTCTGCAATTTCTTAAGAACAGCCATTTAATGTGTGTGTTTTACTAATTCTCTGTGCTCTGAGTAACCCAGCCCACAGTTTTTCTTTGGTGAATGTTCAGTCAATGACAGCTTGATCACATATTACTACTACCCTCTTAGGCTCAGGAAGAGGAATGAAGGAACATGGATACATGGAAAGAAGCTAAGGTTGCAAGTGCAACTTTCACACTTGTTAAGATAATGCCCTAGTATAAAGAGAAACATTTTAATCAAAAGAACTGGACTGGTCTGGGACATATTTCCAAATTCAGTTTGCTACAAAATACATATACAATGCACAGCGAGTCTGCAGAAATTTATGAATTAGGTGCTAAGTGAATCAGTTGGCTGCATGCATTCTTGGATTTGTGTCGAATAATGGCAAAACAGTGCTGAATAACATGGATTTCTTGTCACAAATTTCATCAAAAGAAAGGCATGAATAAGCAAACCACATGGGTCAAATCTGTGGAAAAGTTGTGAGAAACCAAGTCTGGTAACTACTACACAAGCCAACAAGCTTTTACAAAATGTATATTAATCAAAATAATAAATCATGAAATAGCATATGAATTACCTTCCTAATTTCGGCCATAATTTCATTGGGATCTCGGGATGACGTAGTCTTCATACTCCACGTAAATCTGAGAGATCGTGGCTTGACCTGGTCATCATTACCTGTACTGCTGTAACAAGAAGTTTCAAAATCCTTAACGAGTTAAGCCAAATACAAGCGCTAAACAAATGACCTCCATTCAAATAATACAACAGTTGTAATAGAACTATGAATAAATTTGTATTCTAAATGAGCTTAAATTGCACTTGTAAGAAACTATTTTATACTCACAACATAAGGAAAAACTTATGATGCTTGAATGAGTAAATGTTTTTATTCAACAATAAAATCAGATGCTAACTGCCAACCTTAAAACACTTCATATAAATAAAGCTAACAAGCAGTATCTTCCAACAAACCTGTACTGAAATGCATATGCTACTATTAAGACAGACACATAACTGTACGTAAAACTGGAAACAGCTTCTATGATGGAGCAAATTATGTCCTTACATTAAGAGATCAATCAAGTGCCTACTATACCTCTAAATTAGTGTGTATAAACAAACCAAGGTGTCATAGATTCACTGACATTATTCATACGAGAAAAGGTTTTCGTCTGTCATGCCAAATATGGGCCTGTTCAAAGAAAATAAGGGGGCGTGATTTTGCTTAATGCAGTGGATTACATTTAGTAACCACAACCACTGCATATAACTTTGGAAAATTATTCTAAAATTTTTGGACTGCACAGCTTTTAGAAATCTGGAGAAAACTGATGCTGTTGAATTATCTCATTGCACTTCAAAAATAGCATTCAGCCCATAAACATGCACAAATAAAAAACAGAATTCAAAACAAATTCTGCAACTAAAACTAATCACACGTATTAAATCTAGAAGAAAAAGTACATAAACTGGCTAACATACCTAACTACATGTTTAGGAACCGGGTCCATGGGTCTGAAATTTAAAAAGAAAGCAAATCTAAACAATAATGGATGAGGCAAGAGACAAAACATGAGACTTCAGGGCAGCATCGCACACATAACACTCAGAAGAAACAAAAATAATAATAATAAAAATACACACCTTTGCTGTACTTTACAGAACTGTATTTTAGAATTGCCAATCAAAGATAATTCCAACAAATCACAAAGGTATCTAGAATCTTTGAATCTTAAAAGGCAGATATTAATGGAATATGAATAGAAATGTTTATTTTCCACTTTCAAAACCATTTATAAAGTCTGAAGTTTACAATATGAATACTGAAGTAAGTTTATAATATTAGAAGTTCAACGCAGGAAGAGGAGGGCATAACCTTACGTAAACTATGAAGAGGAGAGGAGAATGACTACTAAACGCAGAACCAAAATTCAAATTGGCAACTTTAAAATACTGATATCAAATAGAACAAAAGACGAGACAAGCGCATTCCTGGAAGAACCGAGTCACCTTTTGTTAAGCGTACAGTGGTCTTAAAAGTTAACAAAATTCTTAAGCTACGTTTGTAAGTTCTTTAACATATAAAGGATTCAGGGGACTCGCTGAAACAAAGGAATGCAAAGAGCAACATTCGTGCTCAGAGACTGACAGCGTTTGTAGAGGTTCAGCACCTCAACAGTATCAGGTAAAACATCATGCAACATTCTTCATATTAGGAACATGCTCATTTGCATCAATTTTAACAAATAAATGTTCATCTCCTTAACAAAATAAAACTGTGTTTCAGCAATGTTACCAAATTAAATAAAATATACATACATAAATGATTGGCAATTATATAGCTTTATTTTCTTTTGTGACAGTCACACTTCATTTTTAAATAATTCAATCACCAGTAGAAAAAGAAACATGAGTGATGATTTTTTGGCACTGAAAAAATATGCACTTTCATCTTACATTACAGAATTGTTCATGCCACTAGATCCTCAATCACACACAAAGACATTCACACTATATAATACAATTTTAAAAGTAACTTTATACTTAGCATCTATGCATTATGCTTATAAATTAAAGAAATAAACCATCTCAGTTCATCAAATAATTTAGGCAAAAATTATATCAACCTAATGATAAGATAAATATTTACAAGACATGATAGGTAATAATTATAACAACAAAGCAAAACTTTAACAAATATGAACACTTTTATTTAATAACAATAAAATTATGCCTGGTCTTTGTTGATGACGTAATTTACCATGTACAGCAGAAAACTTGTGAAAGCAGAAAAATTCATCTTCCAGATCTTACCATCTGTGGCAATGATGAAGTATCTAAAACGCATGAACTTTTATACTCATGATATGAGTATAATGTTATACTTGTTTCATGCTTTGGAACCATTTCCAACAGAACCATAATTCAATTATTTAAATCATTCCCAGCACATCACTTCAAACATAAGAAATAACAATTTTATCTCTTATGTTTAAATGTTCGACAACTTCCTGAAATGTATATCTGCCTCCTAGTTGATATATACATACACACACACCAGTCAGTGAGAATCAGACTCTCTCAGCATTGCAACCAACTGCAATATTCCACCACTACGCAGTTCACACATGAAAACTACAAATAAATATCTTTTAGAATAGAGATAAAGTAGGCTCCTCAGGAACAAAACTCTCAACTCTAATGTTCAAAACTGCTGCCAACGTTCATAACATGATTAATACGTGGCCAAATTCCGTCAGCTGATAACACAATTTAATCAAGCACACATGCACAAAAATTCAGGAGCCAGTAAAACATCACAGAACAAATAATGTGATATATAAAATGCACCATCCACTCCGCTCTACAGTGTGGAACAGTCAGTTCTATCTGGAAAACTCAGTATTTCCACTTCATGCCAATAAAACTGTCAGAAAGTTTTATAAAAAGTGGTTTATGTCTCTACCAAAACATTTACCATAAAAGAGCTGTAGCAGAAGCAGTGAAAACAAAGACATAAACAAAATACATTTATCAAAATAATGTAATTCAATCACGGTGCAAATTAACTGCAATGTTGAGAGATTCGTGTTCGCACACTGCTAAAAACAATCTTTAATTTCACCATACGCACAAAATAAAAGATGAGATAACTTATCAGTCTTAACTGATGTTATAAGTAAATTAAAAAAAAAGTACACACAAATGTCCAACCAAGGATGAAACAGGCCTGTGAAATGGCTCCCCAAAACAAAAGAAAAATTGCTTGTTCGAACATCAAACAGGCTAAACCTTAGTTCCGGCTTACACCAGCTCCATTCTTCCTGCTTTCACTGAATGTTTAACCTTTATCGTACGGGAACAGGGTATATAAATGCTTCAGCTACAGGAGCGATGACTGGAATTTAACTCGGGAACTGAACTAGCAATAGCATTACAGTAGTACCAAGAAAATGTGTAACAGGGAAAGTTCGTGAAAGAAAATATACTGTATAACTCTACAGAGCTGTATCTTAATAGTACATCATAATTTTTCACATATGCTACAGACTACTAAATTACATTAAATATGGAATATATACACCAAAATGTACAGCACTTGTGTTTCAGCAAAGGTTCTTCTCATGTTGTAACAGAAGGTTCATTTACAAGTTTGCTTTAGCATGAAAAATATGAAAACATGGTTTTCTATACACAAGCTATCCCGTGTTCATCGTAGAAGTTGCTTAGTGCTCGTGGTTTACGCACATGTCAGTATGTGCGCATCTCCCGTCTTTCCAAATCAATGCCGTTACGCACCTCTCGCCCTAGCATGCATGTCGGCCATT
>NW_019060003.1:479175-505411 GCF_000696155.1 Zootermopsis nevadensis | reverse complement strand
CTTTGATTGCATCAGACAGTTCCGCGACAGACGATAGCTTAAAGGCCAAACCCTTTCACTCCTCTAATGAGACTTCTGATTTCTGCATGTGTTGTATTTTGTCTGTCTTTTCCCAAGCACATGCTCACATCACCAGTGCAGCCAGTCACGTCTCAGAGTTTCTAAATCTTTATAACAGTTTCTTAGGAACGCATTGCCTCAAAATTACGCTCCTTTTTCAACACCACAGCACAGTGACTCTGCAGCTAAGCATTCAGATAGTTCATACAATTTAGCAAACATGTTACTGACCATACATCAAACAAGATCTTATCTTCCAAAGACAGTTATAATTCTTAACTGCTGTCTGGCTGATCCGTACTGTCACAAAACCCAGAAACCTCAAGATATATTGGGGTGGGGTGGGGGAACAATTGTTTCATCATGTTACTGTAAAATTATTTATAAAACTGTTCAGAAGTGGACAAGTGGTCTTTCAAAGTGAGCTGCTAGTCATGTCCCACTTAAATGATAACAGCCATCATTATGTGTCTAAACACTGGTTACACTGTAATTGGTGAAGTATCCTTGTTCAAACGAGGCGCCTTTTGTATCTTCAATCCACCAAGAGCTCCAGAGAAAGGATGTACACCACCAAAATTCCATACATGTTTTGGTCTTGACCAAACGGTATCTTGGCTACAAGTCCCATTATAGTCATCACCTGCTGCTACAATGTCAACATCGAGCTCACTTTCACTGCCAGACAAACTGCTTCATCATTATTAACTCCTCTTCAGTTTCTATTCGTAGAGAGAATGTAACTTGACTATGGGTGCCAAATCCTGGGTTTATCACCCTATGAACACCCACCGCCAGCAAACTTCAACACCAGATGTGGCAGATTAGAAACGTGTGATGTAGGTCAGTTCCTGTATTCAGAATTTCTTCCACTGCTCTGGCTCTCCCTCACCACAGACTCAGCCATTTCTCAAGCCCTTAGTGCCAGCAAAGTAGAACACAAACGAGTGAAATATTACATCTTTTTGGCTTTCATCCAGACGCTGCTCTGATGACCTTGAATATGTGACAATGTCACGACCATATATCCATTAACTTCACAATTTCTTGGCTAAAATAATCTTCATAATGTCAACAATGATAAACCACAGCCGGAATGCATAATGGATTACTGTACAAAGCACTAAACAAATTATGATCTCGTAACTGCTATAAGATGCTCTGAACAAAGTTACTTTAGGAGTCTGCTAGGGCAATGCAAGTTCAGTTGGAAAGCGTAACAGTGAGAGGCAGAGACGATAAAGGTTAACCATTTCATTACCCACAGAATGTTAACACAGAACCTGAGAGGTGCTCATTCACTACATGGTCATTTCAAACGGACAGAGAGAATGATTAATAATGAGTTCTCCAAGCTAACCAACACCCCTCTTAAATGAATGGCATCAGATCTGTGATACCTTCCATACAACAAGGATACTCATGTAAATGAAAGTCAGAAGTTACTGCTCACTGCAGGATAATGTCATACAAACTTGTGCAACATCTACACAAAAAATAGTTCACTTACATAGATGCATAAATACTGTGATAATACACGGGGTATTTAATGTGCCATGGTTAATCAATTGAAAACCATATACAGCAAAATATGAATAAGGCAAGATTTGAAGCTTTAATTACAACTGCAATGAAGTCTTCAATGGCAATCGGCTATGTCAATATGGACTCAATTTCCAACATTTTAGAATTTGTCTCCAAAACTGAGAGTTACTGCATACTGACGTGGCCGATACAGATAACTACTTCAGTACGTATTACGTCCCGTAAGGCAACAATCAGTGCACGTATTACTATGGCGGCCGATACCCGTAAGTCATGAAAGTGTTAGTTCAGCCAGGTGAATCTGCACGAGGGAAGGGAAAGTTAATGGGTGCGTGACACAATCCAAAAACAGCAAAGGAGTTTGAGGAACCAGGCGAAAGTAAATCGTAATGACGGAAAGCTCGCATTGCTCATATGTGAAGGTGTCTGAATGTCAGTGCCAGTTCTGCAATCGATGTTATTCCGAAAAGTGTGAGCTCGAGTTCCTCACCAGAACTGAAGCAAAAATCAGTTAATGACGTGAGACCTGAAGTTCTGACCATGGCTGTAACGCGGCGTGGATTCGTAGGCAGATATCAACATTGCTGAAAAACACACTGTCTTCATCCTCAGCCCCTAAGAAGGCAGCAGGGTGTTTCTCAGAATCATCGGAATCTCATTTTCAAGTCCACGGAGCATCACGACATGTGGCAATAACTGTCGGCTAATGACAATGTCTGCTTCTACTGAGATAGGTTAATGACAGGTGATACCCCCCTTTTCACATCAAAAAGTATGCTTGTAAAATCTAGCACATTCTAATAAGTTTCCCAGCTGAAATGTTTTGGAAAGATACAAATAACATGTACATGAAAATCCTTGCAATATGGCATATCTGTACTATTTATTTTATTGTATTTAATTTCACCAGTTCACAAGACTTCAAACCAATAATATTTTATGACAGCCAGCTACACATTCTGACATACACCAAAACACAGCTGTGCTGTGTTTTCAATAAAAATACCTTCATGCTTTAAAAATATTTTCTGTCCTTATTAAACCTCATGTGTTGTAAATGCAGCTGAATATGCACACAATTGAAGGTAAAATATGTATTTTAGAAGAATCCATTACAATGCTGCTCTGTAACATCATAAGGGTTACTGTCAGTACAAAATTTCACATGACTTAAGAAACAATACTTTTACCACCAGAAGGTTTCCCCTTTGCACATGAAAACGTCAATTTGTTGGCAATATAAATTGAACGTTATGAACTTAACCACCCAGCAATGACCACATATGTTAACTTACTTGATTTTATGGTGCAATGGTTATTAAAATGGAATGTGATTTCATTTCGGTGACTAAGCTATTTAGTGTTCAGTTATATTTGAGTTATGACAAAATTCACAGCAGGTCTTACATAATGCACTTTCAACCGATGCTCCTCACTGCAGACAAGTTGGTATTTGAAAATAACATATTGCAGAATTACAGTCAAACCTCAATATAGTGCCCCTCTGGGAACCAACACCACCACACTGTGCCCTACGAAGCTGCACAACAGAAATTCCCTAGGCATTTCAAAGTAATCCCCTAGAATCTGCCTTAACAAATAGTTTCTCAAGTAAGGAAATGGGTTGTTTCTTTGGGTCCGTGGTGCAAATGTGACATTCCAAATATAGGCAGTTACAGTAGTAAACGAGCCTACTTGGAGGGGCATTGATTTTAAAGCAGTAACAACGTCAAGAATAAGCTGTATACAGTTACAGACTTTCCTCTTTTTGTGTCTTTGAAAGAGCTGGCAGGCAGTTTCTTTGAGTGGCTAATATGCAGTAAGCAAACACACTTCAGTTTGAATACAATCGCCAGCAAAATACTGACTACTACTTCTCCCTTTCAAAGGGTATCATGGGGTAAAACCATCAGCCAGTGCTGTGCTAAAGATGTTATTAGTATAAAAAGATGGGGGGGGGGAATAAATTACAAACGGTTGAAGGGTGCATCACTTGAAGACATGAAGGATGTGTTAATTACTTGGGCAGAGCAAGTGACTGTGAAGAACAGAACAGCAACTGGTGACATTATTAACGAACAAGAAAAAATATCATATACAAATTTGGTACGTATTTTGCTCCAAAAGATGTGATTACAGAAAGGATGAATCAGCCTACTGTATAAGGTGGTATTCTATTATAACACTAGTATGCCACAATTTTGCCTCCTACCCTCAACTTCCCAACTACAATATTTCACACCCAGTTTGGGGCCACATCAATGGTGGACAAAGTGTGATACTGTAATAGGGTTTGACTGTACTGTTGCAAATCATTCAAAATGATTCCAAGTCAATAGTTATCAATTTTATTTACATTGTTAAAAGAAAAAAAAACCTGTGCAGCTATAAATAAAATGTACCAAAAGTAAGCTTCTCAACAGCTGTAATCATAAAAACACCACACACAACATAAAATTCTGAATGCAAAATATACTACATATGAATAACACTGCTTCACTTGATATGATAAATTAACGTTAAAAATCTTATGGCAAAAGATGCAAACATTGCTATAAGCAGAAATGAAATCAGCACTTCCATCTTATTACCACCACAAGTCTCCAACGTATCTAAGACAAGAAACGTCATATTCTCTTTCTTATAATGTGTAAAGGGATTAGGCAGCTTTGGTAGTTGATTAGTGCTTATCTTTCCCAAGCAAGCTGAGAGAGCCAGGACCAAGTTATGTTGTCTGTCATCAGTTCTGCTTTGAGCACACGCAGCTTGCTTCCATCCACGAATCATCCGAGTGGCCGCCTAACTTTAGGTCCTACGGATGACAAGCAGAGAAAACTGCCTGTGAGTATGTTATTAGCTAAATGGGCAAGTCTGCAGTACGGTCACTGTCTTTACTTTCAATAAAAAGTGGTGCTTTAACAGCTACCATACTTACGCCAAGATGCCCGGCACAAGTCCTGCCAGGCATCTTCAGTTGAACACAATTAAGACAATTGTATGTTAATTAGGCAAGAAAGGAAAAACAACACAGCACAACAAAGGTCTGCAAAACAAGACTGAAAAGGCACAATTCATATCGGACTACATAAAGTTTCCACGTGCATTCTCTGCACCCCCACATTCTAAGTTATCCAGCTAGAACAAATATAAATACAAGTTTCTGCTCTAGTCTTTATTTCCTTTGTTAATTTGAAACTGATTAGCGAAAGGAGCACACAGTTTTAATCAGGGGGCCCTAATTTTATGTTCACATAATATAAATTACTTAAAACATACAATGCACAGTAAACCCTCCTCTAACGTGAGTTTTTCCAACGCAGATTCAATTACGTATGTAAAAGTAAATGCAAACTATTATTTGCAAACACAGAACATTTTATTATATGCAGTCCGCCGAACACACTGTAGTAGAAACCCCATCTCGTCACAAACATATTTTTGCAAGCTACTAAACGTTGTGATCAAGTGGTCAGCACGTCTGCTTCATATTCGGGGTTCAAATCTCAGCCTGAAGACAGGGTATCCTGATTGAGGTATTTTGTGGTTTTCCTCCGTCCCTCCAGGTACATGTCAGGATAGTACTTTAAATTAGGCCATGAGCACTTCCTTCCACAGCCTTTCCAATTAATTAGCACCCTCCCTTTCAATGCTATATATTCTGAGCTACTAAAAAAGTGTCATTAAACAACTACAAACACCTAAGTTCTTGCAAGCTGAATTTGATGCCTTGAACAGACATTATATGCAGTGTGAAACATGATTTGGTCATTCTACATGCACAGAAAGACAAGCAGGTTCTCAATAAGGTAAGCAGGGACGGCCTCACCTGAAGTAGCACGTTATGGAATCATTATTTCAATCTAAAATTAAATTTTCTTTCTGTACAGTGAACAATAGTCACGCTCGGTGGACTGGTGGTTAACGTGCTCACCACTGGACCAAAGGTTCGCAGGTTCAAACCTGACCTAGGTCGATGGAAAAATCTGTAGCACAACTTCCTTCGGAGGGAAAGTAAAGCCGGCGGTCCCACGTCGTAGATTTATGGCATGTAAAAGAACCTTACGAGCATGATATGAGATGTTTCGTAAGCAAAATTCAGCGGCCATTTCTCACCTAAGTCTCTCCCGATTTGCTCTAGCAGACAAAAATCAGGATTGAGTAAAAATTGTACACAGGCAGTGGGCTGGTCTCTCACTACTCACAAATGCACACTTCAAAGTCTAGAAAACCTCCAAATAGGAGGCGGTGAAAAGCCACAAATGGCTTGTAGAGCCAAGAAACAACAACAGTGAACAATAATGGGATTACATTTCAATTTCTCAATTTTACAGCCCGATACATTCAATATAAATGCTCCACAGTAAATGTATTACCACAATTAAGAATTCACTGCCATTATTTTACAAGCACTGAAATGACATTTTATCACTGCAACAAGTAATACTTCCCCCAGGCTACATTATACATGAAGTGCAGGGCAACATAACTCATGTCGCTCTGAACTCGGTGCATCTGCACAATATTTTTATTACCGACACTCCAAGTCCCTCTTAATGTTCGAACGTCCCCAAACAGTGACCATGTAGTGAAAGAAAATACTCGTTATCCTACCAACATTTAGTCTTGAGTAAACTGCAATTGTGGCCATCAACAGTAGTCTGTCTTCCTCATCATTCTGTGGGCATGAAGCTATGAACATAATTTACTTTGGAATGACAAAATATGCTCAGTCATCAGCTACTTTTGATCAGAAACAGCTCACTCCCCATTATAATTCAAATTGTAACAATAACCAAATCATATTTCAGGGATGCACAATATAACTGGACACTTCATACCAGTAATGGCAACTTGGATATGCACTGACGTCAACATACAAAAAGGAACGGCTTTCACTAAGGTATCTGCTGAAGGACCGCATTTTCAAAACAAATACTACCTCTAGAAACTTCATTTCACACAAGTGGTAAGAATGTTGTTCATGACACCAAAATAAATCTAAGGCATTATCATTGTGCATCTCTGAGAACATGGATCACAAAACAATGGCTGTTCATATCAAAGCAACTTTTTAAACCAGTCTCACATGGATAACTTTCCTTCTGTTGCTAATTCAAAGTCACATTCATAATTATCAATTATTAATTTTAAAACTTTGGCCACTCTGTAGATCAGACATGTCAAACTCGGTGTATACCAAGGGCTGATTAAAAGAGGGGCAACTCTCCCAGGGACCACTGCATGGGTGGGCAAAGTAGTAACCACTTAAATTTACCGTTTCCAAGCTTAGCCTTTTAAAGCAGTCTTGTTGAATATGACCGTTTCATCAGGCCCTAATGATGAAGGCAGCAGGCACCACCCTAACACTGGTCAATTATCTACTAGACAGCAACCCAGAAGACAGTCATCGCCACTTCTCCATTTTCACACACAAATGTGAATTTTACCAAAACAAATTCCCACTTATTTGTCTAAAATATAAAACAGCAGAACACAAGTAACTACCTATTTAAAATAAAGTATTTATTAAAACTGGAAGAGCTTGGGGAGCACATTGTCTATAATCTGTCAGGCCACATAAAACACAAACAAGGGCTGCATGTGGCCTCTGAGTTTTGACACGCCTGCCCTACATCACACTCTGCAACATTCTCACTGTTTTGGTCTCAGGAAGCACGCGTGACCCATCCACTGACACATTTTCTCAAGAATGGGTGGAACTAGTGCACTACTACACCCAGATCTTCACAACAAGAATCTGATTCGATCTACAAAATGTCCTACATTTTTCATGCCAAAGGCTTTTATCATATCACATGTGGCATTCGGAGGGTGGATGAGCGGGTGGAGGTTCAGTGCACCCTCATGCCCTTGGGGTGAGAAATCACCCCTAAAGGCGGATGAACCTGGATGGGTCAATGGCATATGATGCGGAAGGCAAGGGGAATCCACCGCATTAAAGATCCTCGGGATATCCCAAGTATCAGCAGCTCAAGAGCTGCTGCCAACCAATCCTAGGATTGATTACAAAAGAAGAAGAAGAAGAAGAATGTGGCATTTAAAAATGGTGAAGGCAAATAGTTATATGGCTGTTCATCTGACATTAGCAAAGTTATATAATTAACTTATTTTCCTTCATTACAAATGTATTAATGTTCCTGCTCAGACAGTTACTACATGCGTTAATTAACCTTCATGACCGAGAGAATCAAAATTCTTGGGTTTATCTCTAGCTGGTGGACCATTTATACCAACAGATAACAACGGCAAATACAAAAATTATCATGACAGCAAAGTGAGACAAAACAAATTTGTAGCTATATAATTGGATTCAAAAACTACTAAAACACTTATGATAATGTCATATGTGCCATTCTCTTATCTGTAAAATTGCAGAATCTTCACAATTTACTACAGATTTAGAAATGTGCCACAAACCTCTGTGCAGGCCTGTACTTCTACTGTGCGACGAAGAACACAATCACATGTGCATGCATACACAAACACACACACACAAGAATGCTTCAATGATGAGTCATTCCACTCTCTCACTGCCACATATAAAATTTTTGGGCGAATTCACTCCTTACTAACTGTCCTTCGAGTTATTACTATTTGTTCACAAACACATTATATGATGATAATGCGAAAAACAATCAATTTATCAGGCAGCTGAGCATTGCCAATTTCCTGCATTAAGTGACAACTGGTGTTACAGGAATCTTGTTGTGTAAACTTTTATCATAAAAAAAATAATATGAAAAACCAGTGGCATTCTCACTCCAAAAGACAAGCTTTGGACCGGCAGTCACAGAATTCACACGTTTCACAAAATGAAAGGAGCGCCACAAGTTTTCTCCCAGTCTCATGAGGCACTTTTATCTAGACGGCCCTTAAGCAAAACCTAACTCATTCAGTATCTGTAATGTATTTCTAAATACCTGCACCAATAACAACAGATTTCAGTTCGAATTAAGTCGTGTATGTCAAATTACTTATACATTATGCACTCGTGGCTATGGCATAACATTTAGAAAAGAAACATGAAGCAATTTTGACTAACAAATCACTGGGCTGACAAAGCAAACTGCGCATATCATTTCCTTCTATCTGTAGTCACTATGGATAAACTAAGGAGTACCACCTAAATGGTACTTGGAACAATGCTGCTACATGAGAATTCAATTGAACAAAGAAAAAACCTTTGGGAAAATGCTGCACCTTCCGTGGCACATACTGTACAAAAATTTAAATTCATGGTTCAGTTTTGAACAGGCTACTGTACAACTGCTAAACACAACTTAAAAATGTACTTCTACATGTTAGCCAGTTCCTCAGCCCCACTCCTCCTCTGCTCCACCGCCACAAGTCTCACAGCTATGCCATATTTCACATCACAGACCCATTTTGTAGCACACAACAAAGTTATCATTGTGCATCTTTGAAACTGTAGCAACGAAGTAGAACAATCAGTGAGTCGCATTCAACCTTGTTGGTGGGGGTGGTTTTTGAGAGTCTGCCTGATGGTCTTTCTTGAGTTTTGTGATACTTCAAAATCAAGCGTTCAAGTTTCAAATGAAACTCGATCCTTACAATGCTGACTCCAATCTTTTGTAAAGTAAATCAGAACTGAGCCGACAGATGTCAGACAATGAAAATGCTTCTGATATAATGTGTTCAATTCTTTCTTGTGCTGTGACGTCTTATGAAGTAAGTTACTGAGGTTCATTTCTCTCATGTGGAAGTTAAAATCACCAACTGTTTAGGGCTTGGAGATATCTTGATGTCAAACCCTATCAGAACTATCTCCTCCTCCTTCTCCTCATCATCATCGGTGGTACTCATAAGACATCTTTTTGTCATTTCACAAGATTGTCTACGTTGTAACACACCTTTTGCGTGGCCCCGCCATAATGTCAAGTAGCGAAGACAACTTCAAAACTGTTTCGGTCACTGAGTATCTCAACTCAGAATTGTAAAGTCTACTAAAAACGCACTGTGTACGTCTGCAATGCCAAAAAATAATCATACCTACTGCGGCGTGGTTGTAGAAAAGACATGATGTGCACTAGTGTCATACCCACCATGATAGAAACTGTGACAAAAATAGCACGTGTTAACAAGTCATACCAACTTCAATGGTAAATAACTCCAACAGCAGGAAGTATTCAGAGGTCAAACATGAAAACTGTATGTAAGTAAAATATGACCAGCTAAAACAAACAGGCAAATACTACACATGAAACAACTTGGAAAAACAATAATTAACATGAAAAATTTATAGCTAAAAAAAAAAAATTGTGACCAAGAAGCCTGGCTTCTCCCTTCATAACTACCCAATTTTCAAACAGACCTTTATTCCACATGCACTACTGGAAGAAAGAATTGCAGGAAAACAATTCCATACCCACCACACATTTCTTAGTTTAGTGTCAGCACACGACAGTATTTTCGGTTAACACTTTGTACAGAATGAAAGTACTTGCAGCATAACTATGATAACCAACAATAAAAACAAGGCGACAGCCACGTGTTCAATGGCTTCCTTTCTGCTCAAACACGATCACACACAGTAAGTTGAAGAGAACCATGAAAGAAACTGATCGTTTTACGTGGCAAAACATCGCTCAAGTCATCCCACAAGTGAAATGCGTTAATCAAGAAATTCATTACAAATTACAATTCTTCTCTTCTTCCAAAAATTTAAGATCTGACTAAATAACCCTGGAAACTATAATACAACATTAACCAAATAGGCATCACATTAAAATTAAAAGGTGTTTTGGAAAAATCACCACTGTTCTTTTAATAAGATTTGACACTGCCTTTAACCACTGGTACAGGTGGTTATTAAAGATAAGTTTTATTTATACTCACCGTTTGGAGAATCTGGATGACAGTTTTGAGAAAAAGGATGAAGTCCGTCCTGAGTGGCTGATAGCCGACGTGTCCTGCGACTGCATGGGTGTGGTCTGGCCATATGATGGCGTGTGATTACGTTGACGATTCTGACCGCTGTGGAATGTTGAGCGGCTTGGCACGTTACGAGGGAAAGGTGACTGCCGATTGCTGACTGCTGGTGACACTGGAGGGCCTCGCCCAATCCCACTGCTGCAACATTTAATACGCAGTCTACTGGAAGAACTACCTTTGATAGCCTACACAGGAAAGTCAGGATACATCAACCCAACCAAATACAAGAACAGAAACAGACAGGTATGATGAAAATTCCTTGATTAAAAAATTGACTCACACTCAGAGAATGATGCAGTTTCAGCACCCAACTATTCAGAAATATTGAGTTCCATCAGTTACAGAAAAAGCGAGAAATATATTTTTAGGGTAAGTTGAAGTTTTATCTACACTTATCAGTAGTTTGCCACACTGGAGATTCATGACCAATGCTTGTGGGAAAACAGCTTTCCAAAGAACTACTTTGTTGGGAAATGTTCTTTATCATAGCAAATTTAAAAGATTTATTGCAAATGCTGAAATAGGCTATTCTGTAGAGTAATTTGGATTACAATGAAAATAACAAATGAGCACTTCAAAAGGAATGTGTAATTCCTGTACCTCCTCCATGTCAGAAGTACTTCATTCTTTTACTCAGAAGAGTTGATATGAATGGTCAAGTGAATCACAGAATTCAATATGCACTAATTGCCTTTCTGTTGTCCGCATTTTTACACAGGATTTCTAGTGTTACATACAGTAGATTCCGGTCAATCGGGACAGCCATTTATTTGGCACAAATCTTAAATAACAAACCTTTTTAACTCTTTACGTGGAACTTCGCTTAATTGGGGCAGTCGCTTAATTGGGCCAAAGTGTTCCAGTCCCGATGTGTCCCAATTAACCAAAATCCACTGTATCTTAAAATCTGTCAAATTTCAGTTCTTAGTTAAATTTTGAAAGGTGATGATATTTTCCTTTTGCTGTAATAATCGTGTCTTAGTCTAATATTCTACAGAATTTCATGTGATTCAAAAACGTGTAGAAACACCACTATTTTCATATTATTCCATTCTGGCACACTCATAATTAAAAGAAAAGGCAATTTCAGAGGCTAGACAGCAGAATACTTTCTTACTCTGCTGCAAGTTCTGGGCGTACAAGATGCAAGCAGTTAAAAAACAAAGTATACGTGTTTGGACGAAAACAGCAGATGAGTCAAGGTGGTCATGTGACACCCAAGTTATAACAGAAGTGATTCTCCAACTTCAGTTTCCACTTGAAGGCCAGTGGTGAGCTCAGTGGAAGTATTGCTTCCCAATGCAAATCAGTCTTAAAAATTATGAAGTGACAAAAGCTTGGAATACTTTCCCAGCAAAATTGTGTGCTTTAATATTGTAATTTCTCATCCACATGGCCTACTCGTGGTGTATCTTCTTTGATGAATTACCTGAAATCTGAGTTATGGTATTGAACATTAAGAAACCGATACACACACACACACAGTGCGTAGGGGCGTCAGAATGGAGAGCTTATCCAGGTCCACAGTCGGCCAAAGCAGGAAACCCACGCAGTGAATATACAAAAATGCATGTGTTACTATAAGCCGACTGCAGACATAATTAATTCTCTGAGCAAATATCCATGTTAATTTCTGGTCCCTTACATAAATCTTCCACCATATAACATAACATCATTACAATGCAACTGACAGCCAGGATTAATGAAAAATACATACCAGCAACATTACAAAAAAAAAAAAGAATAAAAAATAAGTCATAAAAGCAGAGTAAATAAATGCCACTCTTCAAACGTCAAATAAATTAACTGAAGAGATAATTTATGGTCTTCGCCGGCAATTGCAATTTTAAGCTTTCTAAGTGATGATGATCCTGTATTTGATACTTCACACCACACAGAAGTTGGCTTGTGTTTGGAAACACAATAGCTTTAGTGATGCTGCTCCACTACACCAGTGGCATCATCTGCAAAGCCATCAGCATCGGCTAACACGACTACAGTCTCGCCCATCCCCTGCCACACTTCCTGCTTATCCCCACCAATCCTCAACCACATGGGGCATTGCCACATCCCACACTAACAATCTACACCATCCTTTCAGGTCCCCTAAAGAGGCCGGGTTTTCCCATTCTGTCTCATTGCTGTCCTAGACAGCCTTCTGGTCCCAGAAAGGAATATTTCCTACTGGCCTGGACTTGGCCCCAACCTCTACCCTCCTCATCCCATGGCTCTGGTTGGCCAATTCTCACAACTTCCATCCATTATCCATCTCCTATCCTGATATAAACCACCTGCTTCATGATGACAGAGGCAGTATGATCCTTGAATGTCAGCAACAAGCCAAACTTCTACATGGTGCCTGGTGCCAAGACCCAGACACAGAATCAACATCAGCTGCAATAATTTTTAAACTACATGCCATCAAAGTAAATTTTCCAAATACTGGTTCAACTTCTTCTGTGCCATGTACTTCAAACTGGCTGTAGCATCACCTCCTAGGTTAAGCTCAGTGATGTAATGGAGCTTGATGTTTATGCACAATCAAAAGCACAGAGAACAAACTTGAAGTCATTAATCGTTATTCAGAATGGCACACACATCTATCTCTTTGCTACATACATACATACATCCGTTCCCATTCCCTGGTGCCGTACTTTGGGACTACGACATTTAACGAAGTTCTGAGTAATGCACCAAATTTCCACCATCTTAATGTAACAGCACAAAATATTCAACAGTTTATGTACAGAACAGACTGAAGCATGCAATCACGTTCCCATCACGTGCACATGCACCAACACACACACACCCAACAGCACGTGCAAACATGCACACACAATCTTTTCATTCCGTGGCAAAGTCATCTTTTATTTCTTAGCAACACAAATGGCAATTATACCACTGCAGATTTATTCACAGCTTCAGCACTACAAAATATATAACTGAAGTAGCAGTACTTGATGCAGGATATGTATACACTTTCTAACTTGTTTATTTAAATGCTTCCAAGGAAATTCCACAATGAGTAACAATGCATGCTGCAATACGCAAGTGAGGGAGAAAAATGTCACCAACTACACATGCAGAAACAACCGACAAAACCTTAAGCCCTCTACTTAGTGAAGCCCCCAAACAAAATTAGATATAAAAACAAAACCAAAAGAAAACTTCAAAGACGCTCTGCACAGAAAATGAATCAATGCAATGAATGAAGGGTACTAGCCTAAAGAAACTGAACTGTACTTCACAACGCTTGTCCACTAAATAAAATAAATCCTGCATCAAAAGCAAACAAAGATTTCAGCATAACTTGTTACAATAACCATGAACCTGTATAATCTGTAATGACAGAGTCTACAAAGATTACACTAGCTCTTAAGCATTCTTTTAACGTGTAACACAAGTCTGAATGACAGTTCAAATGCGTATGAAGGTACAGCGAATATGCTACATCATTAAAATGAATCTACAGCTGAAAGTTTCATATTGACCGCAACAATTTTAAAAAAGCTTTGGTTAACTTCTCATCTACTTTGCTATGCATCATAATCAATTTACACTGCATACTACCTTTGCCTGAGCGGATCTATAGGGGTTTCTAGGGCCGGGTGCTCAGCTCTGCCTGCGGTAGAGATGGATGCAGACTTGAAATGGCCTTTGGCCGAGCGCACTGGCAGCCCATCTCCTACTCCCACGGAACTGTCGATACAATAAATAACCCACGTTACTGAGGCCGCCAGCTGGCTGACTGGACCGTCTAATGCTAGACAAAGACCTGCAGAAACATCCCCCCCCCCTTACCCCCTAAAATATGAAATTCTGTGTCTAATTAATGTTCAAAATCTTCCCAGATAAATTATGGTTAAAACCGTTTCTACCAAAATGCATGAGTACAGTCATTTCTCCATTTACACAGTAGACGCATTCCTGAAAAATGCTGCATAAAGGAAGAGCTACTTTCCATAGGAGGCTTGAAGTCTCAGACAAGAACAGATTTATTGCATATACCTATTCAAGTTAAACGTTTTTACAGCTGTATCTAATGTGATATTACCATTTCAGGAGACAGGGTCTGTATTAATACCATGCCAGTGAATGCCACGCCCGTTACTGTGTAACAACCTTAAGTTACGACTACAATGACATAAATGAAGAAGTGGTATATATCCTTCAACCACTCTTAAACTGAAAATGCATAACTGGAGAAGTGACTATAACTACAGCAGGAAAGACATTCACACGGAGAAGCTGCAAGTCTGTGTTTAGAACCGACAGTCAAGGCTGTAAGGACATGATTAAAAAACACATGGAATGGACCAAGGACTCCTACAGTATTCAAGTGGTCCTTAAACTTTAAACATGTCTAAAAAGAAGCACCATTAATCACAATGGACACTAATGACCATTTGTATCAGAACCACTATAATCAAGGAGCATTTCTGTCTCTCCTGCTAGAAGAATTAAAACACAAAAGAACAGAGAACTCAGGTAAAAATGCCATTTGTTCCAGCAAAGTGTCAGCCCATTGTACAGGTACTGAACCACCAGCACCAGACCAGTCCCCTCACAGGTAAGTTTAACAAACTGCCCATGACCTTCTCTGGCAGCTCCACCTTTAAGAACCGATAACAAAGAAAATACTTTCATGGAAAGTGAACTACTCCCAAACAACACACAGCCAAACCCTGATACAGTGCCCCTCTATGTACCCCTACCCTGGCATAGTGCCCACAAAATCCTCAATGGGAATCCTCCAATACAGCAACTTCCCCAGCAGGTGCCATTTGCCAACATGCAGCATTACTTAATCAAGTGTAATGAAGTGCCATGACGTTTTGTTTTGACTGGCTACACAGACAAATGACAACTGCGTTAACAAATAAAACACACACTGAACCTCGTGGAGGGTGTCTGATCGATACTGAGGGTCAGCAGTGTAAACGTGGCATTCCAAATCCAAGGAGTTTATTAAATTAACCTGTTACTTGGAGTGGCAGTGATTTGAAAATGGAAACATTGCAGAGAACCAGCTGTGCAAAGTACCGTGTAAAAATCCAAGAACTCTGACGTAACGGTAATAGTTCAACCTCTTTCTTGGTGTTTGATGTTTCCTGCAAATTTTCACCAAGTAACTATCACACACTTCAGTCTGAATAAAAGTGCCAGGCAGATGCACTTGTAGTTCAAAGTTAAGCATTGGTGTCGCTGAAATGGAAGATGTGTGCACCTACAAGATACACACTGTGTTGCAGGTATTCCCAGAAAAGAAAGAGCACGACAAACAAATGAAAATGGCCGAAGGGTGAAAAACTTGAAGACCTTATGGATGCATTAGTTAGGTTAGGTATTTTGATGTCCTTAAAATTCTATACTCTTTCTGAGAAGTCCATACGAGGGGGCGCTGTGCACGAAAACATTTTTCCATTAGCAAAATTTAAACGTCACTGTGATAAAAGTTATGTTATGTATTAAGTTAAAGCTCAAGAATAAGCATAAAAACAGCATAATCATGTATGATTTTACAGTGACGATGTTCCTATTTAAAATTTATTAACGTGAATCTCTAACTACCCAGCCGAGTGTTTAAGCATACAGAATACCAAAGCATAGCAAGGGCAAAACACCGACGACTCGCCCTCACCTAGCGCCGAGTTCAGCAGCAAGCTGAAGCTATATATACCTCCTGTACTCAACCAGAGCAAGTACCGGGGACAGTTTCACATTACTTTATACTGAAAAATAGGGTGTGGTAATTACAGGCCTATATTGTTAGAAATCAACGGAGTACAAACAAAATTGTACATCAACAGCATACTTAATTACTGGGCAGTAACTCAAAATTAAAATGAAACACATATAATAAATATTCAGAGGCACCTTCTGTGAAAAAATGATTAGATATGAAAAACATATTTTGTTTACACACTAATATATTTAAACATTTCTCCAAGTTCTGAGTTATTTGTATTTTATTTTCCTGAGAATGACAATGACAGAAAATTACTAATGACTGTCAATAAATGAAATTGGATTTATTCGTGACCAGGTGAAACAGATGGAGCAAGGAATGGAAATATGAAAATGAACGAATATGAATAAATAGTCTGATTCGAACAAATGCATGCAGACATGTCATCATACCCCCCTTCCCCACATTTATTAACAGGAACTCTCGCTACCAGATGTGGATACCGACCAGAATTCCTAATTCGAAACATAATAAACTAATGCAGGCAGGCAATAAATTTAAACGACTGTAATCACGGCACTTGTTTCTGGTGGCATAAATCTCTGAACCGTGTCTGCAGATGAAATTGCACATGCAATGTTTCAGCAGTAGCAGCAACACTGAGTCTGTACTGTATGGTGGCATGGTCATACCATTTCAAGTCCACTTCAAAAAATTGTCTAACCACGCGCAGCTCACAGCTGTTTTTCTTTCAACTCAGGATCACACACTTTAGAATGTGTACTACTGAGAAAGATTTTCACAAGAACCCAGCATCGGCCCCTAACCTTAGCCACATGAATCCAACCCACGCCTTCAAACCAGATTTCTCCTCTCATCCATGCTTACATCTTCTGGCTGGTCTCATCTCTTCAGGATTTCCAGCAAAAGTCTTGTGCATATTTCTCGTCTCCCCCCCCCACCCAATCACGCTACAGTACCACTCCTCCATCCTCCCTGACATACGATATCACTAACAAACTCTGTCCTCTCACCTTTCACTATTACTTTATACTGCAACAGAATATCATAATTATGAATATAATTAGTTAGTCTACAAAAGTGCGTTACTACGGAGATTTTATGTGATTATGTTTCGAAATAGCTTCTCAATCCACGTAAAATTTCATCGCCTTTACGTTTCAGCCGGACTTGCTATTTGCAACTGTTTCCCTTTTCATGACATGCACATAAAGCCACGTGTAATCACACGTGCACAGCTTACATGCCCGGCTGCAGAAAGCCAGTACAAACTGTGGAACTGTCAGGCATTCATTTGGGCGGCCAGGGTCGTAGGCACCAGAGATAACACTTGTCTTCATTCATCTCTTTCACATTCCTCTCTGGATAAATGTTTTGACCACCTTACAACCTTCGTCATTCTTTGAAAATTACTCCTTTCCAGAAAATGTTGTAATTTGTTGCCTCTCCATATTTTCATTTTTTTCAATCCTCGCCAACTTCTCTCGTATCTTCAAACCAGTTTATCCACATATTTCATACATGACATCAGCACTTCAGAAGAAATGCACTGAGAGCTTCCAGTAGTGCCACTGGCAAAAATGTGTAAAGTGGATGGGACACGGTTTGACGGTAATGTCGCCATAACATGTGACCTCACAAGGGCAAAGTTCACAAACTTGGGGGACTGTTTACCAACACCTTAAAGTGGCATGGGTAAAGCCCTGCTTCATACATAAAGGAATAATGTGTGTGGCAGTTATTGAATTACTAACATACTTCCTTGTGTTCCTGCTTTTGCGTGAACTCTCTCAAAACAAGCAAACTGAAATTGCCTCTGCCAAGACTCGGAGACAAAATACGTAAAGCATCAAATGGGTAGAACCATAACACAGACAACAGTGCAGTGTGTAATTCTACCTTCTCTACAACCCTACTGCTAAAATATTAAGTGGTCATTCTTTCAGGTAAGAAAGAGAAAACTTTGCATGAATTTCTCATGCATGCAACAAACCCACCGGTATCACCACCTTCAATTTAACAATCCCAGCAATACTTTGTGAAGCGTAAAAATATGAAGCTCCTCATTATGCAATCTTATACAGTCTCCTGTCACTTCGTGCTTCACCAGTCCGAATATTCTCCTCCCTACGAAGCTGTTAATTTCCATAAGTTTAACACCAGGCGTGCTTTTGTGCAGTCATTTTTTTTATCCATTTTCACATGCTAGGTGACGACCAACACACAGCACGTCTTAAGTTCTGGTAATAAACTTGACTTGTGGGTCGGATAACTATGCACATACAGTACAATTTACTTCTGTTAGTATGTTAGCTCTGGCTCCTTATTTGGTCTCATTCACAGCCATTCAAAGTAACTAAACCCAGTCAAATTAGCACATGGCCAATGCTCACACATTATATTGAAGCTTCATTTCATTACATGCAATTAATAATGAAGAGATGCAAACCACAATCAAATGGCTGAGTACACTAAGAGGGAAGTGTCTGTTTCAGCTGAAAAAAATGTACTGTTACTTTGCAGTGAAATTACCTGCGGACAGCTTAATCCAATATATTAGTTCAAAAACATACGCTGTTCAGTAGTACATTAATTTATGTCAGTAACTGATACATTCTGATTGGTTTCAGTTGCTTTAGAAGAAAGACATTGCCAATTTTAACAAACAGAATTAACTCACAGGCAGGTTTTCAAAAATTTGGAATAAACTTCCCAATTCTTGTTCAAGGATGCTTCGCTGTGAGGACATCCATATACACAATCTAAACTGAGAACTAGTACGCATTTTTAGTGCAAAAAATTTGACAGACCGAGGAGTAGAAAGACAGCAATCCATTCCACACAAAGCACCACGCATATTCATGGCAATGTATCACTGTTGAAACGTACGTCTCCTCTCCTGCATATTAAAACACAAAAGCTAGGAAGTCAAAAATGTGGCAATGAGCCACTACAGCTCTGAATTAAAGTAACTGAAATCATGTAGAATATTTCAATTTTACTAATCACTACCGTGTATCCTTCAATGCAATATCGGTGAAAGTAATGTCTTACCTTGGCGCATCGCCTGCCGCATTAGTCTTCTCGTTGGAGGCCGCCTTAGCATCGTAGCTGATGGTGCTTCTCCTGCCTACTGACACGCCAGGTGTCAGCGTTCTGTTGCCTGTCATCGTGTTTGACTTGGTGACGCCTCGAGGTTTGCCAGGACTGCTTACTGACGCTGAAATGACAAAGCAAAGTCACTTCACACTTATTACAATCTGCTATACTTCTGAACTAATTACATAATTAGTATAAGGCACAGCAGAGTGCCAATTATCAATGGTAATTAGGGGAGCAGGGAAACAGATAATATATATATAAAAAGTTCGTGCAAATTAAATTTTATTAGAATTATCATCATCATCGATGTAAGCAAAATAGGAACTTGCACATATCTGTACTTAGAAATATACACATTTAAACTGCGGAACGTATATAAAAAATACTAAACATTATTTCCAAAAGTCAATTTAACAGGAAGTCCATAATTTTTGCTTGATTTCTATGTTGGGGGAGTGGTGGAGGCAATTAGTTGAATCACACTCAATATAAGACAGTGCTGAGAGTAGTTAAGAAAAATATAACATGTAAGGAACAATCCAAATCCACAGATAATCCACTCCATGGATAACTGGGCCCAGATAATTCGCACTGAATTGTATTTTCCAACTGCACAGACTTCCAGTGTTACAAACCTCCATCTATTAACGTTATACTTAAGTAGGCACACTGTATATTTATTTACAACCCAGAAATGCAATGCATTTTAGCTCAAAGGTCAAGAGGCTGAGCCTGTGTGCAGATGGTCACTTGACCGACTCGCAGTTAAGCCAAAATCTTTCGTCCGCAAGATTATTTACTTGTGGTTTATTCAACGATGCTGCAAGTAGCTCAGACTATGAAATTTCAAATGAGATACAAATCTAGGTACCATCTCAGCATTTCCTTAGTATGACTGAGTAAAACCATACTAAAAGTCAGGATTGTTGGTAAATGGACTGAGATTTGAAACTGGGAACAGTGGTGCCAACCACGTGGCCGCGAAATCTGGTGTTACATCATTACCACTATATTCATTATCATCATCGTGAACTTTTTTCCTTGCTTTTGCACCAGTAATTATACAAACGACTCACTGGCCTGGGCGAAGCTGCTACTACATATATGCATTACAGTTACATCATCATTCTAAATATAAGGAATCCTGTACAATGAAGTCACTTAAGCAGTCTAAGCAGTTTTAATTCTGTTGTCTGCAAGCGTGGTATCTGGTCTGCTGTGTGTGGCAGTTTCATTAGTGACGAAAGCAATCATTGACAAATGCAGGAAACTGTTCTGAATGTATACATTTTCATGAAAAAAGAAAAAATGAAAGACGGCAAAGGGACAAAGAAAACCTGATGAAAGTGCAAAACAGGCTGGAATAGGCAACTAAGATTCTAAAAGGGTAACTGGAACAATTTTAAGAAAGCAAGAAACACGTAAGAGAAAAGAACTGCATTCAGTTTGCCCAGCAAGACACACGAAGTGCCAAAACGTGCATCATTCAACACAAGATTCATTAATTTTGTGTGCAGGATAAAATGTCAGCAACTATCTCAAAACTACTTCCAATACTAACGGACAGGATTCATTTCAAAGGCAGTGCAGCTAACTTAAGAAATGCTGTGAAGGAGCTTCAATTTCATTAGAAGACTATGAGAAAAAAAAAGGGTGGCAGCCATGGTTTCATTCTCAATGCACTAGAATTTGTAGCCGCGATTATAATGATCCAACACAGAAAATTTTATTTTTAAAAGTTTCTTGTGAAGAATATCACCACCTACTACAGAAGTATCATCAGGTACTCAAGAGAAAAGCTATGATGACCTTGGCAGTGTGGGTTAATGTTATTTGGGGAATGCACGGACTTTGTCAAAAAATATGTGGCTTTAACAATGCATAACGCAGCATTTTAACAAATATGTTTCAACTGAAGATATGACAAACAACACAAGTAATAAATAAACATAATCATCCACAAATAGAAGACAGAAAATTAAGTTCAATTATTAACTTGGCAACAGAACTCAACCAGACTAAAGAGCAAATGTTTTCAAATTACACCACAAACATAGAAGAAGAAACAGAAGAAAAAGAAAGAAAAAAGAAAGAAAAGAAAATGAAACAGAAGTAACTTGAACACAGAACAAAGAACATGAACGTACTATGGTGCAATTTTTTCTCAACTGGAATACATCAGCTTCTAGCCACAGATTTAAAACCTTCAGACTTCTGCAAGGCTCTGCACTGCCAAGGTCAAAGCTTTTCTCCTGAGTAAGAAACAGTATACATCAGGTCCAGTTTTCTTTGTCCGGACTGTACTTCCTAGTGACAGACAATGAAACATCATTATACTATTGCACCACTGACTCCCTTCCAGCCTTTTGCTTACAAATTTCACCAGCCAAAAAGTATTTATCTGATTATTTTTTTTTTGGTGGCTTTGTTTGGCCACATCAGATGGAAAGGGCGAAGGGCGTAGCCTGTGTGGGCAAGATACATGCCTGGTTTACTCCCTGGACTTGGCCACCTCTGGGAAATTCAAAAAAGGATAGAGCCATGTAATTTTTAGACCCGAGTGGAGGAAACCTGGGTCGCAAACCATGAGTGTGAAGCACAGGGTAAGGGCACTTTCAATGCAAGTCTTCCCTGCAACTGCTTAGCCACTGGGGAAACGCCCATGGGTTTGCTGAGCTCTTGCAGTGTCAGACCTGTGGTGCTCTAAGCCAGACTGGTGGTAAGCCTGCATATGAAGTGTCGTATCAATAAATCTGTACCTACGCACTTAGTTTATATTCATTCTCAGCTACTGGAATTATTTTCAAGTTTTAAATGTTTTTCTTCAAATTTCATGCAAAACTGCAGAGTTTGAGTGGCAGAAAGACTCAGGGAAAGAAGACTGCAGTTAGTTAGGAACCGGCGTACATTTTGTAAGCACTCGCACTCGAGTGTCACAGCAAAATCAATAAAATGGTTAATGGTAATAACACTTGATGTTCTGTAACAAAGAGGAAGCTGCTTAGGAAAATGAATCTCAAATACTTAAGGAAAGTTTTGTAACATGTAGTTGGGTAAGTAAAAACACATGAAAATAGAATAGAAAACCTGACAAAATACCACCTAGAAAGGACTGCCAGCATTAAGGGGAAAATCAATTCAATGTGATACACACAAATGCAAAGGGGGTGAGACTGGGGACAGGATACACAGCACAACGATTCATTTTTATGTGGAAACATCAAGAAGCCGATGAGAGGAGACAGCCGCGATAAAACAATGCCACTCACATCACTACAAGCCAGGAAGGACATTATGAAAGTGAAGTAAATAAATCTACTAAATATTAAGAAAAAAAAGTCACATTTCAAATTCTTACAAGTGTCAAATGGTGACGTACATGGTTCAATCCCTGGAAGTGGCGTGTTCTTAACCGTTGCAGGTCTGACAGCTGCGCTGGCAGAGTTGATACGCGCCGTGTTCTCTTTTATGGTAGCCGAGTCCACAGTATTTTGACGTTTGAAGTTACCAGCTGGTGTGTGATTGTGGTTCGCTGCATTTGGAGCAGCAGTTGTGCCACCTATACACATAACAATGCTGTATGATTTACTGCAGCTAATGTACATATTTAAAATAATAAAAATGTATGTCACTGCAGTTCGAAGATTCCAGTCAATGCAAGAGCATATATCTTTAGCAATTTCCTTCAAAATGTTATCTGTTTACAAAGCACCACATTAATAATTACATTTTCAACAGTAAATTTCAATGTCAGCTTACAGAACTGACTGTAATTTTAAAATAAATGATACTGTCCACCTGGGTCAGTTAATGAAATGTATAGTACTGCTCTAGTGAAGGGTTAAATAAGGCACAGAACAAATTTTATGAAGCACTACTCAAGGAGAAGGGGTTTGTAACAAATGACTTACACAAAAAACTAAAAAGTTACAAAGCTGCGTCAGGAAACGAGGACATCAAAATCAACGTTCACTACCACACAAACTACAAGCTATTCATGACGACGGTGTTCATCTGGGTTGTGATGCCAACTGAACGTGGAGTTACATACAAAGATTTCAGAAGAACACATTTCCCCCATCTTAAGAACCTTGAAGATAGAGTCACCACGTTTCTTTGAAATGTTAGTATCTATAAACAAGTCCAGCTGACATTAGAACACAGAAGATCGCCGTCATCTTCACCACCGTCAGAACCTCAAATCTCACGTGTACGTTCACGTCTGCCACATCAAGAATATGACCGTTGTTACTAATCTGAAACTTTATAGAACGCCATGAAACTGTAATGACAACACAATCTTAAATTAAAACATCAATTATTCCCTGTAAATTTCTCCTTACCTGCCTAAAAATCAACAGAATTTAAGGTATACATAATTCAAACACATCATAAATGATCGTGAAAGTACCTTACTCAAATGTTCAGCCACACTAGACTTTACCCCGACACAAGATTTTCTGTTCATAAGCGAAGAACAAGACCACATTTACAGACACTAATGGTACCTTCATTTTATGTGTACAAGTTTAAGACGCCCCCTTTAATTCTACACAAACGTGAACTTTCTGGTTGGTAGAGGTACACTGTAACTGTGAGAGAACAAGAATGGTCTATGACAAGAACTTCAGCGAAAAAACAAATGGCACTGTCAAAGCCTTATTATCACAGAAAGTGTCACATAAAATGAACATTTCTTCTGCACCTTCATCCACTTTTGCTCTGTAGCTTGTGGTTCTGACCACACTTACAGTTACACTATCTACACTTGATGTCCTGTCCACTATATTCAGTGTTTTGAAGGGGAATCAGTGTTGACTTCGCTATCACATGACGTTTTGTATCGATTACAACACTTCAAATTATACTATGGGCAGTGTAACCTGTCACTGGGCTAGTGAACGTAAGTAAAGTATCAGTTACAGGCAAATGCAGTGTAAGTTCCATAACCACAAAACGAGTTCCACTTTTCCACTTCTTCATGCATCACCATCATGCAAGTTTGTGTTTTTATTTTCACTCGTGTATGCACAAATAGTAAATTATGGGCAAGGCAGAACTATTCCTTGTACAGGAAACTTCCTAAGCAGCAGTCAGTTGTGAGAACAAGAGGTCATTTAAGCATGAGAAAACCTAACTCTCAGTTCAGATACTGCTAAAGAACAAATGTTGTTTTTGTCTTCATGATAGTAACTTCGAAGAATAATATTATTGCACTACCCACAATAAATGTATCATGTCGTGAAATATGTAATTAGAGCCATTATACAGCCAATTTTATATCAAGCTTTCACAGCGACTAACATGAATAAAATCTGCTCTACCTATACGATGTGTCAGTTCATTAAAGGAAGCTACTGAGATCAAGAGCTCACCCCAAAAACTTTAAAAGCGACAGTGGCTACACTGTCAGTCCTGGTACCCAGTGGCCAAAATGTACGAGCAAAAAAGTGACGTGATAATACAGAAGAAAGACCAAGTTAAGCAAGCAGTTAACTCCACCCACTAGCTTGCACTCAGATTCAAATAGAGGCTCTGGGTATGTATGCATGTGAGGCATTCTGGACGCAGGCTTGACAATGGGGACAGAAATGCGATTTCTAACCGACTGACACTGATGAATTACATCAAGGTTGCGTAATGAATTCTGGAAGTACTAAAACAATCTTAAACTCAAATAACGGCAAAGTAATCACATTAAATGGAACTCATCAGCGTGTTTTCTCATTAACAAATTCAGCTTCACCCAAAACTCCTTGATGAACAATTAACTGTCCTAAACGAAATAAAATCCAAGACTTAAAACAGCCCTTAAAAGCTCAAAGTTCGCACAGCACAATCTTCTGGAGTTTCCCCACATGCAGTTTCAAACTATACAAGTATATGAATAATAATAAAAGCATCAGGCAAGGGGCATGGGGAGACAGAACATTCCACAAACATATGAAAGGACAGCCCACCCCCTGCAGCCGTGCCCTGCTGTTGCTGTTGCGACTCACGCAAAGTCTCACCCCCGGACGACGCTCGGCGACTCGGTTTCGCGTTGGTGGCTGAAATGGAGCGATGGACTCCTCTGTGGCTGTGTGACGGCGACTGAGCGTTGCCTTGCGTCACTGCGGGCGGGATATTGCGCAGCGATAATGAACTACCAGACCTAGATCCATCGCTTTCCGGCTGGAAAAAGAAAATATGCTAGTAGGAAAGACAAAGTATTTCTATGAATATATCAGCAGGCAACACTAAATTACCTATCAACAAAACAAAATGGCAGTGATACTTTTACCAGAAACACATATTAAAGACCTTGAGAAACCATAAAACTCGACTTCTTTCTTTAACATTCAATTTATATAATACAAGCACAGGTATACTCACATCTGATGACTTCCTTCCCAGCAAGAGGTAGGTGGCGAACACGTCGTCATACTTGGCGTTGGCCAAACTCTCTTCAATTTCACTCCTGTTGTAGCCCATACTGACTAAGGCTTCTGGAAAAAATGACAAGCGATGGAATAACTAGCAGGAGGGAGGAACACAAAGCCACTACTCACAAAACAACAGTGCCAGCAGTTGGAAAACGGAACTGCCTCTTAAGCACAAGTCACTAGAAATACCTTTTGGCCCGATTCTGAAATACAAAATTTTATTTCTGTACCGATGCACTCGTCTTTCTTTAAAACGTCAAGAATTGATTAAACACTGGGATTTGAGATTTTCACAGTGGTGAAAACTAATATCACAGTCTTTTTACCATAAAGAAAAAACAAGCAGATAATGACATACAAGACTATACAACATTAAAAACAGAAGCCAAAATATTGTTTACAAATACATAATTAAAATAAC
>NW_019060003.1:444571-459811 GCF_000696155.1 Zootermopsis nevadensis | reverse complement strand
AACGGAGAACCAGTTTCCGCGTGTGACGGAGCCGGAAACAGCTGATCCGCACGGACTGGGTCCACTACATGAATTATGCAGACGCGCCGCTCGGTGCGTGGCGGGAGAAACGCGCACGAACAAACCGCGCTCCTACCAAAGGCTAGGCTCGAATAACGCGGTTGCTCATCCATAATTAACTTATTAGGTCGACTCGAACCAAGGACTGGCACTGAAATCGAACGCTTGATTAAGCGTCACACGCCTCTGTGATGACTTCACATTTCAAAACACTCAGATGCATGTTTCGACTACGTCGTCGTCCTCCGAATCGCTCAGCGAAAAGTTTTTCGACCTTTGCAGTCGTTTGACCGCTCTTGAGAGCAGCGGAAACGAAGGTAATAAGCAAATCAGTACGAAAAGTTAAATCGAGGTTGCACTTCCGGGCTGAAACACCTGCTCGTTGCGGGTACATACCGACGGTCATTTTCGAATTCTGAACTGCAAGTATTCCGACCTTAATTTGCTCTCAATTTCCTTGTTATCTCAACCGCAATCTGTTGTCTCCCTACCCACATTTCAGATGCAGTTTCCTCCGGACCATATTTCTGTTTGGTGCCTGCGCCGTAGATAAAAGTCTAGAGGAGATTCTGTGCCGCGGCGATGATAAGACCTGGACTTGAACCAGCCATGAACACGCATGGGAGGCCCCGTTTTGGTAAAACTTTGCGCGCTCGTCCTCACCGCCCTCCCGAAACGTCTTTCTGCAGCCAGCAAACACACGCGCGAGGCAGAGCATCCATAATTCAACGGACTTTTTATCTTATCTCGGCAGACAAACAACGACTTACCTGATTTCTTACGACTGGCTGCACGGAAAACAAGTTCGCGTACGTCACAACACAAGCACAACGGCGATCCCGAACCTCGCATTGCCCTGGCAACCACCTCCTCAGAAATAAATGGCCCCGCCAGGCCCCATCACGCGTAAAGCAGTCGTCTTTATTTCAATTTCGACGTTAGGTGTGATCACCAGCCGTGCGAGCTGACTGTCTGGCCTCAATATTAGACGTCGACAGTCCTCCAGTTGCCTACAAAGCGGGCGATCTGCAATCGTTTCCGAGGTGACCTTCGAGCAACTTTGGAGACAGCAAAATTTCATTTTATTCCTTAATTTATTCGCATTCAAGAACGAGGAGTAATTCTGAACGACTGTAGTGGTCTTAATTTAAGGCAATTCATCCATCGGCTTTAACAATTTCTTCAGAAGTCGCCTTCTCCTTCCTGATAATATTTTCTTTAAACCTTCGACCCAACACACAAATGCGTTTGACATTTCGCGTCGGACAAGTACCATCGCGGATTACGAGAGCCAGGAAAAATAAAAGACAGTCGTAACTCCGGAAACGGGAAACGCTTATCGATCCACGATCACCGAGGGCGAGTAAAGAAATCTGCGTCTCCAATCGCGCGAGAACGCGAATGAAGATGGTCCATCGACAGGAAGGCGTTTGTCCTTCTGGTCAACGCCACCTGTTCTGGGCCACACTCCGTAAGTTCCGCTTTAATATTATCATCACGTCAGGCTTGCCAACTAACGCAGTACATAGCCCTCCAACCTCATCGCCCATTTTGTCATCCAAATGATGCAAAATCACGGTCTTGTAAGCATTTAGCACAGCCTCTGTAGGTCCCACTCACTATTAACTTTCTTGGACATTCCTAATGGCGTATTCTAAACCAAATTCAAAATCTCGCTTCGTGTTTTTACGCAATGTTTTCTGCCCCCCCTGCAACTTCTCAAGAAACCAACTTGGCAAAGTTCGAAGATTAAAATCGAAATTTAACGCCAACAACTTAAATTAACGCGTAAGCTGACAGAAGTTTTCCCTGAGCGCAATGCAACACGAGGTCCCTGGGATATCAAATAAAGCCGTTAAGTCCGACGTACTCCTTCCTGTTCACAATCATCACAGCTGTTGTTCTTCCACTCTCCTGGGAACACCTGGGCGTTGAAAGCAGTTCTGCCTCTCTAGGTTAAGGACACAAAGTTCCCACGTGAAATGAATTCGGGCAGGAAAAGATGTCTGGCAACTGGACACTGCTTCTCCTTCTAATGCGACTGCCCTCATGCAGACCACAACACTAAAATCTTACCGGTGCCGGTCTGCGTTATTATTTCAGATGCGAGTAGAATCAAAAGAGAATTTGTTAGAAAACTTTCATTCAAATGAAGAGCCTTAAAATAACTACAGAGCCAATTTCTGTGCGCGAAAATTTTGCCACATAACCTCAAAATTTCAGCACTGACGTCATCACCACCAATCGACACCGAACGCAAAGCCGAATATCGATAAATGTCGCCTCGACAAGATGGCGCATATTTTCACCTCGTCATATTTAAGTGCCCCAAATTAAGCGTAACTTGCAGAGTAACTAATTTCTCAGAAATAAACGGAGTCCCCCGAGAAGTACTTTGTCGTACGAGATGAGGGGACTCCGCAACTCGCCTCTGTTCGCTGACGGAGCAACGACACACGTGGCAAGTTCTTTGCGTCAGTCACCAATAAATAACCTCGACGTTGACGACACGAACCATAGGATGAAACTCAAGGCGATCTCATGTCTACGCGAAAATACGGCCACTTAAAACGAGTGAAATGAAAATCATACCTCCACAGACGCGTTCTTGCCGTATCTGGTCTTCAAAACGTTGTTTAAAGGCGGAGCACGTCCGGGCACCGGGGAAGCCGTCGGTGATTTGGAATGGCGTCTCACCGGAGTTCTCCCGAACCCACGGCGACTCGGCATTGTTACGTCATCAGGCGACAAATGTCCCGCGTTATCAGAACCGGTTCGAGGCCGGGTTTTGACAGCCGTGCCGCCGGCGCTGCTCCGAACAGGCTCGCCACGGTGGAACGCCGTGTCTCCGCTGTTCGCGGCGTCGGGGCGAGGAATCACGGCCGCGAACATCGGGTCCTCGTCGGCTGGATCCAGGTGCAATTTGGCGAGCCGCCCCTGCTCGATTTCCTCCAACTGCCTTCCTATTCTCTTGATCATGTCATAATTCGCCCGCCTCTTCATCAAGAGATCGGCGTTGCCAACGTGTTCGTCCACCGGCTCTGAACGAACCGGGCGATCTTCGGTGATGTGAAGGCGACCCACGTCTTCCACCAATACTTGATGAAGGTCGTCCTGGTTCACGAAATCCGCGTTCCCTACGGAAGCCTCGAAGCTGTTTTCGGACGGTCTGCAGCGTTTCGTGTACCTCTGCTTGGGGTGTAGCAGCTTGTTCCACGTGCCGATGTCCACGAACTCATCCTTGCGCACGAGTTTGTGCGCGGGGCCTGCACGATCGTATTCCGAACGTCGTGACGGAATCAGAGGTCGAATCGGCCGAACTCCTACGTCACAGTCGTCTTCCTGCTGGAACCTGCGCTTCGGTGCGGGCAGCTGAGGAGTCACGGCCTTCTTCACCCCTTCATTGGTGATATCAGTCAATTTCACCGCCTGCGCTGTGTTGCGCTCATTTGTTCCACCTGTGCCTGCCGAAATGTACTTCCACTTTTTTTTTTCTTCCTTGAGAGGACATTTTCCAGCTGCCTCTCGGTGCTCAAGAGCGCGTGTGCACCAACGACCACGAACACTAAAAGGCGACACTGAGTGCCTACGCTTCGCCGAAATAGGCGCCGACCAAGAAAGTGGAACCGTCTCACAAGAAGCGCTTTCTCACGCACAGAAAATCTTCGTTTGTGGAAAGCTCTCCTCCCACGACGAGACACGGTCAGCGACGAACGACTGCCTTGGGCGCTGCCTCTTAAGATGTCTGCAGCACAACGAGAATAGTCATTTCAACTAAATAGACAGAAAAACACTCGGGAAGGCGTCTACAAAGCCCTAGAGATCAGACACGGCGGACGCCGGACAATCGTACGCCCAAGCACAGAATGTCGGACAAAGTTCACACACACCCACAAACAGCACACCACAAACGTCAAGCACCACTTCACAGCACTTCAAAAACGCGGACAAAAGCGGATAATTTCAGTTCGCATTCTGTGCTGGCGACACTTTCCGTCGCTGCTGTGTGCGACGGCCGCGCAGCAGAGGAACCTCCCAAGATTTCACGGCAGAACACGAAACTCGTGACGGTTCGAGATTGCCTCGGCCACACTGCCTCTTATCGCTGTCCTCAAGTAAAACGACTGCTAACAGCACTCCAAGTCGGTTAGATAAGACAACGACGAGATAACGTCTCAATCACACCCAGGGCCCGCAACAAACGCCTCTGACTGCACTTAAAACTACTGATTCAATTGCGAACGCATCGCATTTTGCGTATCCTATAATTAAAAATAAATACCAGGTCCAGATTCTGCCCTTAAAACAGCGTCAACGCATCTCAAGAGGTTCACGGAGGAAAACAATAACCTCGCGGATTGCCTGAACCTAGGAGGACCATCGCGTCAACAACACAAGATGACCTTGAATGAACCGATTTCCGACGCTGCAAAAAGGAATGTCCCCCGTGAGAGCCCGAAATGTAGACGCGGCCCGCGCCACCGCGCGCGCTCAGACCCCACGAGTGTCGGAACGCCCGCTGGAGGCAACCAAAAGCCACTTGCCGTGAACCTCGTGCTGGTACAACGTTGCATCCCGTCGACCTTGAAAATTACTGCCAGCTGGCATTTAAATAATTCCTCCGCATATCAAGGACGGATCTTCGGGAGGAGTTGGCTCGTGATCGTGGGCTTTGGTGTTGTCTGTGTTGAACCACGGGTTCCATGATTCACTCAGGTACGCTGGGACGCACTGCAACATCAGCTGAACGGGACACCTAAATCGGATTCCGTTCTGGTGCAAGGGGTGAACAAGCTACGACCACTGGAACGGATGTGGTGTGCACTGATCAGCGTTTGCAACATTCGCCGACGCTCCTGAGGAACATGCATCACCAAACTTCGTATTCTGAAGACTACTCGTCCTGTGGCCTCCTCTCAGACGATGAACGGACACAGAAAATGTCGCATGGGGAAAACTTTCCTAATCTGTGAACCATATTCTGAAGTAAACAAAGCCTTCGAGACAACTCATACTTTTCGGAAAAGTTTCATGAAACGCTGATTCAATCGTTTCCAAAAAGGAGACAACTCAACACTTCCCAGAAATTCCACGCAGGTGCACTAATTAAAAGTGACGGTATGATGAGCACGTGCATGCACCAGTCTAGTGACATCATAAAATCACGGAAATCTGACGAATCTCTTCAAATGTCCTCCAACGAGGATCTCATCACACGTCAATAAAATGTTCTCGGGAAATTAGCGGGTGTGGTTTTCTTTGCTCTAAATCCATTAAAGTAATTTCCATTACACAATTAAACAAAGGAAATGTTTTTTTTAACTTTTCAACCCTTTTTTCCCATACATGTCGGATTACGAGTCACGTTCGTTTCAGATGGAAATTCCTCCCGGAAAATCGTCGATTTACCCACGACACCAAACCACTTTAACAAGGAAATAACGTGGAGACGCGCGATTATTTCCTTAAACAACATCAGCCAGACAGCTGATCTCTGCGTCGTGTTTTCTTTGTGGTACGGACTGAATTCATAAATAATATTCAGACGAGCAAATTCTCTTCTTAAAACATCGTCACCGGCTGCTTCCGTATTCTATACCGCGGGGCCACCAGCGCGGCAGGAAACATGACGCAAGTTTGCGTACACCATTGTTTTATGACGTCAACGCCTATAATAAATATGCGCAGACACACGCCCTGATGACAGATCCGACGCAACAGAGCCCTTGTAAGGAAAGTCTGACGACGCCGCAGCGCCAAGCGAACAAGTGGCGCATTCCCCACTGTGACCGCCGACCGCAGAGCCCGTAGACCTCCGCTGGTCGGTATATATGCCGTATCAGACGAAAGCCGCCCACCCTCTTAATATTATCCTCGCACCCGCAACCAGGTTTCTTCCCCTCAGGCTGTCCAACCAGAACGCTTCGAATTTCCCAAATCCCCTCGTGGGTTGCATGCCCTGCTCAACACGTCCTTCATTAAATTCAATTTAGTCCTTCAATCTGCGTTGCATCAACGAGGATCAGAAGCTGACGTGTACCATTCAGCGTCGATCAGTCATAGTTATCTTCGACCGTGAGGGCGGCGGATTCGGAAGGAAACCGTCTCCTTGTTTCACGTTCAATGACGTCCACACCAAATGGCGAACGCCACTGAACGGAACGCTAAATGCACGACACAAGAGTAATCGAAAAGCCGCACAACTCTTAAGAATAATTTCAACAAGGCTGTTGACTAGGTAAGGGCCCCCGCGTGGGTTGTCTCTTTCAGCAGTCAAAGTTCAAGGACGAGTTCATCGTCAAACAGCGCGTACCCTACTCTGAGAGTTGACAAACTCTCGTAAGATTCGCGGTGATACATTTGTTCCAGCTCGCAAACACGCGCAGTCAACTTTGGACGAGACAAGCGAGCGATTAAATAAATAGTCATCGGCAAACAAGAAAAAAAAAGAAATACCACATTTTTTTAATGTGCGCACTGCAAAATGTTGACGAACTTCGCTCACAAGAAAAAAATCTGTCACGGGTCAGCGGATATTTGTAGTCGAAACTTATCAACTGTAATCCTGACTTCATGAAACGTTGCAATTTAACCTCGAGTTAAAAGAGCGAACAAAGTGTGGTACAGTTCGTAACAAAATTACTAGTCACGAATATTCTCACGGCTGGTACACGTGTCCGTGTCCCAGGTACGTTTAAAACGCCATTATTCCAGGAAAATATTCCTCAGAACATGCGCCGGGTGTGGTTGTCCGCCCAACAGCAGTCGTGGACAGCCGACAAGGGGGATCCTCTAACCTGGGTATTTCGTGGACTTAACAACTGCCCACCGCAAAGACGCGTTAAACAGGGCAACTAAACTTTGGTTCGGGCGGTAAGTGAGCACACGGAAGACGATATTAAAATTGATGCTGGCGGAAGGGTCATCATCCTCACCTGTGACCTGGTGCGCCTTCGGGCCTGCAACGAAGAGCGGCCTTCCCTTAGCTTTCTGGTCTCCGCGTGTTTGTAAGCCACTGCTTTGTTGGACGACGGCGAAGAATCTACGTGAGCCGAGAACCGTTTGTTGGACACAACCATCGCGTACTCCTCGCCGCACTTCCCCCTCTTCCTGTCGCTCTGTGTCTGCGGCACCCGAGAACTCTTGCTCCGACGTAGAAGACGAAGCATCTGACTTTTGACCGTGGCTGCGAGGGGCATCTCAGGCTCCAGACGCCTAGAGACAGAACTCTTGTTCACTTTGCGATTCCAGGCTTTGACGGCAGCTGCTGTAAGTTGGCCACCGAATAAACTGGACACCACGTACATCCCCAACAACAGGATTACCAAGCGAATCACAACTATTATTCACATCGCGTGGAAGACCGCGTTCAAACATCCGGTATCAGCGAAGCTGCAATGTCGCAAATCAAAGACGCACTGAACGCCAGTCACGCACCATCGTCACGGCGGCCACTGACTGAGCTTCTTCGGCGAGGCACCACGCAACTTCCTTCCTACCGCACTCCTCCGCTGCTGCTGCTGGTCCAAGGCCAACTGGCTTCGCCTCGCACGCCGCCTCGCGGCTGCTCAAACACGCGTGGCGATGCTAATGGCGGCACACTCGAACTGCGCTCAACGACGGTCTCCGCGGCAGTGGGAGTGCGCCCCTCCTCCAGAGGCTGGTCAAGAAATGACCACCGTTTATGGAATCCGAACCCAATTACAGTGTTCATAACAACCCGACAATAACCCTACCCTGCGCCATATAAATCCAGTCCATCTCGGCTCGCACTCAAAGACACTGCAACGACGATCTGCACACAGCTAAGAGACCCCCATGAAGAACCAACTCCTTCGAAAACGTGGCGTAACTTCAAATATTCAGGGGCGGCGGCCGAGTAAGGATTCCCTCTCACGAACAGCCGTTGGTCTGACGCAATGACAACCAGACAATTCAGTTCTTACATCAAAGTGAACAGAACGCATCGCCATTAGAGATCAGAACGCTGGTCTCATGTTACGAAAACCGGAAAGTTCAGTTCCCAGCCCTAACGAGACGCGTTCTCTTTACACAGAATGTTGCCACGGCAACCAGTACATTCGATAAACAAACGCGTCGCCATGGGTAAATAAATGGCAAGAAAACTGTCGAATGTCGAGCCAAACTGGAGTCCAACTAATGGCTCGAATGTTCGACGTTCTCGAGACCTGACACGCGCACAAGCGGACGGACTGACGGCGATCCAAGGGGCTCAAGGCGACCTCTTGTACGCCAAGCTCGTAATCGGAAATGCTGAAGGCCCACACATGCACGGGAGGATATTATTAAAATGGAGGCGTGGAGTAGATTAATCTGGCTCAGGATGTGACGGCTCGTCGTGCCAGATTTCCAGTCGGTTTCGGCCCCGCTTAAAAAGGCGAACGAGCAATCCTCGAAACGCAAAATATTCGCAACGCGACCGACCGCCTTGGAATCTTGAGTGCAGAAGAACCGTGGATTACTGAGCCGCTGACCTGCGTGAATATCGCAAACAATTGAGTGTTGACTTTCCTCAGCCAAATACGACCTTGGGTCGCAGCCAAAATGCAATTCCACTGGAAAATTACCGGATCGCTCACAGTTCCGTTCCAGAAAACGTTTACTGACAGAACAATGCACTTCTGACGTATTTATACATACATACGGCGTGTCCCAAAAATATTTACACACACCAAGGGCGCTGGTTGCCCATCGGAGTCGACTGTGCTGCCAAATTCATTGTGGATGCTACACAGAATTCGCTAATTTACGAGTTCCTACGCTGGCGAAGGAATTCTTTTGTTTATTGAAATGTATTTTTATCTTTCATAGAATGTGTACACATATTTTCGGGACATTCTCATGGTAACGCGGTACAGGAACTAATTGTTCACTCGATCCAACGCCGAACTTAAGAATGGGTGGAGCCACACCTCCATTCCCTCAAAAGTCTTCACCCTGCAGTTCTCCGATTTGCCTTTACCTCACGCACACTCAACCCTGGGACTTGGGGGGGGGGAGGAGGAGGAAAATGAACAGCAACTGCGAACAAACAATTCGTCCCTCGACTACGTAGAACAAACAAGGTAGTCAGTGCGTAAAATGTGTCCTTCCTGGACATTCAAGAGCGGCATTTGTCATCAACAGCTGTTTATAATGAAGGAGCCTGCTTAAAACGCCATGACAGAACTTCTATAAATACAATAAACTCAGCTTGAGATAATGTTTCATGACTCACGACGGTAACGCGGATACGGACAATGACGTAAATGTTACCACCGCGAAAAGTAGGACGACATTCTACTCAACTAAGGCGCTGTTAAGTCCACTTAAAAGACATACGCGTAGACTTAAATGCGCCTTTAACAAGGCACGGACTGGATTCGAGTAGTTCAGAAATTCCGCTTCGCATTTCGTCAAGGGGGCGACCGAATGCTTTTCAAGGTCGACACCGCTCCATGGGACATCAACATCTCTCCACTCTGAAGGAACAAAGTGCGTAGCGAAAGGACTCGATCTTCGGGGCGCGAGGAGACCCACGCTGCCAATGGACATCGGCGTGCCAAGGTCACGCGACTGCAGCAGACAGCTTCATCGGAGGAACGAAATCCTTCTATCCATCACTTGTAAAAAGAAAAGACGGTGATGCCAGAATGAAATAATCTAGAACAAAGTGCGATACGACTTCTCTGAGGAAATGGCCATCGTACATCCCCCGGACGACACGCGAGCAAACTTCGATGCCGACAAGGGATAACGGAAGGACTCCGAGAAAAACCTGTCCGACTGCCCCCAACAAATCTCACGCGCTAACCGCCTGGGCGAAGCTACGACCCAAATTTAAATCTGTGGCCCCTCAACAACAATCAGCATGCGATTGCAAATAATATCTGGAATCGTCCTATAATTGAGCGAGCAGTGACGGTCCTTCCAGCTTCTGGAAGGGCTCGCGTCCGGCAGATCGGTCGCTGGCCCACTGCAAGGCAGAGCGCCAGGAAAACTCTCTCTGCGCGACTTTCACCAGGTTCCTACTACGTCTCAACCACGAGCACCAACTCATCTTGTCACGACATGACGGGGCTTCCTCATCAGCTGTTCCTGCAGAAGCAACGCGGCTCGTACTTGAAAGAGAACTTTCACGAGACACCTGTAACACGCGTCACGAATGTCTCTCACGCAAAGCTGTTCGGCGCTGACAACAGCAAAGACCAATGAACTGCGGCAGTGTTGCCAATTATCTTCGGACGCGAGGTAAATTTCAGCCACACGTCAGTTTCCGGTCTTCGCTGATTATATTAATTTACTGGGTGAAAACAAACACCAGCTCTGCTAGAAGAGAAAGCCGGGTACAAGTACACGTCAGGCGCCAAGTCCGTGGTGGCGTCTCTTGGCGAAAATGATCTTTCGAAAATTATAAAATGAAAGAATGGGATGGAGGACGCTTTTGCAGCGAAGCGAGACCCGAGGTCACTGTCGCATCAACAGACAGGAGGCAGCCTAACCACGGAACTGCCTTAAGGCGCGAAGTACCCTAGAAGGTTGCTCAGTGGGTGGCCTACTCCGGATGGCGCAACCCGCGAAGCTACAGACTGGGAAATCGTTTGCCCCATCTCATCTTCCTTCATTAGGCAAAGAATAAAAATTATCAAGTTCCTCATCACGCAACTTCCTCCAGCCTCCTCGTGTTCCTTCGTCCGCTCTGGACCAAACGTCAGCTGTTCGGGCTGATGTCCGGTGCAGGCACAGCTGTTGGCTTATGCATACGTCACGAGCCCTCTGACTCAAGAACCCGACCCAGCGCAACACAGCTGAGAAACATGTCCCAGTGACACCAATTAGCCACTCGACGTGTTTACGGCTCGCGGTACGTCGTATCAAAAGGGCAGTTCCCCAAACCCGGTTCAAACCCGAGGCTCGTCTTACGCCACAGAGCGCTGGTGCGACCCGAAGTGATAACGGTCTGTTCACTGCAAACATCGACCGCCTGCCCCGATTATTCAGATAAGCCCGCGTTTATCTTATCCGAAACGGCGTGCAGTGGAGACTCGCGCCGATCACCACGAAGATCAAAGGTTCGGGAGACCACAAGTGCAAATCAACCCCACCCCTAGCAATCGCATCACAAAATAAACATAACATTTATATTATTATTACGCCGCTGGTCCTCGACGGCTGCAAAATCAATCCAGCCCACACATTCCTGCCTAACGTCATCTTCCATCTACGGCCCTGCCTCAAGAACGAGGCAGGGCACAAACCTGACCGCGAGATCGTGCAGACACCGAGGAGAATCGAGCAATTCGTGATCGAGCTTCATCCCGACCTTTTCTTACAAAACAGACATTCGCCGTCGGAAAAAGAAAGACTTGCCAACGTTTCTGCGCACGAGCAGAGCAAACAAAAGGGCATCATTTAATTCGGACGACCGTTCCCGGAATTGCTGCTGGCAGATGGCGCAGTTGTCACGACGCGAGAAAAAACCTCGGGTTCAGACGTCATTCTCGATTACCACAAGAAGTGGGCAACATCTGGTCCGAAGCAGCTGGCGTATTCGCGCGCGCACCCGACCTCGCGGGTCGAGGAGTACGAAGAATTTCAGACAGCTCGGGTTACATCATCGTCTTCTCTTTTGCGATGACGACTGAACGCGGAACGAGTGTTCCAGAACACTCCGAACGCTGTCAATGACGCAAACATCACAAACGAAAAGAGTTCGATGAAAAGGCAATTATGCTAAGTTTTGAGTCGACTTTCTTTAAAAAAAAATTCTAAGCAGTCGCTGCCTTCGATGCAAACACGTGAAGGCGACGTGGCCTTCGGGGAGCGGCCAATATTCTTCATGCCCCGCCCACATCTTCTTCCTTGATATGATGACCACACCAACAAAAATCACATTACGTCACGTATCCTTGCAGCCCCCCCCCCCCCCGACATGGCGTCAACCCGGGCGACAGCACTCGACGCCTTTCGTCGCACGCCACCGCAGACAGGCGCAGTCCCACTTCCCGTTATTACGCACGGGTGTGAAACTTGGTTCTCGCCCTGAATTAAGAACAGAGCCACTGACCGAGAACGAGGTGCTGTGGAGAAAAATTTAGACCAAGCAGGGAGGAGCTACTGTACGAGAAAGTTCACCATCTTTGCGAAATATAGTCTGTCCGAGCAGAGAATCAATTCACGAAGACAGCGAAGCTACCAGACGCAGACGCAATAACTTCAAAATTAATCCTGAAACATCGGACAGAGTTCCAACCTCGCGGGAACAAAGTTTCGATGCCCGAAGAGTGCACTCCAGAGACAGAACGAGCTAGCTGCTCGCTGTTCCCACAGCGTCGCCGTAGGCAGATTCGGGAAAGTGAATCCGTCGTAGAAAAGAAAAATCGGGGAGTTCGGTTTACGTACAAATGAAATCAGATAAAATACGCTTAAGATTATTCTTGGGTATTCGTTAATACTGAGGTCGCAACAACCCGGGCCAATGCACAAAAGTTGGAAGGAGTTGGCTAAATTATTGTGGCTGTGGGACCGTCTTCTACTCTAACGGAATGAATAGTGAAAACTGATTACAAAACCACGGCCACATGAGATTCTGTTACACACACGTACACCTCTTTATAATGTGAATTCAGGTCTTCAACGATGACCAAAGGCAAATCGACATATTGGTCATGACTAAGAACAGTTGTATAACGAATCCAACTAGCGTCTTTACGAAATAAGCTTAAAATGTAATCCGTTGCTACAGAAACCTCGATTCTCTTCTACACACACGCGGAAGTATTCATTCAAATAAGTGTAGGTTTTCACGGTAGAGAGCGCGCAATGCCGGCTACTGGTGGTGGTTCCAAGCGGACATAAATCAGAACTTCCTAGTTAAACTTCCGTCCAAGTCGAGATGTATCGATTCTTCCCTCCGATCCTCGAAGCTTTTGATACGGTGGAAATGTCCTAAAAATACTGAGGTAAATACGCCCACGCACACACACAAATACACCTAAATTATTTATTTTCAGTGTGTCTTAAAATACGACAGGAAAGGTGTAATACGTTCTTAGCAAATTACGAATTCTGAGGGCTCCTAGCAGAAATAGTTCTACTTAATACCTCACACAATTAATTGTTCGTTTGCCATGTCGGTATTACCGATTGCAGAAAACCGAAAATTGTGATGTTACGGTAGATCTCAATGGCATAACGTTCATACCAAATTTCTTCCAAATCCACTCTGTAGTTAACGAGTTGAATCATGCTGACAAGTGCAGATGGACAGACGTGGTCTGTCCTATGTGCATTAATGTCATGCACATCGCGCAAAGAACGGCATTACAAACCTAACCTAATCAAACTAATCATTACATAACACAACCTAACCTATGGTCCCGACGCCGACACACACCAATCCGAAGAAACCAAAGACGGATCTCGGGATGTCATACATGACACTGGGTGACCAGCGCCGAGCCTCGCGACGCTCATCGTCCAGAAAACGATATTACGAATAAGGTGGAGATGGGCCGTGGGAAGAAATATGACACAAAGCACGCCAAACGACGTCTCTCGTCTCCACGACACACGAATGTGAACATGTTAGGTTCAGAGGTTAGCAGCTATTTGTGAAAAGTGTCAGCTAGGACACGATTCATCATGCTACATTTTCATACAATTCTTATGGGAAACATACCAGAAAATGTTTAGGTTTTCAGCAATCAATTATGTTTCTCAACTCTGAAGCCCAATCAATCAGAAAGTTAACTGCGACTCTCATCAGCGTGTCAATTTCAAATTACCGATCATAATCAAGGAATGGCAGGTGACAATTTATTTTTCTCAACTTTTGGACATGGTGTGCACTATGCTGGTGCATCCAGGAACAGGTCACCAACTGCGTCGTTAACTACTGTGATTATGGGCACTACTGCAATGGTCAGATTTAACCAAGCAGTGAAAGGAAGCGGACGTCAATCACTGCTACTTCAGACAATGTGGTGAAGGTGATTTTCAACTAACCTAACCCAAAGATAAAACACGGAAGATTACATAAATATTATTCTGAACACTGTTCACGACTGACATGTTTCTGATGAACCTAATGTTTTGGGCGTTGGCCCAAAGATGGTATTCCAAACTCCATAACTACAAGTCGGTTAGTGAACAAAAATATCCAGTACACTGAAACGCTATGAACCGCAAACCCATTTCCACTTTCACAACTTTCTTTGTATTATGACTGCAATAAAAAGCTTTTGTTCACCAACTGCACTTTCAAATATTGCTAATTAAGTATGATTAATGTAAAATTGTTCTCAAGCAATGTGTAACGTTTCACTTTGCTCTCCGCATCCAAGCCCAATTTGCAATACAAAGCACAGCATCTAACTATACTAACTAGACAGGGGTCTGTTTAACGATGTCATTTGTGCTTCTTTAAATTATACATTCTGAGCGGTAATTTTAGACCATCCTTAAACACAACCTTTTCCTGCGAGGCACGAGAGCAAAAGCAAGAACACATAAAACACAGATTCAAGACCCAGTACTGAGACACATGAAACTTGTCTTCATACAAGCTTAAAAAGTATCAAAATATGGTTACATATGGCAGCTAGATGTGGTTTCTCAGTAATGCGACGATAGGATGATTTATACGCACAGGTACCCAAAAACTGCCACCATCACATACATCAACACCCCTTAAAGAAAGCAGGTGACGAAGTGGTAACGTGGCTATGCCGAGTTCAATCAGAGGATTAATATACGTTACATAATAACCAAGACAGGGCAGAATTACAATCACTGAATTATGAACTAACCCCATCTGCAAATTACTCAGTATGAAAAGTCACTTCAAACATTAAATCTTTACAGAACACTAATGAACATAATTAAATTTCAGACCACAAAAATGAAGTGTAAAACTTTGACAGTGCAGAACAAACATCAAAATCTCCTATTCTCATAGAACATTAAATATATACGTAATGAATTAGACAAAATATCCAGTTCCACCCAGAGTCAGTACACTACACAATAAAATTACAAAACGCTACTTAATGCCAAACATGCAAGAAAAAAGCAAACCAGAAGAATTTAAATGCTGCATTTGTTCCACTGAATCATTCTATTTTGGAAATAGCAACACAGGTAGACTTTATGGAAACAGTTGTTTCTACCCTGTGCAGT
>NW_019060003.1:416199-444458 GCF_000696155.1 Zootermopsis nevadensis | reverse complement strand
TACAAATCATCAGCGTGCGTATCACCCTTTCCACTCAACTATATGGCACCACTGTTCCTCTTAAGGTCGCATTAGCATGTCTGAAGCCAGTCGGCTTGCAGTAAAAATCCACTTTTGTATAGTACGTTTCATATCATGCACATTTCTAATGTAAGCAACTTCTTATCTGATCACCATTCGTATGCATACAATGAGGTCACCTCGTCAATTTTTATACCTCCCGTACGACTTCTACAAAAAAAATTAAGGGGGGATAGCAATTTTCTAGTTAATTCAGAATATCCATCCATGAGAAAGGTGAAGTTAAGCTGTGAATTTTATATTCTTCTGTATTAAATTCACAGGACAGAATATGCCATGGAAGAATAAGAATGTCACATTGTACCGACAGTGCCCAGAAACCTCACGCTAAAACTATGCATGATCATAGTCCATACTTCCTCTCTCCTCTCCCTACATTATTAGACTAAGTCATTCAGATTTTGACGCGGCATGCAAATTAATTACATTCGCTTGTTTGCATCTGATGATTCAAGTGCAAAAGCCATACAAATACTGTCATATAAAGAAAATCCATTTCTCAAAACCTTGAACTTCCTTTAAATGAGGGGAGAAGCCGTACTTCGGGAGCTGCCGGCAGGGGCACGCGTAGTACAATTCAAGAGCCAAAGGTCACTGACCTGAGACAACTCTGACATCACTGACCCAATTATGACAGATTCAATTCTAGCACGCACATCAGGACCGTTAACCCATGCAAGCATTTCCTAACATGTTTAATGTATCTACGTGCAATGACAGGAAACATAACGTGAAATTTACGAGGTACACTATTTCTTCTGGCCACGCACCTGTTTAGACGGGCCTACCACCGCTCCACAACTTTACAACATTCATGATCTATTCACATCTTAGAATTTCAATCTGTAATCCTGGGAAAGGAGAGACGTGTTTTACAACTTGCTGTTCTCTGTGATACGATTAAACGCAACTACCAGCAGTTTTGATGGCTGATTTCACTGTAGAGTGAAGGCTGTTCATGTCTTCTATCTATGAGAACCAATAACTGTTAAAGCAGTTGATCAGATTATTTGCTTCCCAAGACGAACAGTTTTATGGTCAGGTCGCGTTTGAGATCGGATTTTTGACAAAGCAAAAATGAACATAAACCAAACATAATTGCTCCTGAAAATAACAAATAACAAAACTTCAAAGTGCCATGGTGAATTGGCAACCAGAACTTGTCAAGCCCCACGGTCAGTTCCTCTAAAATGCTGGTAAATCACCTACAAGACTACGCAGTGGCACGGACCAGATGACCACAATCTTGCAACTACCTCAGGAATGGATGTTTATTAATAAAAGGTGTGCAAATGTACAACAATTCCAGTCACAAGTGAATACCTAAATTTGGACAGAGTAGATGCGCTGTATTCTGATAATAGCAGATCAACCTTTATCACTGCCAATCCCTGGGGCACCTTGCCTACATTTTACCAGAGAGAGAGGAGAGGTAATTCCAAAAGCTAATCGCCAACTGAGGAAACTTTTATAGAAAACCAAACACTGGCTCAACAGCAAATCTCTGAATTACTTGGCTCAAAATGACCTTTATATCTTAGTACTGACCTTCATATAAACCTGTCTCTAGTTGTTATTTATTTGTAATGAGGGCTTCATATACCAAATATAATTAATTACCGTAAGAATATTTAGTCTAACAAATTACTTATTTTCTTCAGCATCACAGATTAGGTCTTGTGAGTGATCTGTCCATGTGGTTAAGCAATTTCATAATTCCCTTTTCTTTTTATGTATTTTAATATCTGTTTTATGTATTGTTCTTCTTACAATTTTAGACATTCCAGCCTTTCTAAATGTTCTAGAAAGTTTGCAGGTGTGAATCACCATTCAAAATACATGGAAAGATACAATAACCTTGAGCATTCTTCCCAGTTGCAATTTGGTATGTTTACAGCCTGAAATACGTAGATGTGGGAACCTGTACCCTGAAATTCCATAAAGTCAATACAAAGCCTGGAATCTGGCACTGGGAATACGTTACTGGGTAGAAGCTAGGCAATCAGCGTGACAAGCAATCTACCAATCACAGACAAAAATGGAATGTCTACAGCCGTTAGTAAAACCAGTAATAAACACTGTATTTACAATGCCTTCACATTCCCATTTTTCAAAAACCAAAATATGGCAAAACATTAACAGTTCTTGCACACACATTCAACACACAAACGTAAAACTTTTGGTACTTACCAGAAACCTAAGGATTGGTTGCCTACTACTAAGCCACTTCTGTGCCCTTAAGAATTAACAATTACTTTATCAAAACATTCTCAATTCGAATTAAGCGCTTAATTAAACCCAACACCACTGCTGGAACTGGATACTTCACGTGTTCATGCCGTACCTTGGCGCTGCTGACGTGGTCCGCAGGAAGAGATTCAGGCACGGTCTGCAGTGTGGTTCGCATGCTGGAGGACATTATGCTGTATTCTGGCTGAGTCTTATTGAATCCAGATAAAGTGGCCAACACTTGGCCAGACGCTCTCTCTACTTGCTCTTACCATCGGAACTGGCAAGTCTTCGTGAGGCACAAGGGCCTGCTAGACCTACAACAAATTGAAAATCGTAAAAGCACGCGCTACACACCACCTTCTCAAAGACATGTAAAAATATTTATGATATATGTAGCATCAAAGTGTTTACACTCAAATTGCAAAAATACAGCGCTAAATAATCTACTGACTACATTCTGTTACACACTTTAGTGGCAGGAAGTGCAGTGCAGACAAAAAAGTTGTGCTTCAATCTTTAAGAAGCCAACTAGTATGTTGATCAAAGCCTTTGCACTTTGAAATGGAATTTCAGGGTTGAAAACAAAATGTACTTCTCTTATAACTTGGGCCAATTTGCGGAATATTCATCACATAAGAGCATGAAAGTGGATGTAACTCCAAGCCAGAGAATAATAACTAAACCAATTCTGTATAGCTGATTCGTTTCTTACTGGTGATAACATTAAAAACAATTTACATCAAACTTCCAAATCAGTCCTCCAACTTTATGGGTTACCAACTGAATCAATCAAAAAATATGTCAAATGAGTGGCATTTCAGGTTCTCACGGTAGCAAGTATGTAGATAATCATGTTTTGGGTTGTTACACCACGCAGTCTAGTAGAAGTTTACCAGTCTTTCAGAGGTGCTGCCCTATCATCAGAATGATGAATCACCCAGATGGAGGAGGTGGCAAGCACCTCCGAAACATCTGTAAACTATCACCAGACTGCATGATACAACAACCCAAAAGACAGTCATCTTCAATGTCAAATGGGCCTGGAACATAAATCAAAAGTAGGTTCGTACCACTAACGCAAAAGAAACTCCTCCAAGTTCCACTGTCATAATGTCCTATAATTCACTTGTAACACGATCATCGCCAGGAACAGCAGTCACACCAATGTTGCATCTGTTGGCCTTCTGCGACAACATGACAGGCCCCAAATGAACATGTGGGTGAGGAGAGTGAACGTGAGGTTTGAATGTGAGTGGTGGACTTCAAATTCAAATGACTCATGCATAATGACACTAGACATGACTGCACCTTAATCCTAAATTGAAAGGGATACTGGTAAGATTCCTGTCATCACTGGCAGGTTGGCCTTTTTAGAATAGTGTCTAAATGCAGAACTAAATATGTGAAAGACATTAAGTCACCACCATACACAGTCAATTCCAATCTTAGGATTCATTAACAACAATCTTTCACTGTGCCATCAGAATATTAGACGTGTGTCAAACAAAGCAGAGAAAAGTATACATTCACCCCATATTATATTCTTAAATGAGAACATAAGAAATCTTACAATTTGATCTTAACAATTACTCTCTTGGACCTAGCTTCTGCATAAAAAATCTGATGAAATACAGAATGATTATTTTTGCCAAAAGTAGTCTAAAATGTAATCGCAAATAATACAACTCTGCAAGGAACAAAATACAGAATTCTGCGCCATACAACTAAAATCTGAATGTTCCAACTGTATATATACATATTAGCCTTTACAGAGCACCAATAGATTACAAGATTTTTAAATCGATTTAAAAATTCTTGTTCATATATCCAACGTTACAGTGGCATGAATACAGACTTTCATACCAAACGTCACTACAAACAATGTATAATTTCCCTACTTACACCATGTAATCTCACAACACCTCTTTAACCCCAGACAAGAAATCAAAATGACTTGAGCAATGCCACTGGTACTGTTTTACAGGCAGTAGTAGAAAAGACCATGATGATAAATGGAGTTCTCAAGCAATAATGATGAAAAACATAAAGCCAGTTCACAATAATTACAACTGCAGGAAACTAGACTAATAAATTATCTTACTAAAGAACTAATTTAAAATCCATCAAAGGAATGCAAATTGGGGATCGGTACACGACAGGCATCGTCTTGGTTTGAAGTTTAAAACATGTTCAAAATTTTTCAAGCAAGCCTAACTAACAGAAGTTATTAAAACTAAATATATAAAAACATATTAAAACATAAGGCTGACATTTATGTAAGTAGCTGAACCAGTAACAACCAAGCAATAAATATGTAAATCATACCTTATGACAATATAAAGAAGAAATATCTCAGTAATTCAAATTATAATACACACATGCTGAAACTAGGGTGCTGTTTGGTTACCGATGTACTTCTCAAGTCCTGATCACATTCTTCCAGGACATGTTTGTTGTATACTGGCTAGTTTACAGAATGAATCAATCTTTAATGAAACTACATGAAATTGGAGGAGAGATTCCTTTTCGTGCTGATGACATGGGTATATTATTAAATTACACTGAGAAGATGAGGTGTGAAATTGTATGATGGGGTGTGATTTAGTTAGATGGTGAATTCTTATGTTCATAATGAAACTGGTGTAGGTTTGTTTAAATATTTTCAGGGCTAAACACTTTATAATGCAAGTGAATGTTAATAGTTCCCAATAAACTAAGCCAGTACGCTACCTCAGCTGAATAGATGTGATCATATGTCAAACCCATCCTGCAACCACCGAACTACAACTTATCTCAAATGACATTTCTTCAACATTCCTGTCACACTGAGGGCGTGAGATAACAAAAGTAGACCACATCAGGTACTCACATTTTAATAACAAAGAGGAAAAGTAGGCCATGAAATCTGAACTGAAATGCAGTTTCAGAAATGAGAATAACACAAATATGAGAAGCAACCAGCACATTTCTGCAAGCAGTTAAAATGTTGATAAAGAAAGTACAATCAAACATATATCTGAATTTAACAAAGCTGAGAAGAATTTATTAACAAAGAAATTAATCAAACTACAGAGCAAACAAGATCCAGGTACAATAATCTACCCCCCAAGAATCAATTGTCAATCCAAATGTACACTCATCACTGACAATACTAGTATCATCATCACCACCACCACCATCACCTGGCAATTGATTACTTACAAGATTCCATTAATTATATATTTGCTAGCTTAAACAAATGGTTTAAAGCCAATAAACGTTCCTTAAACTTTGACAAACAGACTTCATGACATGTGATAACAAAATAAATATAAATCAATTTAAACATAAAAATGTGATTTCATTTTATGATGTGTTCCACATCCTTGGCTTATACTATGATGGATCTATGGAATGTAAATAAATTTTATTATGTTCTATTCTATATAAGTTCATATATAAAATCTCGAGAACTGTTTTTCCAGCTGTCAAAATTTGCAAAGGATTACATTAATACAAAACTTTATCTAATTAGATGTTATGCAACATAACTGAATATTTAAGAAAAACGGAGAAACACAATTTCCACAAAATGACCCTCATTTTGTCCAAAGAGACTGTTGCATAAACAAAATAAAACACCAAAGTAGCAACAACAAAGAGAAAATAATGCAAAGTAAGGGATTGTCAGTTTATCCTTAAGATAATTTAAAACAACATATACATAACAACACTTCCTGCAGTTAACAGTAAACTATGATACATTTTCACAATCTAAACCTTACAGCATCATACCAGTACTGTATACAAAACCACTCTTCAAACATCAATAAAATCCACAATGGCATAATACAAAATACATAAAATGAAACTTACATACACTTCCAACAGTATAATGTGGAATGGACTATTAGTTTGCCATAAATGGGATGTTCTATGTTCCACTTAAACACATAACACTTTAAACCTCACACCGCCTAATTTAGACACAAATCCTGTTATAAAAATAAGTTTCTCAAATAAAATTATACCTCAAAGTACCTGAAAACACTTGGTATTTTTGCAGCACATGGAGATATATTACTAATATTATCATAGCTATTACCACATATAATGCACAAACTGACAATGTACTAGACTACAGACACAATTCGCATTTTTAGAAATGGGGAACGTATTAGGTGGCCAGAATTACCGAAAACTCCAAATACTCTAGCTGTCAACAACCTGAAGCTACTTCCTCTCAATTATCATTCACTACCGGTAAAAGTGGGGGCTGGATTCTGTGTGAATTAAAATCTACATTATTTTTCTTTCGATGCAGTGGACTGGCGTTCAAAAGAAATATTTACCACGCCCAATTTTCAACCGCTATTGACCTACATGTTCAAATCTCTACACCAACAACGAAATATTTAATGCATATTTGCTTTAAAAATTATAAGTGTAACCTCACGCAAACTTGAAACCCTAGGCCTTCTGTGACAAACCAGCCACATCCACCAAGTCGTATCGCCTTACTCTAGAAACATGCACATTTTCTGAACTAATTTTTGCACAGGTTTGTATTGGAACAATTAAGCAATATTTCTGTCTGCATACTAACCCATCGAGCTAGAGTAAGCTTGAGTAATTTTAACATAAATCCCTAACTTCCCAACTCAACTCATTACAAAACTTCATTCCAAGATGGCCGAATTTTCTTGCCCTCACGACAAATTCTGCCAGTGCGCAACTCGAAACATTTTTCTCTGATTGGCTACAAGGCTTGACGTCACCGTGCCTTACCTACTACCCGTTTGAAAATACATTGCGAGTGTAGTCATCTGCGTCAAATGAGTTATGGTCAACCACTCTTAAGATGTAGGTGATATTCCTATGAAACGTTGAAAACCACATATAAGGCAGACGGCATCATAACCCAGACGACAATAATCAGCAATGTAACCAACCTGAAAAATGCAATTTTTATATCGAAACCCACCCTCCTTTAAATCAATTTTAAGGCTCACTAAAACAAAACCATCCATTCATGTTCTTATATGAATGTTTTAAATCTTTAATTTCATCATGGGTATACGTAACGCATATTAGGTTCATGCAGCCTATGTAGCCTTAAAAACGTACTACTATGCACGCATGTAGCATTTTTTCTTTTTAATTATAAACTCATGTAAAACCTCAAGATTGCCTGCTGGCCCATATCAAAGTTACCTTGGGGGTTACTCTGAGGATATGTTACTCAGAATAGGTAACCACCTACAAGACTACATATTTTAACCGCCGTAAAACCGCATAAATACTCTTATCATAGAGCCTGTGCATTCCGGTACAAATTACAACTTACCAGCCTTCTTTAATTATGTGAAGTTATAACCCTTTACTACTAGATTTTCTGATAGCACCATGTAAACAGCATCAGAAGCTTTAAGAAATTTGTGCATTTTCGCCTAAACTTACATACAATATGAACACGTGCCTAATGAAAATGACCATCTTCAGTGATGTAGTGTCTTTTTTTTTTGTACCAACATCCTTCCAGGATGTCACGATCATATTCAAAGTTGGGTGTGTGTCAGGTCATCTACAGCCATTTTAAGTACATGCCATTTAATCTACAGGAACTTCGTCCTCGTCAACTTGCTTACTGTAAGTTCACGCATAGGTAATTACCACCTACGAGGGATTTTCTTCAGTGCCTACATTGTAACCTAAATCGTTTCACACGTGTATTGGTTTGCACCGGTCCGATGGAAAGTATAAGGGTACAACAGATAACATACTGTTGTCATTGGGATGTCTGAAATACTTGTTTACTGATAGGTGATCCATGTATTGTATAAGACCATATACTGACATACCATAAAACAAATCCTAACCCAATTAGTAATGTAACGTCACATAAAAAGTTGACAGTGGAACCACGGTTCCGGAGAATCTGACGTAAATACGTCTCTGTAATGACATTTAATGAATAATTCTTATATAAGATAAGTACTTGTGATATTCTAAAACGTTTTTACCAGCACAAAATTATCTAGTCTACGATGCACTTCTTCTGCAAGCGATTCACAGCTCAGCTCTTACCGCAATAACGAAAGCGGATTGTTGATGGCAGTAATGAAACACAACGATGCCGAATAAACAGATGACATAACAATTGGTTTCTTAGGTAAAGCATTGTTATACACGCAGTTCATATAAAAGCTGACCATTGTCGGTCCATATTTACACCTTGTTGGCATGGATCTTACATATTTTCCTAACGCTGTTTTGCCGAATGACCCTTCTGTATAGACATATTTACCGTGGTTCCACTGTCAACTTTTTTTTAGCATCCTGCCATGTGGAACAAACATGGCAACCAGCCTTCCTGGTTTTCCTCAGCCCAAGGTATATTGCACGGTAGTTTCCTTCCATATCCACATGAATTAATGCTGCACCACCATCTTCCTGTTCGACTCTATACCGTTACTCAGTGTTTACCAAAGAGCAGTACGCGTACCACCGGTAGAACACAAAATTCCTCAATGCAACAGCGGACACAAATAGTGTCAGATGAGAAGGCATTGGGGCACTGGTCTAGTCACATCCACCAGAAAAATCCACACTGCAGTAAACGGCTGGGGTCTCTGAATGTCTTTTGTACAGGGAAAGGAAAAGGCAGGCTTGATGCATATTAAGCACCAAAAGAACATATGAAGAAATGGAGGTACAGCTCCACTTGTTCTTGACCTTGACACTTGATGGAGGAGAGTGGCTGCCTTAACCTCTGAGGAAAGAGCTCATAATACTCACTGAATAGGATGAGTGGTCCCAAAGCCAATCTGGATGTGGCAGTTAAGAGAAATATCTCTTGACATTGCCAGGAACTGAACCTTGGTCATTCAGCCCACAGTGTACTTGTTTCTATTTGCAGACACCCCTGGATGTGACAGCAGTCGATACCAGGCTGCAAATATTTTCCCGTGCCAACTTTTCACAAGTGCTCTGCACTCATGCCCATCATGCATGCAACAGGTCAAGCAGATGGCATACGACAATCTCGGTTCCAAGCTGGCGGTTGACTTTTGACTTGCTGGACTCAAATCTTGACTTTCAACCACATTTCATTTCATCTTTGTCCAGAAATATTACGCTACGCAATACACAACTTGAGAATTACAAAAGTAAAACATTTAAATCAAGTCACAGGGGTTAGGCACATGTCTGAACCCATCTGTAGCGACAGTAAATCAAATTTTCTTTTATTCCTTTATACTTCAGAAAACACGACAAGATGATAATGCACAGACTGGAATCTCAAATTCTCGATATTCTGACCACAAATCCAACACAAATGCACAAATTTAATCACCATATGATCTGAAAAAGATCTTCAATAGTTATGAAAAGTAACACAGGGTTATCACAGAAAATTATCATCTTAGAATATGTTGTATTATGTTACTTTATGAATAACATTTTCACCCACCTACAACCTTTTATGTACAGCTTTTAACAGTTCTTTGTAAAAACTGACTAACATTTAATATGAACGTGAGTGCTGAATTTATAGTCTGCCAGCTTCTTGTAATGGCATCTGTATTGAATTTTATAAAAAGAAAGAAAATAAAGCTGAAATCAGAGCAAACACTGCAGCCACAACTTAATACAACTGGCATATTTACTCCCGTTATCACAAATTGGTTTTTGTATTCTCTACAGGGAAATACACTTGCATTAAGTTCTCGTAAGTCTTCACATCTTCTTTTAAGAACAGGCAGAAGATAACTCGATCAATCTGCAGAAGAAAGATACACTCCCATAATAAACACAATAAGGAAATTAATAAAAATAAGTGGTCAAGTGACTATTCCACGGCTGAAATCTCAACAGTAATGCAAACAACAAAGTATATGTGACATTGTCATCAAGCCATCAAAGGTAATGACATCATCAGGACAGAGGATTATCCATCGTATTAGTAGTTATACAGAGTGATCACAACTTGAGGAGCTTATTACTGGGGTCATTTCCAGTCAGAAGTATCATATAAACATGGGCCTGATTCTCAGAGGTTGTGGCTTTATCATTACCTGAATATTAGAAAGACTGGCATTAAGTTTTTATTCAAAATGGACCCTCAGCCCCACAACACATCTTGGTACGTCTGTGAATCAAATGTGCAGCTCACAGACTGCAGCATCCAAAATGCGAAGGAATAATTCATCTCATGTTTTCACTTTTTGCTGCTACGACAAATTTTTCACGTGCCTCAGCGGATGAAAATCCACGCGGTAGAGGTCTGGAGATATGGGTGCCAATCCCCAAGGATGCAATGTACCTAAAAATGCAGCACTTGCCCAAAGCATGGTAACATAAAAAGCTCAATCTCAGTGCTGGACCATGGCCATCAGTGGAAACGTCCATTACGATGTACTGGACTGTTGAGTTTCTGACACAGGCAACTTTGCATCACTGTAGAGAAGTGGCATGCATGCCAAAACAATTTGGCTTGCACAGAATTTATAAAATATTGTAATGCCTTACCAAACTTGGATTTTCTTCCAGGAAATTTCTCACTGTTTTCAAAGCAACATGGGCAGCAGCTTCTTGAGGGTAACCTGAAATTTCAGAGCAGTGACATGAATAACTTTTACAGAAAATGTCACTGTTTAGAAAAAAGAACTTCACATTCACTACCTTCATCGCGAAAGTTAGGCTAATGGTATTAAATGCGTTTCCCATAAGATTCCTGACTTAAATGTTTTCCATGCAGGACAAAAACTAGACACAAAAGATTGTGATCAGATATAATAAGCATTTATTATACAATGAACCGTCTGTTGTAATTGTACAAACGAGACCACAAACGCTGAACAAACAATGGAACACCGTCTAATGAGGAATATATTAATAAAATTCCATTGCACATTACTTACGACACTCTTACGTAAATAAAATGTGCGTGAGTATGGAAGAAAGAAGTGTTTATAGAGAGTTTAATGGGATCTTATTTTACAAATTTGGAACTTACCATAAATTCCTGTTGATATACAAGGAAATGCCTGAAAAAGCAAAAAAAACAGCAAATACATTAACTTATAAAGATACGATTTTAGATCCTAGCAGCGTAAATGCTGGCTACAGCAAACCCTAACCTAGCTCTGGTATTGAAAATCACTGTTAATACAGGACCATAATCACGTGCCAGAGGGTTTAAAAGGCATAAACAAAGGTTATTATATCTCCAACAATTTGATAGTTTCTCACACTCATGGGCCACTGACCACGTATGATATCTGGCTCTATCCTCTGATAGTCCCGTAAATACATTTTCTTTGCCAGACAATTTGTATTTAATCTGCAGACCACTTCTATCAATATTTAGTGATTCTGTGTTTTGTCCTGAAAGGCCAAAAAATACAGCATGCACTTCTTCCTTACGTTTAAAAATCTTCTCCAATACTCATATCGACAGACAAGTACTTAGATTCAGCAATGAATACTTCAGTTGTCTTCGGATTTATCACAATCTGAATTATTCATACGTACAGACAGCAACGTTAGTACTGGCAGTGGCACTTACGCTGGTGCACTGCAGCAAGCAAGGAAATGCGTCAGACCAGGTGCTCAGTTGCTACCCAAGACACAAAGCAATGCACCAAATCAGCAAGAAACAAGTCTAAAGCATCAGGTAACCGAACAAGCAGGGGACCTGCCCGTTGAAGTGCTGGAGGAATACAATATGACAATTAACTTAACGTAAGGTGGAGGGAAATAATTATTGTTTGTACTGAGAACATAAGAAGCCCAAAAAAAACACCGTGGGCAAAATGGACGGACGCAACTAATACACGTAGTCATGATTGGGCTTTAAAGTCTTAAAGCACTGTGACGACAGTATGGAATCACTCACAGAAAATTATGTCGTGTAACATCAGGTCACAGCCTCACTAAAAGATGGTGACCTTCCAACATAATCAGTCCAGTTACTTGTCAGACCTTGTACCCAAAGGACCTTACCGCACTGCGCAGCTGCTTCCTAACGAGTACCCGGAGACAAGTCCTGTAGCAAGACTCCAGCTTCTCCGAATTTTCACCCTGAGGTCCAACGGTGTGAATTACATCTGGGAATGGAGATGCACTGTCAGTTGCTACAGACAATATAAGAGGTGTACGTAATGGGTATCAGGAACTGCTTGCGAGTGATTCAGAATTCTGCTTTGTATTCAGGGGTGTCCAGGCTCAATTCTCAGCCTGAAGGCTCACTACTCTGAGAACTTTCACTGTTTAAATCAATCGCTCCAGGTACATGCTGGGCCAATACCTTCAAATACACAAGTTCTTTTCACATTATTTCCACTTCATCAATCTCAATCATTCTCACATTTTCAATTCATAAGACAATTGAGTTATTTTGAACCAGGCATTCAAAATTTAAGAAAGATCAATTGAACAAAAAATGTGACATTAAAATAAAAAAGATACGTAAATTGATCTGCTCGTCTCATTATAATATAATATAAAATAATTATTTTAGAAATTTAATACGGGCCAAAAATAATTCATCCAAAAGAGTCCACGTTTTATTCGAAGATTCTAAGGTTCAAAAATTGCAGTGATTAGACTACAATTTGTTATGTGATTCTCTGCACTTTCAAACACTTAAATGCTAATTTAATGCAGTTAAGAGGCTGGTCAAGGGAATTCAAATTCTCACATATCACAAAGTCCTTTTTACCCAAACTAACTGCACAGAAAACATATAGAACAAGTGAAGAGAGATCAGTAAAAAAGTAGGAAGCGAGCAATAAGTCTGATGCAATGTCTTTATTTTAAACCTCTTTAAACATTTTAGCAGCCACAAAAAATTTGGTAGTTATTCACCGTGAATATTTCATCACCCAGGTACCAGCTACTGCTCCATCTTATTTGCTAGTTCCGCAAAACTGGGAGCAACTGGAGACAGAGTACACCTCACGTCGTATTCGGGGTTCAGCAAACAGTTTCGTTTTGTGCTCTTTACGAAGGCAAGAGTGGAAAATCCTACTTCACACATGCAGGTGCTCAGAAACTGCAATAATTTCATCACGGCCTCCCCAGCTACCACAGGATATTCATCGTGAATTGTTAACCAGAAAGACTCCAAATGGCCCTTTTTCCTTCAAATAACATTTTGCACTGACTGCTCGACCTAAGCTCCATCATTTGCTCTGCAAACCCATTAACACTATCGGGGATTTCAGTCAAGTCACACAGAAATGGGTGTGTCGTTACCCAAAGAAAAACCACTTTACGCATTTTTGGGTAATTTACCCAGGTTTGGGAAGCACTGAAATAGAGCAAAACAGAATCTGTTAATGAATATATTTTAAAATGAAGGCAGTCTGGTTATCCCAAATAGCTAGAACATCTGAGGAGTGAACAGCAAACAAACTATCAAAATATAAACTTAAAGGAAGGAAAAGTATCAGCAGGCCTAGGAAACAGGTTACAAGCATTATCTGAGAAGACTGGAGTACCTGGAGATGCCCTCAAGGGGTGCATCCCCATAAGTGGCCAAGCATGAGGACCGAGAAGCTTCTTGGGAGCAGTGCTGTAGGCTCCTGAGGCCTCGACGATGAAACCCGATACACTAGCGGCAGAGTGATCTCCAACCCAGCAAAGGAAAGTCTCGGAAATAAACAACAACAACAGGATTCCATTTCTTTTGCAACAATGATCTCCAGTAATGTAGGCTGCCTACCTCCTACGAAAAGCAAGACTAAAGGCAGATACAGAGAGGCCCATAAAGTGATTTCTGCTCATGCTACAGCGCACAGAACGCCTTAAAAGGGATGATAATAATACATAGCCCTGCAAACCTGGCAAGACTGTTCTGTCCATAAGAGCAAAAGAGTTAAGTGAAAGGCTGATGTTTAGAACGGCGTTAAAAACTTACGTTTTGCAGGCAGGCAATATCCTCCTGTAATTTTAGCATTGCCAACATCACATCCACCCAAAGTAGCACATTCAGCCTTCAGCGAGGGACCAGCTGCAGAGTGAATAGCACCATCCACTGCAGCAATCATTAAACACATCATGAAATAATCAACGAACTGAACAATGTCACTATTTGCAGTTAGGAAAGTTGCAATGAGTATCGAGTGCCACGGGTCAGGTAAGACGCTTTGACCGAACATGAAGAATCAGAACTGTTTGATCGGGATCAACTCTTTTGACCTTTAGTTTTCCACAAAAAAAGGAAAAATATTTTACGACACCTCGTTATATTTCTCATGACTGATAAAACATATAACGCAGAAGAATCTACAATTATAGTAGAGGTTTCACTTAAACACATTTTAATTAGCCTGACTAGCTTCTTACGTACACCAAATTCAAGAAAAATATTGCAAAGGAGTGGGTTTAAGAATAATAAAAGAACAGTTCAAAATGCATTTTGTTTCTCACCTCCCCCACCTCCACGCAACCTTGAATTAGCTGCATTCACTATAGCATCAATTTCCAAATGGGTAATATTTCCTTGCCATAATGACACCTTTTTGTTTAACTCAGGATCCACAGAATAGAAATTTCCAGGCCCTTTGTTCCTAGATGTGTCAAAAACTGAAAAAAAACAATGAAATACGGCTTTCAGCATCTGCACTGAATAATGTCTGAGATATGAGAAGTAAAGGTACGGGGCATCATTCATTGCAATGTAGATGCCCCCAACCACTGATCTCAGACTGGTTACTTCTTGTGTTACGAAAATGACGCACACTCAATGCGTTACTAATAACCATCCTGTCTCACATTATTTTTGTAATTCTACGAAGGTAAATCGTTCATGCTATTATTATTTCTCACAATGTTAATCTAGACTCTGAAACTACTAATCTTTGCCGAGACTTTGCGTTACGGCTCGAATCTTGTTGGAACTCACTGCAACAGTCATTTTTGCTAGTACTTTCTGTACTGTGCTAGTTTCTCAGCAGCATCCAATTTGAGCATTTACAAGATTAAACAGTTATGGTTGAAATATTTAAAAAAAACTGTTATTGTCCATCATGAAACCAATTTTTCATTAGGATCTCCATTAATGAGAATAAAAACAACGGAATTATCACATCAGCACAAAAATAATGTATCAAACACTACAAAATGATGAGACTTTGTTGTCACAACCCTCAGAAAATGAGAAAATCAAAATCAGATTAAAATTCAGTGTGCTTAACTGAATTTATGTGCAGGCACATATGAATCATTTCATGTTTAATCACAACAAAAAGAAATTCTTTATACAAGAAATACAATAATTTCAAATATTTCATTATACAATGTACGAATAACTTACACTGTTTCTGAAGGCGCTCCTTTGCCTTCAAAAAATAATCTTGCCAAGTTTCTATTTTATCACATGTGTAGTAAGTGGAATCCTTGTAAAGATTACGCTTCTCTTCCAGTGGCATAGACAGAAACTTATCTGAAGCAAGCAGGAGGAGGGAATACATAAATATAAAAAACATTTTCATATACAGATTGTTCTTCAATGATTATGTGCTTTAAATTCATTATGCTGGGTAACTGTGCACCAGTTCAATACTAAAATAACAGCTCTCTTACCTTTCTCTTTTTGTAAGACTTCATCTTCAAATGGTGAACCAGTCCTACTCATATTTGAGAACTGACAATAACAAGTGTAGAGAAATGAACAATGTCTTGTATATGTTAAATGGTTTGGAACAGCTTCAAAAACAAGACGCTTGGGAAAACAGGGCATGGATGTCTGCAAGAAAAGGGTGACAAGTTATGAAGTACACAGACCAAGTAATTCCATGGAGCAGAGCTCTTCTTGATTTGTTGCTTTCAATTCCTAGCATCCCAACTCCAACCTATTAGCATCTGCTTTAATTATGACATATATTTTAGACCAACACACCGAACTCATCAGCACATGCTCCTAATGCATATACAAACACAAAGCTGAAAATCAGTGACGACAATGCATTTTGTTTCAGACCATTATGAATAGAAAACACATTAGATAAATGTTTACTGACATGGAATTTACTGTTACTTACGTTAAAGCATATTCTAATTACGTTTCACTGGTATTCAAATATGTGAATTCTTAATGAAACAAGTAAAATCGTTTAATAAACAATACAAAAAGTAACTTCAACGTGTTTCATAAGTACCCACGTCACCTTCAGCTATCTAAATGACGCGATGGCTAAAATACATACCATATAATAATATCACATCACGAGCATGAATTCGAGAGCTGATACTCATATCAGCAATGACTTCATTCTTATTCGTTGGTACGTAAATAAATGTTACTAATAACCGGAAATCTACTCTCTACACTCAGATATAAAAATTTTTCTTTGGTACTTATCTTGAATTACTTATTATTCTGTACAACTGCAGATATCAGCTACAGTTAGCACAGATTATAAAATGTGGGTATTATACTCTCATACGGCAAAGGTGATTCTTTAGAATCTTTCATGGTCACTTTAGCTACGCTAAGTTCATCTAAGTCAAGTTGCATACTTTAGTTTCACGTAGGAGAAATTTTATTTTTCGTTCACTGCCTACATTTGACACCACTGCATTGTTTCTAACTGGCCTGAAAAAAAAACTGTTTAGGGAAAAGTTCTGACGATATGAGACATCCGTTTCCTGAGTGTTTAGCAGATAATATGTAATTATCATTGGGATGTTGTATATTCTTGGCATTTATAGTTTCTTGACGTATTGCGGGTTAGTAGCATGATAGTATGACATTTTGAGCAGTACCATACTAAAGTGCTATGAACCATATTCCTTTTTCACTGAAATCCTAACAGAATAGGCAGCCAGACCTAACGAAAACCAAAAACCCTAATTAAAGCACTAACCTAATGTAAAACAGTTTTGCCATACATAAAATACAAGGAGACAGATGTGTATAATGTAATTATAAATGTATTTTGGGGTTTTTCACTTGTATTTGTGAACTTGGATAATACAAAACGAAATTAACAGTCAGAAATGGACTATAACCTATTTTATCCTGAAGTCTGTAACACATAACAAGCAGAAAAACAAGGGGTTTAAATACATTATTCCAGTACCATTACATATTTTCAAAAAAAGTCAGCCAAAAACACTAGAATCAAACTCTAATAGGGCATTGGAATGCCATAATATGGAACTTCCAAATCAGACACATAAAAATATGGACATGGCCTAGCTAAACACAGTTACAAATGTCCATTGTACTGAACAAGAGGTATCATGAATGTTATCCTTTCTCAAGCACGTTCATATTTCAGCAAATGATGCAGTGCACAAGCAAATAGCAGTGCTTTGCAAGTTGTCATATATAATTACGCTTTCCTGAATTACAGCAAATTCTGCTTTTAACCTTTATCAGCCACATACCACAACTTATGTATGATGGATTTGGCCATACATTGCACAAGCATACCACCAAACCCTGGAGTTAAAGCCCAACCAGCAACCCACAGTAAGGGAATTTAAACCTGCTAAAATAATACAAAGCAGGATAAAAGAAATTAACACACAAAATCATACACAGGTTATAAGTGAATTCAAGTTATTTTCTTCATAACAGCCTAAAACATTCCTACATTATCTTTAATTCTGACTCACTTTTAAAGAAGCAAAAATTGTCAAAATGTAACATAAATTAATGTCATATTATAAAAAACAACCAGAAGCATAGATACACAGCACTTGCCTCCTAATAAAATTAAGTTAACATGTATCTATCATTAATCTTTAGCAAAATTGAAAGTCCTATACACTTTGTTTAAAAAGTGGGAAGTTGATGCAAACTCCACTGCTGTCTCATCGTAGCTTTTATAATGAGGACGACTTCTTGTACAGGGGAATATAAAACTGAAATACAGTGGTAAAAATTATGTTCGTCTTCTGGGTTGAAACACGTGGCATTACAACCAAGATCACCAACAATTAAATACTGATGCATCTCCAATCCTATTGAGTGTTATAGCTTATCCACTTCCCCCTGACCTTTCATACGCAAACTTGCAAAAAATTCACAAACAATGTACAGTAAAAAAATCTGTTTATTAAGAATCCAAACCTATAAGAATTATAATTCTAATTTCATCTTCAAATTTAGGTAGTTACTTATAGTAAACACTTGAAAGGGAAAGGAAGAACATCTTTGTATCATAGGTAATGTTTGCTCTTTTAGCTGGAAGCTTTAACCCTTCAAATCGGTATCTGAAATCCCAACCAGTTACACACTGTAGTGGTACTTAAAAGACCCCTCAACCGTGATGGAGTATGTTTACAGAGAAATTTTAATTTTCACCTATTTTAAAAACTGTTGAAAAGAATTTTATGAAATTTTCTGGCAATGTTAAGAAGAATGTGAAATTTAATCTGATATAATTATATTTATTAAGTTTGTAGCGTAGCATCCAGATGCGTTATGTCCAATTCCTGTCAGTCACTTTTACAAAGTGTTCACAGTTTTATTCTTTTTAAGATCAACTTTCAGCCCAATGTGGCCATCATCAGGTTTGGGTACGTGTTGAAAATTCTCACAACCTGGGTCTCTTTGCTCTTGCAACAATCTGTTTCTTCTTCAATTTCCTTACCAAGTTAATCACAGAAGAAAATCACTCCCATCAGACTCACAAGTCAGAAGCACTTCACTTCCACTTGCACAATTACAATATTTTACACGTTTCCAGGCCACATGATGCACTAGGCGGTGGGTGCCCGAGTAGCTCGTGTGAACATTCAGTGCAAACTAAATTTCAAGGTCTAATGCTACAGCCAGTTTTATCTTACTGCAACAGACTGCAGAACAATATAAACTTTACTATAAGCTTTGAGTCAGCGAGTGACTACTTGGATACAGCCAATGGGAATGTTTCAGTGGTGCGAAAACACAGATGGGCTTTGGGGTAATGAAAATGACTGATATAAATGCGTGATGATAAAAAAACATGTTTCCATGCATGAATTTTGTGTAGATTTAAGCACATATATACTGCCAGTACTACCAAGTTCTGTTACTTCTGATTCCCAGTAGATGGTCACTTTTTAGGTGTGCAAATCAAACAGCAAAACAGAAAGGAAATGGCTCTGCACAGGTTCCAACTGGTAGACCCACGTGATGATCGTGAAGAATCTTTCTTCATAACAGGGGATTTTAGAACAGACAGAGGTTGAATTGGTTCAGGAACAATTTCCCTTGGGAAGTTAGTCTTACAGTATGTAGAAGAATCCTCAATTGAAAATACGTCAAAAAACTCGGGAATCATGCAGAAAAGAATTTTTGACAGTACTTCTCTACACATTCGCTGTCACAATCACGGTCTTTCCATCTACTGGGTAGGTTTTAATACTGCCAGCACAGGAAATCTCTAGTTTAGCACATCACTCCTTCTTCAGACAATGCAGAACTCTGGCATTTTATTACAGTGTGCTTTTAAATGCATTAACATAAAGCCACACATTCAAGTGACTTTTTCACCTTCATAAACATTCTTCTTCAGTTTATCAAGATAAATGTAAAGTAGCATCTTTAACACAGATAAATATTTGCAAAAGCACTTAAGACCAATTTTTGTAGATAGGAGAACAATTATATAATAATTACCTAAATTGTTTGAACTTACAATTTTGAAAAAAAGTCTCTACTGTCAATCAATTATGTAGTGTCTTTACACATTACCACATAGACTTTAAAGAAGTGAGGTAACCGCTCTGCTTTCCTGGTATCTGTTCAGGTTCTGCATACATAATGAAGACTGGTTTCATTACCTATGTAAAATCCTAAACATTCAGTGACACACCAAACTGCATAATTGTGCAAGTTTGTGATACTGTTGATAAGTATAAGTGTGCTATTTACAGATAAGGGATGCTAATGCAGGCAATGCAACACAAGTTTTATATAAAAAAGATTCAAGTTGTGCAAGTTTACAATCATCTACTCAGAAAAACGACTGTTTGTATATGTCATTTTAGCTGGCTCTGGTTCCCAGCTTCTTGAGCACACCAACACCCTTCTCCTGATATTCTTCGTTGGACACCCAAAACGAGTCCCGGTCCTTCATCACTTCAGCCAAAACAGCGCCACCGATGAATACCATGTCCTTACGCCGCGGAGGGTCTTCAATGCGAATTTTAAATTTCTGTCAACAAAGAAGAAAAAATACGGGAAGATGTACTAGACCTACCCAACTACACATTTAATGATGCCATTTAGTATTCACTTATTTATCTTAAAATAAAGCCTAAATATGAGACAAAATTACAAGAGAAATAATAGTCTAATTGTAGTTTGATCTGAAATTTTGAAAAGGAGTTGTTTATTCAGAAACAACTGTTTACTTAAACTCTTTAAGAGTATATTTTGCATACAGATATCTTAGTGTTAACAGAAACCGATGCGGAGCAGAAATCGCTCTGAACTGTACCGATAGCTTGTCTATATCATTCTTCAACACTCGTTCCAGGTACAGCTGCTTGATCTCGCGCTCCAGTCTGCTTGGTAATCCAGGATACATAGTTGAGCCCCCAGATAACACAATATGCTTGTACAGCTCAGTTCGCATGTCAATGTCCGCAGCTTGAATTGTGTTAAATACCAATTCTGCAATGCCTATAACCAGACATACAATGGCATGTGAGAAACTGACAACCAAAATGAAAAGAGCGATTCACACAAAATAATAAAATGTAACACTTTAAATACACAAGGTAATTGTGTACATTTTCCCAGAGTTTTGAAATGAATACCACAACAATATCCCACATTTCACAGGTGCTCACTACATTCTTGATATTTCACTGCATATATAACCCCAACACAAACCCACAACAAAAGTATAGGACACAAAATATAAGAACAAACAGGACCACCTGCCTGTGGATATAAGTCACGTAAATGTTAATTTGCAAAAAGATGATCCCAGTAAACCCTCTAGTAAACGACGTTTACGCTTGAAATGAGTCGACACTTAACCACTCGGTTACTTCTTACTCAAACCTGCAAGATTCCTCTTGGTCAGAGCAAAAACGGAACCGAACGATTCTCTTCTCATCTTAAATGTCTTACCGTCATTAGAAATGAGACTTGTTTGTAAATGTCTCTTGCCAAACATCATGCTCTGAAGAAATTTTTTTTTGCCAAAATCCTTTGAAACATTAGTAATGCAAAAAACATTAACTTCCGCTGTGTACCTCCTACCCTCAACTTTGCAACCAATTATGAGGCAAGTGAGGAATTCAGAACTCTTACTGTCGCAGATATTTATGTTTGACAGATTCAAGACCATAGTAACTTTTGAATGAGTGGTGGTATGGCTCCTTCAGCGCTTCTGTCCACTCACAATATCAATCATCCAAGAATGCTTACAGAATTTTATATATATATAAGCACATAAGATGTTCTGTTAACCCAGTGAAAAGCTAAACACCACAGTAACTTAGTACTAGAACTTTGTTACCAGGTGACATAAAGACAAGGATATCAACAAACCTGAACCAACTTCCAAGTCCCTTCCCTCCCTCTCTCATCCACGTGCGTATCCAAGTCTCAACATCTTACAAAAATTCTAATGCTATACACACAGAAGATAGCTTGCATATTTTATATTTTTGTGTCACATTCTTTGGAATGTGGTGGTACTTACCTTGTCCTTCAACATTTATAAGATGTGGCTGAAACAAGGCTTCTGGTGCCTCAAATCTCTCCCCACCAACCTTAATCACGCGCCCATCTGGTAGCTGCAACAGACATTCAAAGGGTACGTGTGGAAACTGTGTATTCTGGTACGGACGACAGGTTCTTTTCTCAGTTTTATTAAAATGTATATATAACAGAATTCGTCTAAACTGTCAAATACTGAGTTAAAATTAAGATACTTCATTCAATATATTTGAGCAAACACAAAAACTACTACAAGTATTCCAAAATCCTCTGGGGTTGTTTGAGTACCCCACTATGAGTCTGTCATCCACGACGGAAATATTAACACTGTACAGAGTACTAATTTTAAATAAATGTCCTCTGATGCAATTAACTACATAAAACAAAAGTATAAATGGGTATAAATGGCATTTAAATTATTTCATCAGACAATGCAAGGGCACACTAAACTTAAGCAGTGTGGCAAATGGCTTCTACACCACATACAGTGACGATCTTCAGCACATAAATGGTAAGTAGTAGCTACTTTTTTAATAAATGATTCTATATAATATAAAATTAGATAAAATCTACCTTTTAAAATTTTCCTTCACAGTTTACTCAATAATTCAAGAGACTTACTGTGTAAGGTTCCACAAGAACAGTTGTCTCGAGAGCCAGCTTTTGTTCTGTTTCTATATTATATCCAATGTAGCACAGCTTCTCCTTCATTATCCTGACAGTCTCAAAGTCTGCTGAATGGTTGAAAGCGTACCCTCTCAACAGCAACAGCTGAAAAGACGCAGAATTAAGTCACAGCGTCAACGTGAACATGAATCTGTAAGTTTTTTGCATTAAGCATTGGAAAACGAAAAGAGTAGGTTTAATGGTAGCGAACATTTTCAATTTTAATTCTCTCTTAATTACATAACAAAAGCTCCAAGTACTTGTCCTCTGCCTCATTTTCAAATGATTTATGAAGAACTGTTACATGACTTTGTTCTGATTTCTGGTATGTGATACGGGCATAAAGGTCGCTTAAGTGTTTTCCTGTCGTGCCATATAGCATTTTTAATACATACCAACTTAGGGACACCATTTTTACCATCAAACTACAACTATTCAAAGCTTCCCTGGGAGTGGGAGCAGAAGCAGAACAGAAGCCGTGGCACAAAGAACGGGACAGGCAGGTATAAGCTTTTACTTGCTCCTCACACATTAGATTGACACATGATAGAGCCAACTGCATGAAAATTCAAACAAAGCTGTTCACCAAAACAGAATTTCTCAAAGTTGCGACACTATAAATTACATTCTGGGGTTACATAGATTATATAGCTCCTATTCATTCTTAACCTCCGCATTAGATAGGGGTGAGTGGTCAGCATCACACCTCAGCCGCGCTTTACCCCCTGAAAGGCCCCTGGGTACCCATTAGATAGGAGGCTGGGCGGGCCCCAGAGCCAGTCTGGATGCAGAGGCTAGACGAAATATCCTCCTGCCCCTTTTGGGGGAACGAGCCCGGGTCGTCCACTTCGTAGTCAGTCACAAAACAGACTGAGCTACCCTGGCTCCGGGGTTGCAGAGATATGTGACTTCAAGACATTCACCTTGATAAGATATCGAGTGATGTCTCTCCCTGCAATGTCTAACCTCCTGGTTAAATGAGGAAGAGCAAATTCTTCATACACTGGACAGATGTGTGTGACGCCGTCACCTGAATCCACGACGACACCGCTCAACAGACCTTGTGCATACAAAGTGAGAACCGCCTGAATTGCTATGTATGCTCCAGCGAACTGGTACTTCTCAAACATCACCTGAAAATACAAAAACCTGCTTTTACTAAGATTATGCAAACCTTAATGTCTTTTTCTGTTTCAATGTACGAGATGCTGCAGGTACCATAAAAGTAAACTTTACATTGTTATATTTACTTCTGCATACGGCATTTCAATCCAAGAAATATTAAGCACAACACTTTAAAAAATAAATTTTAGCCAACTAAAATGGTCATATGACAAAATTCTAAAAAATGTTTTATTTAAGCCCCTTTACCTCAATCATCTTCTCCCTGTTTTTTGTAGGGTTCATTGGTGGTTCAGTTAACAGGATCTTGCATTCCTGGGGCTTAATGTTCATCTTCTCAGGACCAAACGTATAATCCCACACATGGCACATGTCCTCCCAGTTTCTGTAGATAAAGCAAGTTTTCAACACAAATAAGCAAAACAACACGTGGCCCAAAGATGGCCGTCTTCTGGGTCGTAGCGCCGCGTAGTCTGGTAGAAGTTTACCAGTGTTTCAGAGGTTTTCTCTGAAATGTTGCATGTTACATGATGCTACAGCCCAGATTACAGAATAGCTTAATTCCAGTACAGCAGACAATTTTTTTTTATATTTAATGAGGTTAGTGTTTGGCACATGACAGATATATCTGTATCTTGTACTTCTGTAGTGGATATCTGAGTTTGCTTGAAATTCGTCTCTGTTGTCCACTACAAATGACAATTACAAGAGAGAAAATTTGCTGGCTAGTGGAATAATATTAAATTTCTAAAGTAATTTCCTATATGAGTCTGTCCTTTTAGTGCCCATCATGAATGTAATTATTTTCTTTTGGATGTAAAATACTTTTTTGCTGTCTGTTGAGTTTCTCCCGACAATAACGCCACATCACATGATGACACTGAAATAAGCAATGACAGCACGGAGTTCCACTGCAGACCTACCGATCAAGAAGGCTTACATGGAGATGTGAGGTTCGTCACATGAAGTAGCATAAGGCAAAGTACATTATTCTGGAAACCATTAAACATTCACAAAACTGGTCTGATTTTTGTTAGCAAAACAAAGTAGGGGAGTGGGAGATTACATTCCTAACACACTGTACAGTGTGTCAACCACAACAGCAAACTTTTAATCTGAATACATTCTATTTTACTGAGAACAACATATTTTTAAATGTCACTCAAAATACTGCACCGAGTACATTACCTAACTATTCCATTTTCCATGGGGTAGTTCACTTCCAGCATGGACCTAAGCTTACTGGCTTCATCACCAACCATCAAGTCCTATAAAACACACAAATAACAAAATGGTACAGTCTGTGGTCCAACAGCAAACCAACTCCTTGCAGAATTACTTTCATGCATATTACTCTGACATTTTCTATCTCTGCATATTAGTACGTGGCATCTGCAAACTTGTGGCATGCAGTTCAATTCCATTGTGTAGGTAGCAGCATCAGTGTTGGCAAATATCTTTATGCGAATTTTATCGACATACATATTTTTTCTGGCACCTAATTTGTAGCTTTTCTCGATACTCTAGCACGAGTAAAGAACACCTTATACGTCCATCCACGTGTCTGTCTGTCCATCTGCCACATTTTTCCTAGGAACTAGCATCCCATGACCTGAGATCACTGTTGGTACAATGTGAAATGGTGCCACTGTTAGCTTGCATTCTTGCAACAGTGACATTGGATCACATTACTGTTTCAAAACTTTAAATACCACTGTTGCTTTGGAAACCATTGCTGGACTTGTAATCCCCTTGGTTGCCCTGCTGATGTCAAAACCTGCGACATGGCATAAAAAACACCTTTAGAATTTTGGTGTACTCCAAAGAGTGCGCTTTCCAACCTACTTTTTGGAGATGGCTACTAAAATTGTAAGAAATTGCACAGGCCTGATGATGATTATTACAATCCACCCATCCAATGGCACTACAGTCCAAGTTCGGGCCTTGGCCTCCTCAAATGTGGGAGGTTTCCTTGTCTTTGAAGTGTGCATTTGTGAGTAGTGAGTGACCAGTCCACTGCTCCTGCACAATTTCTACTCAATTCTGATTTGTCTGCTAGAGCCACCTAGCAGAGAATCAGGAGAGACCTGTGTGAGAAATGGCCGCAGAATTTTGCTTATGAAACATCTCATAAGGTTCTTTTACATGCTGTAAATTTACAACATGAGACCGCCGGCTTCACTTCCCCTACAAAGGAAATTGTGCCACGGATTTCTATCACCCTTAAAAATCCATCGATCTCGGCCGGGTTTAAACCCGCTAACCTTGCGATCTAGTGGTGAGCATGCTAACCATTAGTCCACTGAGGGGAACTGATTATTACAATTAAAAATGTAATTATTGTTTAAAATCTGAGGTTGTTATATCGAAAAATGCCATATAGAAGATTTTATTTACAATATTCAGGAGGGTTACATGAAAGTGGAAGGCTGTACAGTGGAGACTGACATGCAAAACAATATTGTAAAAGTATCATGACAGCTTACAAGTTGATATGCATAGGTTAAACAAATAAACCAGTGAACAAGAGCTGATGGTAATGAATTACAGTAAGTCATAGTAACTCCTATTATATCATTACAGATTATGATAATGACTTGAGCTTTATTAATGGATGAGTAATAAATCGTTTAATGGGCCAACAGTAAGAGATGGTTACTCCGAGCAGACCAATCGACAGCAGCGCGTGCTCTGGAAATTCTGTGCTACAGCCATTCTTAGGCAACTAGTAGCACAAAATAATGTAAAAAATGCAATCTGACAATATAAGTGTTTCCATGGGTATTTGAAGCTCTTGAAATTCTCTGGCTAAGCTGTCGCTGTAATTTTCAAAAGGAGGTTTTAAGCCTGCTTCGCATGGGTCCGAGGCTGGTTCAGTAAAGTTTCTTCATTCCCAATCATCTAACAGCAAGAACGAGCACTAATAGTAATGTTTCATCCTGACATATGTTTCCTTCTTGCCAGTAACTGAGATCAGAGCACTTCAGAATTTGCTCCTTTGCACAACAAATACAAAAACAAATGACAAACATTAAGAAAACACACAAACACGGTTCAAGCATGCGTGATGCATGTCCTCAAAAGACGACACATGCATACTTACTGGCACATGAGCAAATTCCTACAGCGAGGCCGCAGAGAGAGCAAAGAATCACATTAGACTAAAAAATAGCTACAGACACTTTCCGATAAGTCAACAGAATGGAACCCGCACGGAGTGGCATTCATGCTTAATGAGCTGTTGAGCATTAAAACATCAAGTTGACTACACGTGGTCCAAACAAATCCGTCCAGTTACGACACTCACGCAAACAGAAAAACAATACCAAACGCCAAGTAGCCATGTATTCCCAGTACTTACATAGAATTTTTTTTTAAATTAGCACAACAGTTTCCTACTTCTTGCAGACTTTGCCAATCCCCTGAATTTATTACTGATCTAAATATATTACTTTTTACTTTTGCACACGACCATCTATGACACCCAACTGTTTGTCTTCCATGTTGAATGGCATCTGACATACTGAGCCACGTGGCACGTGTACCCTCACTCGCATATGAAATGAGTAATTTACTTTTATAAAAATTCACAGCTTGCCCAAACATCTTTAGAAAACTGAAATAAACAACAAAAGCACATAGTGGAATTAAACAAATAAATAAATAATTGTCCCTAATAAGAGGCGTTCTAAAGAATTGAATAACAATGTGAATTGTGCTCTTCAGGACTATGACATCATTAGTCATGCAGGTGATTACCTGTGCTTTGGACGAATGTACGTGGCGTAACTCAGATGACCAGAGTTAAAATACAAAAATATTATTTTGTGTAATAAATCCAAAAGTTTAGTACAGTAACTAATATAAAAGTATCTCAAACAAAATAACAAATTTCAGTTTCTAACATTTTAAGTTCATGGCATATATTTACAAAGCATTAAATGTTACTTACATAAAGGCATAACACTATCTAAAGTATGAAAGTATATTCGTACAATGCAAATACGTACTACACATCAGACTGGTAATTATGTTGAATATTATGTGACAAATGGCAGCAAAGTATTCATACGCCAAACCCAAGAAAATCTAGATCATAAAGATGTTTGTTTAGACAGTAAAATAGAAAGGTAATTAAATCGGTAATGTCTGACTAGGAATGGTAACAAATACTGGTACGTATACTGATGGTTAATGTTTCAGAGACATAAATGATGACACAGTTTCATTGTGTGTTTTCTTCACCATTTAAACCGTCAAGGCAAAACCTAAATAATATATCAAAACTTCCTACTGCCAGCCTTCAGAAACAGAAACACATTAATTCCTGCAGCAAAGTGTAGAAACAAAATACAAGAATACGACGACTTTACTTATGCTAGGACGAATTGTGACCTCAGGGTCACTGCTGGAAGCCTACTGAATAGGAAGGGTTAGTGAAGGAACTGTAAAGCAAATTAGTATTGTGGAGCCAGCCCATACTCAATCGGTCACAAGT
>NW_019060003.1:398649-415915 GCF_000696155.1 Zootermopsis nevadensis | reverse complement strand
ACAGGTTCTGGCGGCTGTTGGAACCTTACAGTTAGCTCGTGGTGGGAGGGGATGTTTCAAACACCCCTCACCCCTTAGGTCCCCAACATCAAATTCATTAAAATCCATCAAGCAGTTCTAAAATTGTTGCAAGTGGACAGACACCAAGATGTTAAAAGGCGCATTTTGGTACATTCAAATTGTGAATGTACCTAATAATCAATTAACTAGAAAACCTGTCTTACTTATGTCAAATGATTGAGAATTTTTGCAGTTACAGGGCGTATTTGCTACAATCTGAGCTTTTAAATCGGTATGTCATTATCAAGTATGGTGAATTAAGTTGAGGAATGCCATTGAAAATAAATTAATAAATACATTTCATACTGCAATTTTGTCAATAGCGTCAAAAAGAGAATTTGAATTTACAAGGCTCACATAGTATTCTATAACATGGAGTGTAAGCTGCATGATGAAAAAAAATACTAAATGCAAAATTTTACATGAAAATAAACTCAATTATGTGCAACAAATAACGAAATAAATGATCAAGAGACACAAAAAATGTCAAACAGAAAAATCATGCACTTGTCACAAACTCAGAATTGTGCATTAAGAGATGTTAATGTATGAGGACACAACGAATAAAATTAAAACTCGTTATTAAATACGCTTACAGTAATCTTGAATCCTTACTTTGACATACATATCCTGAAATAAAACAGATTATTATTCCAACACCACAGTTCATAAATACAGTATCAGAGATGTATGTTATTTTACAGCTCATACATGCAGACTTAAATTATGGAAGTGACCTCTTACATATTACCGAAGAGCAGAATCTTTCCAAAGCAGCAGAGAAATGGTACTTCATGCACGCTTCTAACACGGTTTCTCATCTACGTCACTGTAACTCATACTGTGAAATTTTAATTCAGTCCACTGCTTTAGTAACACCAAAAACACTGCAAAAAAATTAGTCCTATTAGTACCATTCTTGTGCAACATGAAGAACATTTCTGCTGCTTTTCAGGAAGATACTCACACTTCAGACAACCAACTGGTGAACTAAAAATTATCTCTCAGCACAAGAGAACAAATATATTCCACCAACTGTAACAGTTACATCTCAGAAAAGAATAACACTTTTAAATATTGGTTAAATATGAGAAAAATTAAAATTTACCTTCACTTCTATGTCACCAATCTTATTAACTGCTCGTATGATGGGTCGCCCAACCATGGAAGGGAAAATGTGAGCTGGGAAGTTAGATCCTGCATAGCCACACTTGACAAACTGGAAGGCAGACAATTTTGACGAAGAAAAATATTTTAAATGATTTCAGTGGATATATAAAAGGGCAATGGACATGGCACAAAAGAATGACACTGATTACAACCCTGTGCTTAACTCTCAATACCTTACATTAACTCTACGTTATTAATAATTACCAACATTAGCAACTTTATTATTATACACTAGTAATAAATGATGCACAACTCTTTCAGGTTTCTAATGTGTTTATCAACATGCAACATTACACCGATTGATTTTAACCTAACACATGGTGACAAAGACAACTGAGATCCAGCATAGTCTTTCGAAGTGGATCGAAAATAAGACCAAAATCGCCTACTGTATCGTTTTCAGGGAAACGCGTTCCATCTACATATTATCAACAATCAAAAGAAAACATTGTTTCATTGTATGTCACTGCATTAACAATACGTACCCCCGTTCCATTGTCACATACAATAACTTTCTTTCCTGTGCTGTCCATTAGAAACTGATGGTTCTACAGCCACGCTCAGACCACGTTGACATACACCCTACTGTCACCTTCCTTCGCCACTTATCTACCGCCAACGAATACTCATCTCTGTCCGGCAACTCCCTGAAACGCCCTGAAATACGCGCTGTGCAGTGTTAAATGGTAATAACCACAGATAACACTACTCATCCCTGGTGGAATACGTTCAGAAATAAAAACGATGCCGATAAAGAATAACAGCTAAATAGTGAATTTGTTGATCATCGTTGTAATTGCTTGAGGCCTCACAGATACTACTTGAGTGGAGAAATTACATGACCATCAAAAATAAGCACCCATCTGCGCAGTCGCACAGCCGTTCTAATACGCGTAAGATAAAACTCATTCAAATGTCTGTTATGTAAGATTTGAGGTTTTCACAGCGGTGAGTATGAAGAATTTCTGTCTTCTGGGTTGTTGCGCTGTGTAGTCTGATGTTTACCAACGTTTCGGAGGTCATACTGCCTGATGACGGAGGCAGTATGACCTCTGAAACGTTTGTGGAAATCTTCAAATGTCCGTTAATTTCCTTTCTAGTGCTTCAGCAGTGGGAAACTTCTTAGTGAGGGGCAAAGTTTTATGACCGCGTGAACATGATATTAATGGCTTCAAGGTCGAGTCAATTCTCCACCTAGATCTTCAACTTCAGGAATTAAAATTATAGCCGGTCTTCGGCTTGTAATTGGGATTCCCACCACTTCGATTGCAAGCGCAAGGTTTCATGTGCTCCAAACTCGTTCACTCCATGTGTACGTCAACCGATTCCATTTTTGCTTATAATCAGAGGCGTCTCCTCTTCTCCAAAATTTCAACTGCCCGTGAAATCTTGCGTCTGTTTTACTCCCATCTAAAAATGTAGATAGGTTCAGGTTTTACGTCCATTTTGCCTCCTTGTCGGTAAATCATGTGGGCATCTGGATATTTTGGAAGAGGTCATCCCCGGAGTACTGAAGAAATTTCATTCGAGGGCAGTTGTACGAGTGGACTCAGCACGACACTTACGAGCCCGTATTAACGTGCCAAGCTTACGTTAGCAGAGTTCACTGGCCAACAACAGCTCCTTTCATTATTATAAAGTACTTAACCTCGGTACTTTTTAATAATATACCCGAGCACTTGTCCTGAGAAAGAATCTTGTCTCTACCTGACACAATTTCAACAGGTTCGGCTGCTCGCCGGGACAACATACGGTCAGGGGGCATCGCGTCCGCCTGCAACCGAAGCGAACCGATTGCGTAATAAAGCGTTTTTTACGCGACTAGGAACTGGTTTTAATCGCAGTAATCTACGCGTTCAAAAAACACAGCAGGGAATTTGTTTCATTATATCCTGCTCTTTGTTACTGACTGACACGGGGCCTCACCTGCGACTCGCCACTGATGGTCCATTTTCCAAACAGCCAAATGAGTTTTCGTTCTTCAAATGTGATTTCCGGTATTTTTTCTCAGGATATCACAAAGAATAATACTCGTTATTTGTCTTTCTGTCCAAAAACAGCTCATTTGTCTGGTCGAGGACGGATCACATTGTAGAGCGGCGACGTTTCGGCTGCTAGAATGTTTCTCTTCCAGAACTGTAATCCATCCATCCTTGACACTTGATTCACCACCAAATTCACGCAGGCCCAGGAACATCTTTCAAATCAAAATCGCATTCACGAGGAAACTAAGAGCAGATTAAATTCAGATTATTCTGTCTTCTTGGCTGCTGAGGCGAACACAATATGGACGTAGGAGGAATGAAGTGGCAGGTGGCGAAATGCTAGAAATCCTGAGGGCAAGAGACCAGTTGGAAGACCTAGGCGTAGATGGTAGAATAATTTAAATGGGTCTTATGGAAATTACGTTGGAAGGCGTGGATTGGATACAGACTGACAATGTAATCTGTTTATCTTTAAAAATTCAGTTTGCTAGTGGCATGTTTCGATATTAAAGTTCCTTCTACAGGTAAACTATTTATGTAATGCGCTAACTGTGTGCTTAAAATTAATATTGAATTAAAATAACTTTAAATTCGAATGAATGACACTATTTTTTTTTGGGGGGGGGGGGAGTAGACCATTGGTTACACAAAATATTTACAGACGGATACCTTGGGTACAGAAGATGCTTGCCGTTAGGTTGGTAATGTTGGTAGTCAAATCCAACGAACAATGGCGTGTTCACGGAGCGCGGTTTTTAAGCTTCGTGGGCGGAAGAATGTTTTCTGACGTATTTCTTATGATTTTATGGTCATAATTGCAAGTATAAGATTTGTGATCGGTTTACTGAAGTGGATACCAAGTGTTGATTGTGGAAGTAACTCGTGATTGACACTAATTGCTTCCAACAGTATTTCTTGTGCTCTGATCGCACATTTGGTTACCGCGAAACAATTAAACATATCTCAGTATCTGTTTCCGGTGTGTAATACGTCAATTCCACTGCACTACACAATTTACCAGGAAATTATAAACAATGGGAACACAACAGATGGGCCACTGGAGCGTGGCCTCCGGCCGGCCATTCGGTCTAACTTTTAACATCGGTTAGCTCTTAATTACCTTCGGATGGCCAGTCGATTGGCAGAAGGAATGGCGACCGTCCTCACCTTCGTGGTCATTCTGGCCAGCGCCAACGAACTCCTGTCGGCTCCAGCTGAAGATTACGATGTCACAGTTCGGACGGAGCGAGGGCTTCTAAGAGGACTCCGGATCGAATCTGCCCGCAGTCAAGAGGTCCTCGCCTTTCTGGGCATTCCTTACGCCAGACCCCCAGTGGGAGACTTGCGTTTCAAGGTACAAGGCACGATTTAATTCTCTTTAAGTACTGTCTGCCCGAGCTGAGAACTGACTCGGTATTGAAGCTGTGAAGGAATGGTAATTGCTGTCCTAAAGACATTGTCCCTTAATGAAAGTGTTTGAACTGTTTGCAGCAATCTGAATGATATTTGATTCTATGGGCGTGTTCCCAGTGACTCGACCACGATACTAAATTCTATATGCACCACAAAATTCAAAAAATAGAATAATGAGACAAAACACTAGAGATATTCCATTAGTGTCGAAAGGTGACGAAGATTTTCAAAACGTTTAACCAACCTAATCCAACCTAACATGTCATAAATTCATCTAACTTATTCCAAATTAGCAAAAATTAAACGAGCCTTACATAACATAACGTGAGTATGTCGAAGAGTGACTTAGTGATCACGCGTGCCCAATCGTGACCAGCCATAAGGGCCTGCTGAGAGGTCACCTTAAGTGATAAAATACGACGAAGATCTGAAAAGTGTCTAAACGTGACTACGCGTGACTTACTGTAACGGCTTGACGAGATGTGGCCAGAAGTGTCGAAACGTCGTAAACATTTTCAAAACGTAACGTAACCTAACCTAACAAAATCCACTAAATAAACTTAACCTAACCCAACTCTGTGAAAACGTCATTACGAAAGGTTAACCTGAAAAGATCACAAAATAAACCGAATTATGAGCGAGAAACAGTTGTTCGTGTTTTTAACAAAATGCCCTGCAGTGCTCTTTATTTGTTTGAAGGCTCCTCAACTAGCGGAACCGTGGACCGGGACCTACGATGCCACCGTACAGGGAAGCCACTGTCCCCAGCAGGACTTAATGTCCGGCAAATTTACAGGGAGTGAAGACTGTCTCTTCCTGAACGTATTCACCAAGAAGGTAAGAATATCGCAGAGAGAAGAAAATTCCTACAGCTGTTCCTCGTTGTATGGCTCGCTCATGTTTAAAGTGGATTCCAATCGAATTTATAATCCAATATTATCGACGGCTTTTAAAGTTTACAATCGACTTACGACAAAAAAAGGATATAACATTTCTCGATTTATATTTGATGACTGAATACAACTCAACAGTTGCCTGAAGCTTCCGAGGAGCTGAAGGCTGTGATGGTGTGGATCCACGGAGGCTGCTACAAAGGAGGGTCTTCGAGTCCGGTCGTGTACGGCCCCGATCACATCCTCGCTGAAGATGTTGTCCTGGTGACCATCAACTATCGGCTGGGACTTCTAGGTACGACGCCGGTTCAAACCTTGACTGAGGTGCTTCGTGATTCATCTCAGTTTCTCCAAGCAAATGACAGAATGACTCCTTAAGTTGTGAATTATTACGCTTTGATCGTCTCAGGTAATAGGCCGACGCAGACAATTGAAATGGCGTCGTCGAACAAACAAATTAACAAGACAAGGGCAGTAACAGGAGGACGGCGGAAATTACATTATGACGAGAAGGATAATATTAAAATGTGTTCGATTAAAGACAGGATTTAAAATAGATTCTTGTAGAGTCGGACAGTTCTAAAAATAATTTATTACATTTTACCCGAGCAATTATTTTAGGTTTAGAATCTCGTAGCGACAAAGAGGGTGCAGGATCCGAAGTCAGAAACCCGAAAACTGCCCTGGGTTCATTTGTGTTGCATTTTTACGCGAAGGTTCCCGTCTTCCAGGATTCTTGAGTCTGATCGAGGCCGGAATTCCGGGCAACAACGGCATGAAGGACCAGGTGTTGGCCCTGCGGTGGGTGCAGCGGAACATCGAGCACTTCGGCGGGGATCCGGGCAGAGTGACCATCTTCGGGGAGAGCGCAGGGGGCGCCAGCGTGCACTTCCACCTGCTGTCTCCAATGTCCAGAGGTGGCGTAAACCTTAGTTCGGATCCTCGTCTGAGGCATTCCGTCGTGGCTAATCAACCGATATCTTGATCTCTGCGACAATCCGTGATATTAGCCTTTAGACGACGTCTGAATTGTCAGCAGAATTCAGTGGCTGCATGGAACTCACGTGGTTTATTTAACTTTTTTTTTGGGGGGGGGAGGGGGGAGCTTGTTCTTAATTCTTACTTTACCATCGATAAACCGAGAACAGAAGCCAGAACCACCCTCTTTCGCCCCTGACACAAATTTCACGCAATTTAAGTAGAATTCAAGAACTGACAGAAATGCGGCTAGTTCCTGGTTTGTTTCGTATTCGGACCGTATGACGTCATTAAACAGGGGCTTCCTGTCCGCTGTGTTATCGGTGACCCACGTCCAGGTTGAATTTAAATGGGCGTGCGATCACACACAAAACCGACACTGGTCCTGGAAACAGGCACCAGAAAAGTCTTCATGATCCGAAGTTGATGTCAGTGCAAGGCGAATAAATGTCTCTATTTTCTAGCCACGCACTTAACTCAGGAAGGCAAATTGCTTGGATTTTGAAAAGGCTTTTCCTCCGGAGCTGGAAAAAATACTTCGGTTAACCCCGGAACACGGAAATGCAAAATAACAATCAGAGAACAGAGCGAGATGAGCGCCAGTTTAATGAAATGGCTGTCACGTGATCGTTGTTTCCTGTTGTACTTAGGGTTGTTCCATCGAGCCATAGCTCAAAGTGGATCAGCTCTGGACCCGTGGGCGTACGCCGAGCCGGAGTTCCTGCGCAGGAAGGCGATCACAGTGGGCGAGCGGATGAACTGCAGCACTGCAGACCCTCAGGAACTTGTGCGATGCCTGCAAGCAGCTCCGGCTGACTTGATAGTCGAGAAGACCATCGTGGGGGTAAGTGGCTGTTTCGCGGTTCGCAAGGGCAAAGCGGCGTGGGTTCAGATCTTCAGACATTTCCTTCCATTTCTAAAGTAATTAATAATGGTTTGCCAAAAGCACGGGGAGTTAAGGGAGGGGGGACCCCACCCCCGCCGAGCGAAGTGAGCAGGGGCACAGTCCCTAGTGTAAAGTGGAATGGAAAATTAAGTGGGAAAAGACGAAAATGCTTGTGGGCGTTAGTGAGGAGTCTTCATCCTGGCTCCAGATGCGCAAGTTCGCTTCGCGGTTGCGCTGACTAGAACACTCGTCGCACATGGAAATACCGTTCAACAGGGCGTCCTCAAAGAAGTCGGGGCTTTATTATGCTCATAATTGTTATCTGAACTCCGTGTTCGCAGGTTTTCAGTACCTCTGGTACGGTGGTGCCGGTCAGGCCGACGAGGGAGGACGGAGGCGTCAGTGGTGAAGACGTGTTCCTGCCAGGCGAACCGGCAGAGCTGATAGCTTCAGGAAACTTCCTCAACGTTCCTTACATAACCGGGGTAAACTCTAGAGAAGCCATCATTTATATGGAAGGTCAGTCCGTCAGCTGCAATGACAGACTGTCGAAGGACCGAGAGTGGCATAGTCAGTTTCCCACTGGAACAACAGACTGCCATCTGGACATAAGAATAAACAATTCGCATTAAAATTTAACCAAAATGCAAGTAACTCAGGAAGACACTCGTTTTTTCCTTTCGCTTTGCAAAAATTAAATACACGCAGAATTCAGCAAACCAGGGCACGTGGACCCGTATTCCGAGGACCTCACAGTGCTTTCATGTCGAGTTATGAACAGCTGACACACGTACGGCGCTTCTGAGTTAGAATTGAATAAAGACGTGTTAGCATCAAGGGCAGGATTGAGGTCCATTCGGAAAATAAACCGAGTTATCTGATCGAGGCGTGGCCTTGCATCAATTCGAAATGTTCACCTTCCTTTGTCTTAGGGAATTTTTCGCCGATTCTTTGCTCTCCGCGTTTCTGACACGCGACAGAAACTCACGCCCCGACCTGTCAGCTCTTCGGACGCTCTGCGTCGCTGTTCCCACGCGTAAAGCCATGGCATTCAGATGGGCGCTTACGTAGCAGAAACGAATGTCAGCCGACGACTCACGCAGCGAAAATTTTTCTTCCGTCAGATATTCAGTCGATCCCGTCCTTCTGGGAGGATTTCGACAACCAAATGGTGAATGTCATCACCGACCTTCTGGACATGGACGATCGCAGTGAGGCGAATGAAATAGCGCGCAAGGCACTCACTTTCTACGCTGGAGACGACGGCACAGTTAACAAAACTCTTCCAGGAAGGTACGTGGATGTAAGTATCAGAGACAGGAACTGAATGACGTAACAAAGTTCAGTCGAGTTGACACGTTCTCAATGAGCGTGTTAGTACGACCCGGAATTAAATTCTTCTCTGCCTGTTTGAAGATGTTTTCTGACCTGGCGTTCGTGGTCGGAGCGGATCGAACGGTGAAGATGCAGGCAGCCCTGTCAACGGCGCCCGTCTACTCGTACTTGTTTGCGTTCGACGGCGCCCTGGGCCTCGCCAAGCTCGCCTTTGGCACTGTCATGGACGGTAAGCAATCGAATCCGTTGCTAACACCACGAGGAAGCAGACGTTGTGTCTGGTAGTGCCTGCAAAGGCAGCTCAAAGTAGGAACAGGACCGGAACTGCCATTTTGTAAGAGTCCAGAACGTAACTGCTCGCCTCCCGTTGATTTGCAGGCGTCTCTCACGCCGATGAGCTGGGATATCTGTTCCACACCGCGATCAGCCCCCCTGTGAACGAAGATTCTGACGAGATGAAAGTTTTGTTGAACATGGTGAAGATGTGGACCAACTTCGCAAAAACCGGGTACGTATGCCCACAGTTTCAAGCATAACGTGGTTCTAAAAGTCCGGGGTGGCGAGGAGGGGCCTGATAATTGTTTTCATTTCTCACGCCTGTGGGCACTCACATTCCTCGCCATTGCAGGGACCCCACCCCACAGCGGGACAGTCTGCTGAGCGTCACGTGGGACCGGGCCACCAAGACCGAGAACGTGTACCTCAGCATTGACAGGCAGCTGAGCATGAGGCGAGACCTCTTCAGGGAACGAATGCAGTTCTGGGAAGACGTTCTGAGACGTCACGACCACGAGTAATTTCAGTTTCTCCAATTGTCTTTAAGCCACGCCTCACGCTTAGTCTCGAAGAAACTTTCTTTAATAAATGGGGAAGTGCCTTCGTTTGACTGTGTCTTAAGTCGCATTTTCCTTGCTTCCTGAATCTGCATCCTTTCCCGGAGCCTCGACATCGATCTTGTCGGCAGGCGGTCCTCTCACGAAACAAGCGTCACGAACTACGAGAGTCGGGCGCCATTTATGGAAGCAGGAAGATGGAAATATGGCCGACGATTTCCCTCGTCTATAAAATCCTATAAGAACGACAGTTTTCTTGTTTATTCAGTAATAACTTCAGTCAACAAATTTCCACCACAAAATTAAGTTACGTAAACCACGAAAATAGATTTTATAAATAATTTTCCCGAACTTTCGGCGAAGTTGCAGAACAGCTTTAAAATGTAATCGCTGTTTGTAGCTTCGTCCATGCAGACCCAAGTCTACAGTTGTTATTAGAAACATTGAAGTCGATTTTTAGAAACGCATGAACGCTGATTGGAAGTCGCCGGTGAACTAGACCCAGGTAGAGGACAGACTGGATGCTAGTTGAGCCCGCGGCTGGGGCTTCAAATACCGACCAGACAATGTAGGGGGCGGGGGAGGGGGGGGAGTGTTCCCATTATAACCAGCGAATTATCTTATCAAATAAATTGCTCATAAATTGGCCTGTGCTGTCCTCCAACGCTCAAAGACTCGACTACCGAGTTCTGTGTCAGAACGCGTTACAGTTCGTAAACTTCTCCGCCTCAGTCAACTGTTTATCCTCGAAGATTCCAAAGTCCACGGAGTGGCGACGGAAAGTTCTGCTGCCGGATTTCAAGTGCCGTAAACCTATCACCAACACAAATCATCGTGAGCGATGTGTTTGTGTCTTTAATTCCTGTACAATGCAAACAGAGTAACGACACGAAGGTCATATTTGAATAATAATTACACGCACTGATAAACATATCAGAGACGATCTCGGAGTGTCTGTAATGGGTCCAGAGACGCACGGCCCTTGTGTTGGGAAAGTGGACTACGTAACCTCTACTGTTCTGGTGATGCAATTGGCTGCCGAGTGGTGACCGCGTTACATGGCGTTAAAATCCGTGCCACCGAGCATGAACACACCCGAAGTGTTAGTGTTAGTGTTAGTGCTCGCGGGGTGTGCGACGGGACAAGATTCGCACGACAAATCAGGGGAAGACCTGTTCTTCCTGAAACAGATCTTCAACAAATATGGCGATCACGGAGTCATATCGTTCGAGGTGATGTTGTGTTAATCTCGTTTTTAAGTTGGCAGCTCGCATGCTAAATTAAGCAGATATTCCTTGCTGGTGACTCTAAACCGTCCTGATTGTTAAAATAAGATCGTGTGACCTGTCCTGCATCGATACGTCTTTAACATTTGTTGATGTCACCTGAGTCTTCTTCTAATTTTCCCTGTAAAATCATAAAATTTGGAACCCCTCAACAATTTTACAGAAAGAGCATCAACTGTAATTTTAGGTAAGGAACGGCATTCGATTGTTTCAAATCAGGACACGGGATTGGAGAGCAAAGAACGTAACCACCGAAACTCTTATCAGTAATCTGCGGGACGTGGGCGAACTAATATGCATTTTCATAACATCTGATCACAAGTGAGCGAGATGCAGATAATAAAAAGGTTAAAATATACGTCACGCACTTAAGTAAAAGGAATTTGTCACTAGGAAGTTCGGAGGGGAAAAACACAGGGTTCGTAGATATGAGTAACCTTTGAACTCTTCCATATCTGATGGCCTGTCAATAACTTGCGGTCAAAACATCAAAACGCTCATTAAGAACAAAAATGTCTTCTGCTTTATTAACTTTATCATAAACAAACATTGCGCTGTTTTATATCAGATTATTCTCCCACGTGCAACAGATAAGCACTGCAGGACCAGTAGAAGTAGACAGCGCATTGCAAATGCGGTCATCTTGCAAGTTAGCAATCATATCTGACGCTGATTTATCTTGGAAAGACGTGACGTTTCAATACAATGCACTCAAAAAAATTTTATCTGGCTGCATTCAAGAGATCCCTTCTTGAGAAGCTGATAAATAGTTCGTGTCCTCAGCTAATCAAGAAATTCCCCGCCTCTTATGGCACCCGAAGGTTCCATATCTATGTTCACAAGAACCCGCCAAAGGTTCCTGTCCTCAGCCAGATGAGTCCAATTCAACTCTCCAAATACAATTCCCCTCAGATCCATTTTAATATTATTTTCCCATCAATGCCGAAGTCTCCAGAGTGGTGTTATTTTCTTCAGGCCCTTTAACAAAATTTTTGTACGCATCTCTTACTTCCCCATGCTCCGCCCCTCCTTCCCTCGACGTCAGAGGCCGGCTTTCGTTTCACATTCAGTCCGGTTGATAAATGTCGGGAACAAAGGAACTCGCACACGCGAACTGCACGCAGGCTTCAACAAAATAAAATTAAACTTTACTCGACTGCGTTGCCTACATCAATGAAAAGCTTGATTCAGTCTGTCCGAATGTGTACGCAGTGTGTTCAGAATACACTGAACATTCGAACACTCGTAAAACATCTGAAGACCAGCTTCGTAAATCAGTTTCAGTTACGACACCACAGAGTAAAATGTCGAAGACCTAACAACTTCCTTGGTTGTTGTTAGGTCAAAGTTCAAAGTGCTGAAGGCTGGTGGGGCTTAGCACAGCAAATGCGCCTCAAACAGGACAGACCTTAGAACTGATGCAGGGTCCACCCCCTCCACTCCGACCGACAAGAAGGCAACGCGACTGACAGTCGAAACCGATCGCACCAGAACTCGCTTCCGGCGAGGTCATGCCATCTAGGACTGAGCTGAGTGTCGAACGAAGTGAGGGACGAGGTTAAACTGCATTTTAGCGTGACTCAGCGTGAAGTTTCCGAAGTGCACGCCAAAAATCTCCCGTCTTGCTTTCAGGGCTTCGAGCATTTGCTCGAGAACCTGGGGCTGGGTCGCCTGGTGTTCGACAAGAGCCACAGCCTCTCGCTGCACAAGGTGAACGGCTCGTTCCAAGAGGTCCACGACAGCCTTCGCCTACACCAGCACGGCCACGAAAACACCTCAGCCTCAAGCGGACGAAACAGGCGGGAAGTGCAAGGTACAGCCGCCCTAAAACCACCTCTGAGGGTTCTCGGAAATGCAGGGCCAGGGGCACCGACCTCTCACCTTAGATTCTCACAAATTGCCGACTGCTCGTTGGCTCTTTGTTAGCGCTAATCACGAGCGACTCCATCTCTGAGTCAATGCCTTAAACTGTGAGCAAAATAGACGTACTAGAAAAATTAAAGACTTGATTCACATCCTTGAGGTAATTATCGAGATGGGAGATATCTAAGGAAGCTTTTTGCTTTTATCTAAAGTCTTAATTTAAACTTGGGAGAGCGTCCTGCTTCAATACGACGAGTGGACAAGCGAAGATTCTTTTTACTCGTCGCGTGTTTTATTTGGTAGTGATATCGGTGTCCTGATTTCAGTTGACCTCTGACAGAAAAAAAGAACTAGCGACTGGAGTTACCATCAAATAAGGCAAATCTTAAATTAAAATGTACTTATTTGTCTTACGTATGTTTTGGACCAGATTAAAGGTGGCATGAACTTTTGTAAACGTTAAAGTGTACAGAAAATAACAAACAGAATGACGCAATTAACAAGTGATAGATCACAGAGAGGAAGACGGAATCTGTTTTAATGGGAACACTTGAACGTCAGTGACGTTCTTTTGTCATGCTTTTTGAAAATGTTATTCCCGCAAGCCTGATGAAAATTACATTTGCATAAAACGAACTTCTATGTAATGTTCTCATTTGTATCAGTCAGAGGCACTTCAAGGTTCTGAAGGATTAAATCTTGTAGGCTGCAATACCACAAGTCATCAAGCTGAAATTATTCTGCACTTCTCTTACAGTACCAAAATATTTAGCACATTTTCCACCAAGTACAAAATTTTTCCCATAAGAAAGGTGAAGATTACACTTCACAAATTCACGTGATGCCATTTACGGCGAAGTACAAAAATGGCCGCCCTGACGCCTGGATGCTGCATTTATTATAACAAAAGACTGACATGAAGATGTTCTAAAATCACAAATACAATTGACTGATAACAAGGTTTCGTATTCTCTTACACAGAATTAGTCACGTCTTATTCCGAGCCACTGCCATGGACCAACAAATGTCTGACGCCACAAGACATTCTGGAGACATTTGGGCTGGAGCCACATCACAACCTCGTTATCTCGCCGAGCGTGTTCCTCAACATATGCCCTGCCATTATCTATGAACTGGACCAGCGTTCGTGCTACGGCGAGACCGACGAGCAGATACAGACCGATTCAACAGCGACGCAGCATTCAGGTTTGTTCATTTCTTCTTTTTCGCTTTGAGTAAAATCAAATGTCTCCTGCCGCAATTAACGTAAGCAGAATGCGCCTCTTAATTTTCATTAGCTCGGTTTGGCCGGCCGTAGCGTACCGCTGTTAACCCTGGAGTCCGACCAAGAGCCACAGAGTCTGAACTCTGAAACAAGTCTTTCTTGAAACGCTAATAGTCACTTACCTAGTCAAGAAATTCCCTGCCTGTTCTAAAAAGAGTCCACTGCGCTGTATTAATTTCAGCTTGGCTGTACGCGTCACTCAGCGTGCTGGTCATCAGTCTCATAGGTCTCCTAGGAGTGGCAATGGTACCTCTCGTGCAGAGAGCCTTCTACCAACAGCTGCTTCACTTCCTCGTAGCGCTGGCCGTCGGAACTATGTGTGGCGACGCTTTGCTACACTTGCTACCCCATGTGAGTGCACTGTGAAGAGAATAAATGCTCCATTAAATTCCATGTTCCGACTTAAGAAGATTCTGTAAAGAATGGTCCCCCACCTAAGAAACTGAAACGACTAGGCCTGAAAAGTATTTAATAATTTTTAGTTGGACTACATTTTATGCAGAAACAAGTGACAAAGTATACTGCCACATAAAACGTCGTAGCATCACGTGCATTGCCCTGCCACCTCTGAATCGCAGTGTGGTAAACGCAGAGGCAAAAGGAGTCATGCGGAGCACGAGCCCAGCTAGCAGTAATGTTTACGGAACCCTCTGTTTTCTGCAGTGCTGATTTGCTCTGCAAGAAGGAACGAAAACATAAACTTAATCCTGCAATTCGACATTTCTCTTCCAAGGCTCTCGTACCCGCGTCTCCCGCCGATAATCATGACCACGTCACGCCAGTATTACGAGCGACAGTCACCTTCCTTGCGGTTGGTTTCTTCTTTGTGCTGGAAGCTTTTCTTCTTCACTTGAACTCTAAGGTAAATCTATTTCAGTAAAAGAATAACCTCTCAAACGAACCAGAAGCTTATCTAAAAAACATTTAACTGAAGCACATATTAAGCTAATATTTAGTTTTATACGAATATATCGAAGTTGTTACAACGTTTTTATAAAATGCAAAAAGATAAAAGTACGATGGGAAGAACATTTAAGGCCGCCCACTTATCTCCTTGTTCCACGTTTCAAGCCGTCGCTCTTCATTCTCACTTTACACCACGCTCACGCGTTTGCAGCCGTGTCCACAATTAAGAGGTGGGCTGATTAATTAAGTTTAGGTGCCAATTTCAATATGAAGTCCAGTAAACCCTCATCCAACATGGGGCTTGATTGTTCACGTTTGTTTCTCCATGTATACACAAATCCACATTGAACTAACCTGTGTTGGACAGAGGCCAGCCTCTTCGTGCGCCGAGGTGAGTTTCTTACAAGCTACGAGTTATACGGGACCAGTGCAAACCCAGTAACTCCAGGAAGAGCTCAATAACAATTATCAACAGGCTGGCAGATGGACACATGCGGATGTAGAACAAATCACAATTAAAAAGTTACTAAGTATAGTCCAAAAATTGTAAATGTGGGGCTGCGCCGTGTGTGAATAACATTGCAATAATGGTCACCTACTTCTTTCATTTAGCAGCCCGCAGAGAACGCACAAATGGATCTGAGAATACAGTCCAGTCCCAAGGAACAAAAACTTCTCACTGAAAATAAAGGTATGTAAGGAATTAAACGCAACATCAGTCAACACAAAGCTATATACAGAGCGTAGAGACATTAACGATTACACCGACAAGATTCATCGAATGGCGACACCTCCACCTGGCCAGATTTTTACACGTGCATACAAACAAGTTACACTTAGCTTGGGGTGGATTGATCTGAAAGATTTCTGTTCTGTCTGATTTGAAAACGTAAAGTCACAACTGTCTAAAGTCCCAGTAATTTTGTATAGTGTGGCGTTCCTCAAAATAGGGCATTCTACGACATAACTGGGTAAATGGGCCAAAGATTTCTGGTATCACATTGCCTTCTATTGTCAAATATTGCAGAGATATCTTTTGGTCAAATGCAACGACAATCTTTAGACCAGCGTGTGGAAACAAGTTGAGCCACACCCAGGGGAACATTTATACTGCACACACAAGTAACTGCGTCATGCCTGTGAAAGGGTTACATACAAACTATGCATAGACTACATATAGTGCAGAGTACCAACCAGTATATGGGATTAATACTTTGCATAAATTTTGTTTTTACATCTGTGGGTCAGTAAAGCAAAGTGAAAAATATGGAAGGTATCAATTGCATTGAAAATAGCCAAATGTCGGTCTGACAGTCCTCGTAAACAGTGTGCCATGTAGACTTGTAGGTCACTACCAGTGTTTTGGAGGAACATACTGCCTTAACCCTACAGGTGGTGACAGTGTGTTTCTTCGAAACATTGGCATCTACTGACGAGTCTGCGCGGTGCCAAAACCCAGCATCAACACGTAAATCACCGGCATTCCGATATTTACTGCGGTCTGCTCAAAATGTGGGTTAAAGATCTATCTCTTATGAACCATAAACCAGGGAGAATAATAAAAACATTAAAATTACTTTTACCCATCAGTTCCAAAATATGTTGAAAGAGACGGAAATCTAAGGGGAGAAATACCTATTTTCAACTAGCTGTTTAAAAATACTTTGTTAAATTTACAACTTTCAACACAGGCCTAAAATATAAAGAACTGTTTAGAATTCAGCTGAATTGTGGTCCCATAGAAAGACTCAAGTGTTGATCTATCTTGCATGGGCTTGCTCATTTGGTTGCTTAAATCCTCTACACAGTCAAGTAGTTACTTTTTAAAATTGCAAAAGGGCTGGCTTCACCTCTTTGGTCAGCTGCATTTTATATCAGTCATCATTTTATAAGAGTAATTTACATTCATGAGAGAAATGTAATTGCTGTTTGCAGTTATGAAGTGGCTGGCATAAAACAGAAGTGTGTTTGTATCAATTTGTTTGTGGAACTTGGGACGACTGCCACGTAAGCCCATAAAATGGTTAACATAGTACGTACTTCGAGACGAAACTTTAAGCTGGCAGAAAAGATCTGAGTGGTTTCTCCCTTTAAAGATGGCCGAACATCCATGGAAGAAGGCACACGCCCCTGTTGTCTACTAACAGCACGTACTGAGGAATCAGTCCCTTGTGTTCGTGATGCAATTCATGGTGACAGAAGAATGGCAATTCGTGAAGTTGCAGCACAAATTGGCACTTCCTATGGCACATGCCAAGTGGCTTTAACGCAAGGTGTGAGGATTCTGAAAGCAATTCATACTGTGTCACAACAATCTCTGTCTCACATTCTCTGCAAAATGAACCTTGGCCCAGCACAACACATTTTTTGCTT
>NW_019060003.1:376301-398357 GCF_000696155.1 Zootermopsis nevadensis | reverse complement strand
CCCCCCCCCCCCCCAAAGAAAAAATTAAAAGAAATTTCTGGAAGTGGCACAGTTGAGAGAAAGTGCAATTTATTTCTGGCAGAAAAGTATCAGAGGTTTTTAGTTTGTCGCAGAATCTGTACAGTCAAGGGAAAACTACGTTGAGTGACCATCATTCTGCAAGAGATTGCTACCAGACCTGACGAATCTTGGTGTCTTCAGGATATGTCAGGAGCCTACTCACACACAATTTTCCACACACTCTTGTCCTGTCATATTTCCAGTACAAACTGCTGGCCTTTATTTGCCACTAACTTCCTTGATTGAAATATGTTGAGAATGTGAGCACACTGTAGGTTACGGTGGTTTGTAATAGCACTTCAAACATGATCTCAAAATGTAATGAAACACAGTTGTGTATTATTCAGTGATAAACATGCCACTGAGATGCATGTTTCAGATGCAGAGGCCGTGGAGGCAAGTTGCCAGCACGGCCATCAACACTGGTCTCAGGGTTCCGTGGCCTGGATGGTCATCATGGGCGACGGTCTGCATAACCTAACCGACGGTTTGGCAGTTGGCGCGGCATTCAATGGAGATACAGTTGCTGGCTTTGCAACAGCAATAGCTGTCCTCTGTCATGAATTACCCCATGAATTAGGTATGATCTCTTCAACTAACAAACCTCTTTGCTGACAGAACAAGAAAGTGGTGACAAACCTAAATTATTTTGGGTCCCTCTTTTTCCCACATTCCTTCCAATTCATCATTCACAATAATTCTAAAAGTAAACTAAGGTAGTCCCGCTACCACACCACACACAGAATACGCTCCCAGCCCGGCCATTGCGTGGTCTTTGCACTCGACTTTCATACTATGAAGTGGCAGATACAAAACTGTCATGAAGATTTGCTAATGTACCGACTGAAATAAATTCTCATTACCCAACAGGAGATTTTGCAGTACTGTTACAAGCGGGAATGAGCATACAAAAAGCAATAGTCTACAACATCGTTTCCTCGGTGCTGAGCTTCGTCGGAATGGCCGCCGGGGTGTGGATTGGCGAATATGAGGCTGCATCAATGTGGATATATGCTTTTACAGCAGGAGCATTCCTCTACATCAGTCTTGTAGATTTAGTAAGTATACACATTGAGATGTTACAAGTTCTTCATTCAAAAATATTTTACTTCAGCACTCTTTCGACCAAAATTACAACAAATACAATATTATTCCACTTGGCATGTTACAGGTCCCAGAAATGAAAAATGCCTCCAAAAATTCTCGAGGCTTTCTAGATGTAACAATCCAGCTGGCTGGAATTATCACTGGCGCTGGGATAATGCTCGTCATTGCACTGCATGAAGACGATATAACTTCCTTAGTTGGTTAACTTTCACCTTCACTGCAGAAAAGTTTGTCATTCAGAAGTCTTAATGATAAGTTCATACTTAAATAAAAGTGTCTTGAAAATGAGCATTTGTTGAACAAACATCGCTCCCTGCTGCATTCATACAGCGCACACATATAGAGTCTCCCCCCCCCCCCCACTAATAACGCCTCCAATCCGATGTTCCTCACATAGGGCTAAACCTTCTGTAGTTTATGGACAATAGACAAAGCAGTTTCATCTGTCTTAAAAGCACCAATAGCATCTAAATTGTATGTAAGACTTGAGGTTCTCACAGCGGTGAGTATGAAGATATCCGTCTTCTGGGTTATTGCGCTGTGTAGTCTGGTCGATGTTAACCAACGTTTCAGAGGTCATACTGCCTCCGTCATCAGGGCGAATCTAAATTGTAGTTGTCAAAAGCATTACCAAAAACTGCCTCACCTTTCTGTATGCCATTACCGCATGCTTCATCATCTCCTCTTCCAAGCAGCGTAGTTTCCCTGCATAAACATGTTCTGAAACGTAAAAATTACTTTACAGAATGAAAGTACTCTTATATTCATTTAATGCTAGTGATTGTCATTACTTTTATGTGTATTTCTGTTTAGCTAAACACAAGTACATTGCAATCTAATGTGATCTAATTGATAACGTTTATTGATAATTTTAAAAGTATCTAATCATTACATGCACCCTTAGTATCAGTCTAGAAAGAAGAGAAATGTACCTTAGATCATTACACCTCACAGCTTACCTGCTCAGTTTCTTTATCACTATATGGCAAAATACGTAACTAAATTTCAACAGAAAATCTTTTCAGTGAAAACAAAATCTGTTCTTTTGTGATGCCATCTTGTTCAGAACTGTCTTGTGATGCTGCCACTAGTGACAGCACACAATCCATAACTCCTGTTACACACCCTGGTACCTGTCACATGTTCCAGTAAATAAACACAAATGGAACTCAGGAATACTTCTGGAGATGCTTCAAGGTATTTTGTTGGCATTTACCAGGAGGAACCAAACAAAATATCAGCGAGGGTAGCTGGTCTTTGGCCGAGATCAACGTTGATTTAAACACATCTGTCCATCACAATCTCCAAGTAATGTTCCGTATTTGTTTTCATCTTGCAATGAGGACATTTCTAGAGAGCCCCTTTTTCTTGAATATCCATACTTTTGTGCTCTGAATACAGAAATACGTGTATTTTCTGGAAAGAGGGAAATGGGAGATGAATAATGGTAAACAGTCATTATATTAACAGTCAAAAATAGTCACCTGCAGAACACAGTAATTCTAAAATACCGTACAATCTTTAATCTTACAAAGCTCAGCTCCACACAAGTAAACAATCCAGTTAGTAGTGTAAACAATCACAATTCTCATAAACTGACAGAGGAAAATATTTTGTAACAGATTCAAAATGAAGATAAATTACAACACACTGCACTGCACCCATTACCCTCAAGTGCCGTCTTTTTACAAGCAGCCATACAGACACTTCAAGAGATTCCTTCCTACATTTTAAAAGACAGACTAGATACAATTATCAGTTACGAATGTCAATCTCACTGAGATTACTAATAAACAAGAGTTTCCCTTCTGAATTGTCAAACGCTGGGTACTGCCACACACTGAGACTCCTTTAAACATGTAGCTCACATATTTAATTTCTGATGTGTTTTGTCAGAGCAATGCACGGACATATTTCAGTGTCTTCTGACTCTCCATAAAGAAACTGACCACCTCTCATAATGATTAACAAAAAATTATATTTAATATTATGCAAAACTTCCTACTACATGGCACATGTGGTCATAATTTCAGTATTCAATATATAATGGCAATAAGAAACTAACCTAAGCGTTTGGGTAAAGTAAATGACTTGTTCGGTCTGTGTTAATACTTGTAAAAAGACTAGTTAATGTTTGTGCCGAGTATTTAGGCTAGAGCTTCCAATTCCATGGAATGCACATCTCTCCATCTGAGAGAACTGAATAATAATTTGTTACCCATAAATGGACTCCCTTCAGTGAGGGAGACAATATCGTCTTGTGCCTTAAAAGGTGACCGCAGCATTCGATCATCAGATCGGGTGTGATGTTGTCATCTTTCTGCAGAGCTGCCAAGTCAAATTCCTCCACACAACGCTGATGAAGATCACGTTCCACATGTTTGTTACTGAAATGTTTTTAACAACACGTCACAAAGTTTGAACTGGGAACGAACTTGTTTTCAAGCTTGCATTATGCTGTGGGCAAGCCTATCATCTGGTTGGGACAGAAGTAATATACAGCTAATGAATACAATTTACCAACATTAACACTGCAGCTCTAGAAATGTCCTCACCTCTTATAGCGCCGAAGTAGCCGAGAGGCCTCATCTAAATTCTCGCTTACGAATGCGACAAGAAGAAATGCTGGGCATGATGCAGGCACAATGAACTGACCAGTGGGGGACAGCATCAACGGACCTGCCTCCCTGACAAGCAAGCAGCAATTTGACCAACACCAATGAACTCTTTTGCATGTCAATAAATTTGTCACAAAACAGAAAGTTTACACAAACCTCGTGAAACAACCATGGGAATGAAAACTATCCAAATATCTAAAATCCAGGGGGTCTGAGTGACACCGCTGAGGTTGAATGTACACTAACAGCCAACTTACCTTATATTACCTACATTTTTATTTGGAGGGGGGTTTCTTTGAAAATATAATAACACAAAAAGAATATTAATCATAAAAGCAATGCTAAAAGTTACAAATCAACAGATCTAATCAGAGACAAATTCAACTCCTTGAACCCATGTCATTTGTTACAGCACGCTGAAATGTGTTCATGTTCACATGCACATAACTTCAAGGGTGACATCTTAATCAACTAACAGCTGTTATTATCTACAAATCTTTCTGTTACATACATGAACACTAACAGCATGTCACACCTACAAAAATCAAACGCACCAAATGTGCAGGACCATCACAATGTAATGATGTAGGAACATCAAGAGGGAAGTTTCGTAACCTAATGTCAGATTTGACGACGCTCCCACACTTTTAATAATATTTATGGATGTATCTGGCCAAATATACCTGTAATTACAAGCATCCTGATTAATGGAGACTTAACATATCCTTCATGCAATTATTTCATGTGGTTAATACTTGTTTCTGTATTTAGGAGATATTCGAATCTCAGTCCCAGAAACTTGCCATCCAGACTGAGGGTTTTTTTATATATTTTTTTTTTGCAGTTCCTCTAGGTAAATGCCAGGAGGGTACCTTAAACTAGGTTACAACCACTTCCTTCCACATATTTTCCAATTAATTACTTATTCATTCTACCATATGGCACTGTATAATCTAAGCAATAAAAAATACTGATAAGTACACCAAGAAAATAAATAAATTACTAGAGTGGGCACTGCTATTATCATTATTTTCCTTCAGATGTAGTGAGGAGTAAGGGTGGAGAATAAGTTGGTTCTAACACTTTCTTAAGTCTGTTAATATTTAGACAGTTGTTCTAAAAAATGACTTAAAGAACTTACGTTTCAACAACCAGTTCAAAATCACTCAAACTGAGTGGCCAGTCCTTTGGATAGCCCGTGGATCCCTGATGATCACTAAGTGATGTCGTTAAACGCCGCAGCTGGTTCTCATACTGTTTGGCCATAACTTTGGGCTGAAACTTCCTACAAGGAACCAAACCAATGCCACTACTGAATATCATCACATTATTTATTTTCTACTGTCACAGTTCAGCTACAATTTTGGACCAAGGCCAGAAAACAAGTAAGAAAATGTATGCATAATGCAATAGTTTAAGCACGTCTAACCTTTGACAATGCCATCAGCAATGCCCTAAGTAGCTGAGATGTGCCCGAATGGCTGCAGATTCCCAACCATCACCTATGCACACATTTCAATTCTTGTGTTGCAGATCCTTTGCTGTCCAATTTACACCAAAATTTTAGAAAACTTATCAACATCAAATTTCATGAAAACCTGTTCAGTAGTTCCCAAGCTGTTACATACAGACAGACATGGTAAAGCTAATACACAAGAGAACACAAACTTAACAAAATGCTCCATTTTGGTTAAAACAACAGATGCCACTCACTCACAGTTAATACCGTATTATTTTGAATCGTACAGACAGTAATAAAACACGCGATATCCCGTTCCAAAACTTACTCAGACTGGTGTTAACAACAAAACCCACATTATAATTTCTGTCCCACATTCATCTACGTATGTCATGGAAAAGTAATCACTGGAACAGTTTGTGTCAAGTCAACCTGACATCTTCACTCAACAGCAGTAACTTTAGAGTGACTCACTGCGCAGTGGGTTGGGAAAACAGTAACACTGAGCTGCAATGTTCCATGCACATGTTGCTTATAACAAAATAACCTGACTTTCCTGTTTCACGAGGAATATTACCATTTAAACTTCTAGATGTAAGAAACCAGAAAATAAGTCAATAAGTCTACAAACTACAATTCTACTTTGTAGGTTTACACATTTCAGAGCAGTGCCTATTAAAATCATTCTCCCCATTCCTGTGCATGAAGCAAGAACAGATTAAACAATTTTGATTAGCCTTCAACATGAGAGTAAAGTAGTACCTCATAAGGACAAGGCAGCAGCTGGCCAGACGTTAACTCTGTGGTTAATGCTTTAGCAGCACAAAGTGTGACTGCGCATACAATGCGAAAAGAGAATGAAGATAAAATTGGATGTCGGAGAACTTTACAAAAAATCGAGCCACTTCAATTCTCACTTGTGTCCGACAATTTTATTGACCCCTTTACATAAGAGCATGAATACAAACGTGCGTGCTCAGTGTACAGCAAATGCTTTCACAATCTTGTTCCATTTGTCGCTTGTGGTATGTAATGCACAATTTCATACATATGCTGCTGATACTTCAATGGGTTTGTCTTAATTCCTTAATACAACCAAGTTAATTACCTGCGAACCACTTTAATATCACGCAGAACTCTCGACACGGCTCTTTCAAATGATGGAATTCGAAAAAGTACGGCATCTTGTTTGTGAACATTTTTTATTAACTGCAACAATAATAAAACATAAATACTCATTTGTTTCAGTATATTTAAAAATCTTTTTGACAATGATGAAGACACTGGAAAAGCAAGGTGTAACAGTTAAGTAACGATACTGATGTTTTTCTGCAGCAACCGACGGCTCCCCTGAGAAGGCATTTACAGGATCGTGAGCCCACATGATTCAGTAGCTTTGTGTCAAAGAGTTGTCGGAATTCTGTTTCTTTTTGTTTAAAGTGTCTGATTGGTGCAGTGTTTTGTTTGTCAAAAACATGAGAAAATAAATCTGATCAGACCTTCCAGCAAGACTGCTGGAGAAACCTGACCCTTGGAGATAAAAATGACTGTTGGTAATGAGACTTGGCGCCTCTATGTAAAGAATGCACCAAAATTGCCAGCAGAAGTCCAAGTTTTAAAAAAAAGTGTGAACATCAATATCAAAAGTCTAAACCTTCCTGGCCTGGCTTTTTTTTATATCAAAGAACATTTCCATTAAGAATTTGTTCATCATGCATTCAACTTTCAACTTTTGGGACATGAAAGGACACATCTTTGGGTGGAAAAGTAGATTTTGCATCATGACATTGCTTCCTTCACACTCCTTTCAGAACAGCAATAACTAGGAGGTAGGCAGGGAAATAAAATAAAACGTAAAAGAGAAGAAACCGATGACGGAACGTAAAATACGCTTAAGAAGGCTGACTTCTCGGTTGTAGCACTGTGTCAAGGGTCCTTATTGCCTCCATCATCATTGCCCAGATGATAGAAGACAGCCATCTTCAGACTCAGTGCCATGAAAACATCAAATCCCATCGAACATAGTCGTCTCATTTGACTTAATACACTGCTTTTATATCCCCAAAACTAAAATACTCCCTTGAAATCCCTTAGAGGACATAACAATTCGGCAACAGTATCAAAAGGACTTTCAGCACATATTACAGACAACAGGATGTGTGTATGAAGTTAGAATGTAAGTACTTTGAAAGTGACCACAATGAACAAACGTTAGTGATAATACACGCATGAATATAATAATATTTTGTCTTTCTATTCACTGAATTAAACAGGTCACTTAACTGTCAGAACTCTGGAAGCACATCTGACTTTAAATTTTCAGTCTAACAATATGGGTGCAGCTTGCACACGGTACAAGCTGTACTCATCAGCAGAATGGCAGAGGATCAGCACTATATGATCTGCAGTATTTAAAAACATCATTTCAGAGTAAACTTGGTTGACACGCACTATTCAGCATCATTTGATTAAAGTACCACAACAGACTTACATCAAGCCAATTATGCCTCACTTCACCACTGTTTAGCATCACATGACCATCCAAATTGACTCCTGTGTCATTTGCAAAAATCAGTTTCCTCCCTGAAAGAGATACAAAGTAGAATACAAACATTTTATCAGCGTGCTTTCACGTACTTAAGCAGCGGCTGGCAACAGTAAGCGAAGCTGAGTGAGCGGAAAAAACGGGATGATCCCCTCGTGACACGGGCCACTTACAATCATCAATAAACCACTATTTTATCACCAATGGTGATCAAATGTCACAGGAACTGTGCAGCAAGAAGTCTCCGTTCCAATCTTCTCACAGGAAGACGCACCAGGCAAAAAAGCGCGCACTGACTGTTATCACACACTGGCAAATGACAATGCACAGGACATTTAAAAAAAGTTTAAACAATTAATGGTGTGACAGCCTGCGATTCTGGATCTAACACGGTTTACAGAAGCAGCGTGGTTTCGTCTCACTACATACATAAAATCACAAAACACAATTCTGGGCACTTAAAAATACAAACGCAATCCATGACAAACCACTGAATTGTTTTCTTTTACCAAACCATAAGCACAGAGATTTGCCCTCATTATCTTTAATATATTTGCAAATATGTTGAGTAATGAGAATCTAACTCCTGGCTACTTAAATCAAGATGGGCAACATGTCACATGCACAATCAAGCTCGAGGGAAATTTAAAGCATTTCTGGAGGCACGGTTGTCTCAAAATATCTCTGGCTGACAAAGTGACCAGATTTGACTCCATCATGCTTCATTCTGTGGGGCTTACTGGAGGGAAACGTCTGTGCAAACAATCCTCACAACATCAACAACATACAGGAAAACATTCACCAGGAGACTGCAGCCATTCCAGTACACATGTAACGATGTGTATTCCCCAGTGTAAAACATCACTTCTAAGAGTAACCGCATTCAACGCCTAACATGAAACAACGCGTTCCAACTTACAAGAGTTATCAGCTGCAGTGAAAAACTTCAGTAATTTATTTAACTGTCTGACTTCCTATACCATGCACACATATTTTGAACAAGTTTGCATTCACATCAATGATACTGACAAATTCTAATTAGTCACCTTGTAAGGTATGCATGACGTCTGGGTGATGACGAGCCAGGGCTTGGAAACTTAGCAGACAGCCACGGAAATGTGTGACATTCCAACCACAATCCCAAACCACACTCTCAACACCAAATGTGTCACACAGAATATTCTGTAACCGCACAATTTCCTCTCGCACTGGCTGGCAGGCCGCAAGCTTCTTCAGTGCCTCACTCACATTACTCTCCAGCCAGATCCTACGGTACAAGAGAGATGAAACTGTAACAGTACAGAATATACACTGTTCTCTGAATCGTAACACGCAAATTGGATAGCGGATTAATGTCCAATTATCAGCGTGATGTTGATATGAAAGTAGCAAATTCTTGGTTTACTTTCAGAACTATATATGCCTGAATGACTAATTTTCTAGGAAACATTAAAAGCATTTTATATCCAATACTACTGATGTCAAGCGGCATAACACCTGTAGCCTCAACGCTGACAGAAGAATTCGAATGAAGTCAAATTAATTATCTGAATGTTTTAATACCCCGTGCAACTTACGTTAATTTTTCAGATTCTTTAGATTTCTTTATCTTCTGTTTCAAAATAACACTCCCGTACACTGGGTCATTTTCATCAAACTGTGCCTCCTTCACGTCTAATCCCTCAAATCTTGACTTCTCTGGGGGTGGTTCAATATTATCCACGTAAGTTGTTGGTAAATCGCAAGTCTTCAAAATTGACAATACAGTTTTTCTTAAATCTCGCTGCACTAGGCTAATTCTCACTGACCGAAATGCTCCTGGAAATGGAAAACGAGAAAATATTTGGTATATGGTTAATTCACAGAATTACCACGTGCCATACCTAAACATTTAATACATTTACAAGAAGAAAGAACATATTTATTACAGCACATGCATAAATGTCTTATTATAATATTCCTAGCTGTTGACAGGTAACAAAACTTCATAAAAATTACCTTTATCATTAATACTATGTGACTCTTTCTGGTTCCTTAGATAGAAAGTGATGGTTGTTGGCAGCGTGGGGCGATTCTTCTGTAAAGTTTCAATGTAGGAGCTCAACTGTTTTAAAGAATTTTCATTAACAGTCTGAAAGATAATTAAAGAATACAAATATGTAACATAACCCTACCATAATGTATACTACTGTCAAAATTATTTGACATGTTTGATTTACAATTACTAGGCCTAAGGCAAACTGTTCCAAATTACCTAACCCTCACAAACCATCGATAAACACGGTTTATTTATGATTATTATCCTTCATAAAAAACCTACTGAAACATACTGTTTTATGTCAATATGAATCAAAGGACAGCCCACCTAACCCATAAATTCTATTGAAGTATTTTACTCATCCATGTTTTTATTTCCTTACAGTACTAATACTCATAACCTAATCAAACACAGAACCCACCCTTTCAGTAGGATATCGTCCAAACAGGTCTGGATGAACGGAAAAATAAAATGGCCTCAGTGCTGTTGACACTTCAGCTGAACTAAGGAACCTACAGAGTCTTGGCAAAGCCCCAACGATAGCACACTGCATCAGCATATGTCTGAACTTCTGAGATTCTAACCTGCAAAGTAACAACAATATTAATACATGTAAATCAGCTCCTCACCATCCTATAAATCGCATATTTAAACAGGAGATGATGTAATATACGCATTATAATGCATGTACCTAATTAGAGTGTAATACAATATAATGTTGCAACATCAGACAATGGACAGGGCCAAAAAATCCAGATAGAGTATTAAAGTTATGTTAAAACTGCATTATGTTGCACCACTGAGATTAACAGCCTTTGTACCAGAAAGGTAATAACACATTAGTGGTTTTTTCTTGTTCATCACTTTGCACATAACACATCTATTATAAACCTCTTAACGTTTTAACCTCTTTAGCGAATTAATAACGTTCTAACATATCATTTTATCATAGTTGACAATGGGAGGAGAAAATACTATCCCCAGTACAAAAACATAAGAGCAGGGTACAGAACCTGATGATGGTCACACAAAACCGAAACATGTTCTAGTACATGGGCAGCAAACTGAAGATGGCTGCCTTCTGGGTTGTTGCGTTGTGTAATCTGGTAGAAGTTAATCAACGTTTCGGAGGTCCTTGCTGCCTCCATCATCAGGCTGATTACTCATCGCCCTGATGATGGAAGCTGCAAGAACCTCTGAAACGTTGATTAACTTCTACCAGATTACACAACGCAACAACCCAGAAGGCAGCCATCATCGGATTCACAGACGTGAAAACCTCAAATCCTAGACAGTAAACCAAGTGAGTGAAATGTGATAAAAACGAAAACAAGAAAAAACACGTCAGTATGCTACACTACCTCTCCAACAAACTGTTGGAATAAGTGACTTCAAACATCTAGAATGTACGCACCATTTTTTAGCACATAACCTCTCCATCAATGAGATGAGTGCTGTCACGTAGACGCAACGTATTAGCTCTTAGGCCCAAATTTCCATCTCTGCTGATATAGAACACACAAATAACAAATTAAACTCCATTAAACAGATCTAAATCACCATAATGTCTTCTAGGCAATGGTGCACCTACAGCAACATGTAATAATAAAGTACACCTCCCTCACCTTCAAGACCACTATATCAGAGATGACCATTGGCAATATAAAATAATGAGCTTGCAAATTTTTCTTTAAAACATATTCAAAAGCCAAAAAAATCACTGCACATGCTATCCTCTGGGCAACACTTTACATTGAAGAAATAGACGCTAGTCAGAAAAATTTAAACATGTTTTGAAGTTTCCACGGTGAAGTCAAGGTCAACTGGCACAGATGATTCTATGAAGCTAGACACGAAATCGTCGGCGAAATTGTTTCCTTACACCACGGATTACCTCAAAAACATTTGTAACCTACGCGATGTGCCGCATTACTAACGCGTTTTGCAATCTGTCAGCTGTCTTCTGTTGTACAACATAGCATGCGCTCAGGGATAACTAACATGGCTGTAGCCTACGTAGCTGATGTAATATCGTGTCTATGATTGCGGTCGTGGTGTGAATAGATTTGTTAGTGATTGCTAACGATACAAATAATTACATTTTTAAAATTTAGTACAATGTTTAAATTTCTGGTAAGATATGAATACTAGTATGTATTCTCGTGTAACCGGTTATGAACGGACTTACTGTGTATGTTGTAAATCATAATTTAATAAAAATACATCGTGGGCTTACAACATTTTTCCTTCATTTTATCCATATATTTGCATGTTACATGCCTGCTTAGTGAGAGTCATCACCTTGTGCTGCTAAAGAGACTGAACTGAACTTTTTTATTTAATTATTGTTTACAGATAACATTCGGAACAGGAGTGTATGCAGGAATCTATCTCAGTCAAAATTATGAGGTAATTATTGTCAACATAATCTGTTCACTATGATTGTGTGTTTATTATAACAAGATTTGTAGGTATTTGTTTCTTCATCAAATTTTTTTTTATGGAATTTGCCCATTGCATACTTAAAAGTTATATTTGTATGCTTATAAACTTTATGGTCATTGAACTGTGAATCATAGTTGTCAGTGAACTTTATTCTCCATCTTTATTCTAACCACATGCATTCCACAGGACTAATATTCATGGGTACAATACATTTTAGATTCCTAGAGTTGATGAACCATCGCAGCTTTGGGAAAAGATAAAGGACTTTGCTAATAAACACAAAAAGGATAAATAGCTGAAACTGACACCATCTGTATATGAACAACAGGTACTGTATAATTCTTGTCCATAGGTTTTTGCAACCGGAGTTCAGTGTATAATTTTGGGTTCCGGGTAAGAACCATGTTGAATGTTTGAAAGTGGCAACTGCAATGTTTGCCAAAACATTGGTTAACACCAAACACTCGACACAGCTCTCGTCCAAAAGCTGAAGTTATACGTGGTACTGTAATCAAGGAAACCGCTGATGGTTACCCACAATGTTTCGTGTCACAGGATGAATTATCGGTAACCTTATACATTCATTTCCTGAAGGTGGCCGTCTTCACAGTTGTTGCACTGAGTATGGTAAAAGTTTACCGACATTTCAGAAGTACATGCTGCTGCCACCATCAGAGCAAGTACTTTTGAAATGTCGGTAAACTTCTACCAGACTACACAGCGCAACAGCCATCATCATATCTACCACTGTGAGAACCTGAAGTCTCGCATTCATTTTCCGATTTTCATTTTGTGTGGAAAAGTTACCCAAAGACTGTGAAAATAAAAGAGAGAGATTGAAAAGGGTATTGGCTTATGTCCAAAGAAATTACTGCTGGAATTATGTCTCTGAGACTTTCAAAATGTATTTCAGTTGGAATACATGCTCTTAGTTGTTATTCTATTTGTACTATAACACTGACCTGTAAATTTAGAGTCTTTTCTGTCACACACAATGCCAATCATTAATAATGCATTTATTTTAAATATTGTTAATGTAAGTAGTTAGTAACATGTTTCAGCCATATATGCGCCATCTTCAGGCTTATACAAAACTTATTTTAGAGACTGCCTATTATTTGTTACTTAGCATAATTTGTATGTGTTATTACATGTACGTGAAATAAGAAGTTGATACAATAAACTACTTAACATGATTAAAACGTTGTGTGTTAACCTTAAATCACAGTATGTTCCAAGGCATTTATTATGCAGCACTGATGGTATAATGTTTCTGTAGTGTTGCAGATACATTTATTTATGTATTTAAAATTATAGTATGTGGATACCTTAAATGGAGAGTGAATGTTCAGGTAATTTGGATATCTACACACATGTACTTGTAGATATCGCAATTCACTGGAAAGTATTGCCTCTGGACTCGATTATAGATTAAATTGACTCAGTTTTACATAATAATGGTTTCCAAGGTTTTTCACTATAAAACACTAATTGGAAATAAATTTTACCCATTTATTTGACAGTCATATACATCACTTTACAAAACAATGTTATTGAAAAGAGCCTACATTCACACAGGCTTTTCCTGAAAGTAAACTACTGAAATAATTAAATTGCTTCAGCGTTGTTTATTGTACGATACCTCGCTGTACTCGGTGCAGTGCAAGGAACAAATACTAAATTATTCCTACTTCCTCATACAGTGTACAGAATGTAAGAACAAAACAAGACTTCCAGGTAGAATTCATAGACCCTACTTTTATATTTCACATGCTTCCAGTCAAACAAATCTGTGTGTTGTATGTAAGTTTAGAAGAAAATAAAAACATGCAATTTAGCTTATGGGTTAGCATGCCAGGCTTGTGCGTAGGTGGTCACAGGATCAAATCCTAAGTCAGAACAAAGTAGGTCTGCAGATTCTGTCTTCATTAAGTTTGTCAGATATGACCTTATCATTTTGCACCATCACCATGTTTGTTAAATGCTGAATTGTAAAGAATATTTGTAGGAATGTTGATATCTTCATACACAATTTCATGCTTTATTCCAGAAGTTCATAATTATTGCTGTCAAAATGATACCTAATGAAACTTTTTCAGGCTGCAATGGTGTTTTATGTTCTACAAAACAATTACCTCAACAAAGTTGCATTTTTTAAAGAACCACACAGTGAGTGACAGTGGTGTCACTCCCACCTCATGCGCGACATAATATTCAAACCAGATTTCATTAAAATGGATCAGTCTATTCAAAAGTTGACGGGTACAAGCAAAAACAGTGTGATTTTGTAAGCCTACTTTTTCCCTCGAGGAACGTAGGCTAAAAATGTTGCATCGCAATTTTGCAAATGAATATTGAGATCACTAACAATCCAGACTGGTTAACATTACATGGCTTCATGATTAAGACTGTTTTCCTTTCGAGGGACATGCTTATAAACAAAGTACAATATTTTATTTGGGCTACAGAGATTCCTCACATCACAACTGCGGAAGTCTCAGGCTGGCATGTGTTACCTACTGTCACAGTGTTCAGTCCTAATTTCCTTTATGGTACCATAAATTGTGATACTTATATTGGTACTGACTTGATTCAGGGAGACAGTACCAGACCTCATAACTGGAATGATTGCTTCAGTCTGTGTGCAACCCTTTCTGTCAAGAGGATTTCCTGCCATTCACAGGAAAGAATCCAAAGAACAGAAAATACACAACATTAGACATCGGCAAAGTCCTGGTGTACACGTTCAATTATTTTTATGCTAACATTTTTGAAATATCAGATATGAAAATCAACATATTGTTAATTACAATTTTTAGTGCGCAATATCCACCTTGAGAACAACCTATTTTAGCCCTAAACTGAAAAGTATCAGGAAATGCTTAAGTTAGCATATAAATGATGAAATTTTTTAATAAAGAAACCTTGTATTATTACTCACTGTATGTAATGAAATACAAATATCACAATCTTTGGTTTCCTGGCTATTCTCTGTATTTTCTATTTGCTGCCTTCTTAAAGGTTTTTCATTTGTCTTTTCATCATTGTAACAAGATTTGCAATTATGCAAGCCATCACTTAAGGCAAGCATCATTCCAGAAGCATCTCAAAAAATGTATGCTCTCGTCACATAAAAATGTACAATCTACCAAATCTACCATCTAATAATCATCATTTCTTGTAACCACACCATTCAATAAAATAAATCTAATAAGTTTTGGAGATTCAGTGTTTCGGAAAGAAGTATCAGAATTTCACATGTGGATCTAATTTACATTTACTCTGCCTTTAAAAATACTGGCTATGAAGAAATGTATTTTTAAATATGATTTATTTATTCACAGGTCAACATGAATGGCAGCAGTGAAGTGAGTTCCACTTTCTGTCATAAAACATCTAAAGAAGAAGCCACGAAGTAACTTGCCGTTAAACTAAGACGATGTAGTGAAATTTTAAGAATTTTAATGCTATATGAACATTCTGTAACAATATGTAAACATGATTTGTACCCTTTGTGTATTATAAAGCTCTGTACTGTATGTTGGGAACCAAAACTACTTTGCCATTATCTTAAGTGTTGTATTTATTATTTCATCAGGGTTGTACGGAAGAGGGAGTTGGATCAGAGTCATTTGAAAAATTGTGTTGTGTTGTAATTTTTACTCAGAAGTGTTGTATTTAATTAAATACTGCAGATGCTGAACTCCATTCTCCCACCATAAACAGAAGATACATATGTATTTTATTACATAACAGTGAATTAATAGAACAAATATACAAGATATAACATTCAGACAGCCAAAAGTTTTCCACTTTTATTTCATTCTATGGAAGGCTGTCCTTTTGATGGTCGAGACAATCCTCAACAGGCACATTCTTCATTTCAACTGAATATTAAAAAGATGGTGTTTATTCCACTAGTTTCCAGTGGAAGAATTGTGTTATTAAACCAAGTTCCCTCGTATGGTTCCTATAGAAGTGATATCCCTCCGCCAGAATATTCTACTCTCATCTGTGGCTCGACAAAGGCCAGCCAGTCGGATGAATGCGAAGGCAGAAGACCCATGGAATGAAATTTATACAGTGCTAAAGCTACGCTCACAACATTTCCCAAAAAATATACAAATTTCTGTCCTACAGCATGGCTCCCTTCAATAATCTTGAAAGCTGAAAGAAAAATAAGCAATAGAGTAGACTTCTTCTCTATTAATGTAATCAAGTGACTCTGGGTTACCGCTGTCAGTACACAGTGGCCAAGTTTAACTGAATACATGTTAAATCACTAAAATGGTTCTATAAGGTAGGCCTAAGAAAGATGCATAACTGGATTAAGATTGTCAATAAACAATACAAAGTATTTTCCCTTCAGGTCACCTAAATATAATATACAAATGCCTAAGTCTTTGAAGATGACATCTTGCCTCCACTTTATCATGCCAAAAATAAAATTACTGCAAAAAAATATGTATTTTCAAATCAATTTTCTGTACTGCAGTCACCTTAAATATTGATAGTACTCCGAAATGCCGCACACAATTTGTGGCCCTCCTTTCAAGTACCTGCAGCCGGTACAGATCAATTCTGAATGGTTCAGATGAGAGCACAGGACACAGTGTTACTGGGTCTCTGGCCATCATTTAGTTTTCTTATAAGAACACAATATTACAGAAAATATCTCTTAAAAATACTTGACGATGGAAAAAGCCCAACGTCCTCTATTGCTAACTGGTACAAGAAGTTTCATGCATCTTAACATTAAACCTTCTGGAAAAGTATACATGATAAAAGTTCTTTTAAGTGAGTAAAAACAAGGGAAGCAATGCTTTTCTACTTTTTACTGATTTACAAACTGACGTTTTTTGGTTAATACTGAAATTCAACTTTGTTACCACACATTTAAGCAACGGATATACTTTCATCAGATTAAACCATTTGTCTACATCATTGCCAGTACATTATAAAGAACCCATTTCTGCAATAAAAGTACTTACTATTCTGCATTGTGAACAAAGCCTTCACTGGTCGTACAATAAGCATTCCTACCATCATTATTGGGAAGATGGAAATGGAGTTGCCAGCCATGTACATTATGAAGAGATTCATTGGCACCTGTAAGGTGAATTGGATGCAAGAAATAACTATTTGTGGAGGAGAGAATTCATGATGTACAGAATGAGAGGTGCCAGTATGGTTGCCGAGTGCTTATACACCTTCTCGTTGAAAATATTGGGATATTCAGCTTAAGACTTCTGTATTTGTGAAGCCGACAGTTGCTTAAATACCATGAACTGCGGTCAGAATGAGGGACAAATAGAATCTTCAAAGACCAATTAGTAAACTTCATAAAAAAATGAACCACCTACACAGGCATAGAAACACAATAATTTCCCTATGAAATTAGCTGCAGGGGGCCTCAACATTTATTAAATAAGTAGGGCCTTAAATCAATTATTGCAGGAGGCCTAAACATTTATTATGTAAGGGGCCCACTAAATCAGAAATTGCAGGGAACCTCAAAATGTACTAGGTAAGGGGGTCTCAAAATCAATTATTGCAATATAAAAATTCCTAGAGACGGCACATAACATGAAGTTTGCCTCTGTTACAGTCAGCACATCTCTCTGGAACACTATGCATATCACACAACAGCACAATTTAAACTGAGACCTAACATCGGTGTCAAGAAGTTGAAGTTCCATACCTGTTTCAGAGGACCAAGGGCAAGTTCCCATGATTTCTTTATAATGAGATGACTGGGATCAGACTCCCTAGCGACTTCAGTGTAAACCTGACCAGCTGATGGGTTGTAACCAGGAGGAGAAGCTAAATCAGAACTTCGGTCTTGTTTACTCCTGAAAAGAATAAAGTAATAGGAATGTGTCTTCATTTCACATCATCTTCATGTACCAAATAAATATCATACCTAACAACAAGTTTCAGATTGTGCTATTTATAACAATTACTAAAATAAAAAAAACAAGCTGTTTATCCCCCACACATTTCAGCAAACATAAAAGTACACCTATAAAAGTTCCTGGATTACACACACGAGAAAAGTGCAGGCTTGGTTCTTATGCTTTTTAATCAACTAGAAGTTACGGGTATATATCTTAACTGTGACGAACCAACAAACTGTTCCATGCTCTTACTCTTGAGTAAGAAAACAGTAATTACATTAATGCAGAATTTATGAAGAACTGTTTGAACAAGCTACAATACATATTTATGTTCCCAGTGACTAATATATTTAAAAACAAAAAAGGAATTCTCCCAATCATTGTCACTATTCACATGACATCCTCTTTCTGGTCCATGTGAAGATGTTCATTTTACCCAAGCTTCAGTTTGAAGATTCATGCTGGAACAAGCAAGTTACTTACATTATGTAGTATAACAACGCAGAAAAGAAGGTATACAGACAGGCCTAACAATTTAAATTCTGATTGGCTTTTAGTATCAGTAAGGCCACAACACAAACCAATATCCAGTTTCACTATGATCTGGCAAAAATGAAAAAAAAAGGTGGACTGTTCTGAGGGAAGATTACAGGACTGCACTGATATAACAGATCCTTGATAAGCACTGACACATACACCCAGAATTTCAGATTTTACAGATATATGGATGTAAATTACACATGAATAACAGTTCAAATAATTTTCACAACGCACAATTTTTTTTGAACACATAACCGCCCCACGCACTATTCATATCCAAAAACCAAATATGAAAAATTCAGTCAAATTATAGAATGAGGCATGTTGGAAAGGGTCTAGCTCTTTCATTCTTGTTGGAATTTGTTCAATAACTACAAAAATGAGCAGCACTTCAGCAAAGAAGTTTCCATACATCTTGAATGGTATGTATTAACAGAAATTAAGATCATCTATGACCCAAGGGCAGAATAATAATTTATTAATTGTAAAATGTTATTGGATTATTATGGCTTATTCCACAACTGACCAACTTATGGATACATGGAATGTAATAAGGATATAAATTTAAACACTCAAAGTTACTTTCTCGATTCACGAAAATGCAAGCTCCATCCTTATTTTTAGTTGCGGCAATTTTTCTAAAGCACATGGTGTTATGTACATGGCAACCTCCGTTAAATTCGAAACACAAACGCTATATCGAACTGTAATAATTTCTGGATAGGCGAATCAAAATGTTAATCAGCGTTCGTAGATGGTGAAACTAAAGCAATTATTATCATTAAAACTTTACCTCACACCAGATTCTAATGCCCACTTATACTTCCTATGATTTACTCTTGCTGTTGTCATTTTTTAAACAAACAAATAAGGTCTCCTTTCCAATTACGAACACATTTGCAAATCCTACTTCTTAAAGACACGAATAGGTTAGACACCATTCACGTAATTTTCTACTTGCGTAAATGTGACGTCACAGAACACTACACTCAATCCCTACTATAGAAATTTGTGATTTGTCGTCGTCAAAAAATGACGTCATCAACAATGTCACCTTATATTTGTTTATACCCGGCATTGTTGTGAGTAAACAAATAACGCTTCACAACAAAGAGATCAAAAACTATCAAGCTAGTCGCATGATCACTGCTCCAGAAGCAGCACATCGCATTCTTGAAAATTTATTGACATTTGGCCTAAAACATCACCGGGGTGGTGGGGGGGTGGGGGGTTGCTCAAGTGTTTTAACCCTCCATCCGGGGGGTTAGTTTAGTTTCTTACTTAAGATTTTGAAACGCAACCAATCCCCCGAATAACCTTGATAGACGAAAGGAGCTCCGAGAGGAACGACTCTAGAGAAAGCGCTCCGAAAGGATCGCTCTGCTCTAGTCTTATGAAAATGGAACGCTACCCATGCGGCAAGGCACTGAACACCACAATATCAACGGAAGGGTCTTCCATTCCTGGGTTTCCTGAAAATGTGCACTTTCACATACGTGTACATTACGATTTTCTGTCAGAATAATAGAAGATAAAATGAGCACAATATGCAGTGTATGGATGCGTTCTAATCCGTGGTACAAGATTATTGTTCATTGCTGTAATGAGACAGGCCATCGTTAGCATGCTCTAACAGATCCTATGGTAGAATGATGAGAAGCCGGACCCATAGTGTATCATAGAGTATAAAATATTAAGATAAGTAGGATTTGAGGAGGTTGATGCTGTGTTGTCTCCATTATAACAGCAATCAGTCATCGCCCTGATGATGGATGTGCTATAGTCCATCTTCCAATATAAAGGCGGTATTCGATTTGCAACGTAGAGGCATACGACGTCATGCATATATTGCGCTACCATCTACCGGCATTTGTTGTAAGCTACTACGAAACGATCTTGCTGGAACAACCACTGCTAAGACCTCAGTTGGTTGAAAAGTTATCTACTATCCAGCTTACAAAATTCCCCCCTCATCCACAAATCAGCAGTGAATAATTTTACAACCTGGTATCGTAGAGGAATGACCAATTAATGTCGCCACGGATGAGTAAATAGCATCGCGCCTTGAATAAGAACAGCTTAAATACAGGCGAGTCTTTGTACACGCATAAACTTGCGTATTACGTAGAACCGTAAAGCCTGGTTTTCCATTAACATCTACAAATGCTTTCTGTATTTCACTCTAAAGCACTCATCTGAACTTGGGTCCAGAATCTGACACCAAAGAACAAGAGATTTATTACATTTCTGCTACTGTAGAGCCTTGAGGCTTGGACCATGGCGTCTCTGGAGAATTTTCTCTCCAGCTTTTGCAACCCTTCGGTAGGAATAGTTAGAAGCAGGATCAGTCCACAGGACAGAACAAATGGAAGACTCGGACAGCCTAACCCCTGACCCCCAGCGTTCCAGTGTCAAAGGCTATCTCAGATTTTTCAGACGATCTTCGAATGATTAGACACGCTTACGACAGGGCTACAAGGCTAATGACGTAGGTGTTACACATTCCTTCCGCACGAAACAGAAGGTGTGTTCACCAATCGACAAATGGGAAACAACAACCGGTTTCTTTGCCCCCTCCTTGAGCCAATGGTATTTCAGCTTCTGCCTACCATAAAGGTATATATCAGAGCTGCTGGAAACTTCAAGGATCAGAATCAGGTGTTTCCACATAATCGAAGGCTACTGAGGAATCTTTGGAGATTAGTTGAGGTTCCGTCATCACCGATCGGTGGGCAGCAGAGACGCAGGAAGATTTCTTGTGGGTCGCCATGTCTCCGTCAACAGTTAGAAGGCAGTGGGAGGTGGCGTCGTCGAGTACGGCCCAGAACACGCACAATCCAATTCGCAGCATCGTCGAAAACCTTCGTCTGGAGCCAAATCCTGAGAAACCGATGATTGCCCTCTCTATCGGTGAGTTACTGCATAAGATTCTATTCCCTACTAAAGGCAAATCGCCTGTATTGTTGTTCGTCACACACAGAAACCTGCATTCGTTTGTTATTTTCGATGATCCGTCCAGAACTGAAACGAAGGCCCGGAACTGTCTACAAGGACGGCCTTGAGGGTCGCCTAGTCTGCCGATATTTCGGAAAAGTTTAAAAAGTCTTTGATAAAAGGGAGAAAAATGTAAACACCGCGATTCTGCGTGAGATCCGATCCTGATACCGACACACACTCCACCTCGACAATCAAATGTCTAGCGCGAAGCGTTCGTCTGTTTTTTTCTTTATTTCGTGAACTTGTAAAAACGCTCTGCTGAATTACCTTGACATTGCGACATCGAACGACGCAGTTTTTGTGCGAAAATTTATGATCAGGCGCAAGGCCCGAGAGACGGACTGAGTCCT
>NW_019060003.1:329834-376245 GCF_000696155.1 Zootermopsis nevadensis | reverse complement strand
ACGAAATTGCCTTACGCACTTTATTTCAGTTCAACCTCGTTTACATGTTAGTGCGTGCGTTAAATTGATATTATATAAAAATTGTTTCTGACCTCAGCTCGTCACAGAATAATACACCAATCAGTGACGACGAAGTTCCTTGATTTGTTGATTGCATTGTTATGCACGCAGGAGTTCGTATAAAAGCTGCCCATTGTTGATACGGATCTTACGCTCTCTTGCGGAATGGCCCTTTGCAAGGCTGTGGGTGTGACGGTTTGTAATAAAGAAACACGAAAAGAAGGCCGTTCGAGCTGCCTGAAACCTCTCAACAATGGCTTTCTGACGAGAAGGTTAAACAATTGAAAAGAAAGGCAGAATTCAATGCAAAACATTGCGTTGACGTTTATCGGTAAGAAAATTGGGGCGAAGCAGCGCAACTCTGAACTCCTCTTCGCATATGCAGATTTCTGTGTTATCTGACGACGGAACTTCGCGGCGCAGAAGACATTTGGAGGTTAGGTTAGGTTCCACAATGGATATCCTGACTGAGGAGTTGCTTGGCTTTACTCATCTACCTCAGGCGAGTGCTCGAAGCTGCCTGTGGCCAACCGCTTCACTCGAGAGCCATACACAAGCGCCACTGATACAAAGGCGATCTCGCGTTGGGTCACCTTCCGCTGATATGACTGGACTACGATCCCGCAGTTCCAAGGCCACGCACCAGGCCTTCTAAAAACTTGAAAACTCTTTGGTTAAAAACCGTAAGGCGCACGCAGGCCAGTGCACATGTCCTTTATTAATCGTAGTCCCTTTACACCACAGAATTTCGCCTGTAAGGCGTTACATGGGTGTATTTCGTGTCTAACATTTCTCGTGGCTGACTGAGCGCGCGTTAGAACATGCAAATAATTATCATATTTCTTCCACAGTCTGCAGACTTTTACAGAGCGAAGAAAAGAATTAATTAAATATGTTTTCCAGTCGCATATTCTGATCGTTTTGAACAGATACGCTCCATGACATGTCACGAGGCTATAAAACATGAAATTGGCTAAAATAAATACACCCCCTTCCACTTCATAGTACGTGCTTTTAAATTCAAACTTTCGATTGTAGGAAACTGATGGTTTTGCATACTTTCAGAGCTCGTCAGATTAAAAAAAAAACCACTAAGAAACAAGCTAAGAGGATTCCGAAAAACGAATTTGCGCTCACAAAGAAAACTTGAACATTTCGAGGCGAGTTCTTGCTGGAATTTTAACTGACTTTTTCTCCTTCTGCAATGACGATCTGATCTTTAATTGCAAAACTACGTCAAGGAGAAATCTGTTATTTGCGATTTAGAGTTCTCGTGGCAGTCGACAGCCAACAGTAAACATCGCGCACATGATTACGTCCTCTGAAACCAGCAAAACCAGTTTTCGAAACGCAGATGTCGTCATGGCGACCGGGTCTCAATGTCACGAACGGTGGAGCTCCACCTGGCAGGCGCTGATTCCGCACTTACTGTGGAAGGCCCCGCAGGGCTGGGCGTTGCGATGTCGAGGGGAGACGCCATTGGTTCGGCCGAACAACTGGAAGATTAATACAGTCACCTGAAGACGGGACCGCAGACAAATTCAGTCCACGTCTCAAATCCGATTTCCCTGATTTCTACTTTAATATTATCTTCCCATCTACGCCTAGGTCTTCCGAGTAGTCTGTTCCCTTCAGCCTTTCCAACAGAAATTTTGAACGCAGTTCTCATCTCCATGCCCTCTCACCCCCTCTGAGCTCTCAGTGGCCACGGAGCGTAGTTCTGGGAGGCAGTGAGTCTGCGCAACCAGCAGGATGGCGTCCTCTCAGGGTCTTGGCCTTGGAATAACATCCGACAGCCACTCTAGCTCGTTCGTCGACACACAATGTGCTACTTCATATTCTGCAAGGGAAGGAAAGTTTGCCGGTTTTTGGATGTTCTTCGCGAACATCCAATCAGCTGGGTTCAATTCGACAACCGCAAAATAGATGAGAATGAAACTTGTTGTGAGCTTCATTGCCGTTCGTTCTGTATTTTTAAAATTAAAAATGACCTACGTGTCTTTACAGGTGACCCCACCGTTTTCGGCAACTTGAAGCCGCCTGTGGAAGTGATCGACGCCGTGCAGGAGTGCCTCACGTCATTCAGGTACAACGGATATGCACCCAGTACAGGTACATACATCCTCCGCAACAGAATTAGCAGGTAGCCATTTCACCATCGATACAGAGAATGACGTCTTTCTAATCTCTGGGAACTTAAAATGAATAAAACAGGGTTGATATTAGATTCCCACTAAACACTGACCCATTTGTAGGATTGTTGTATTTGTCGCTGTTGCAGGATACCAAGAGGCACGAGACGCAGTGGCCCAGTATTCTTCAGAAGGAGTGACAGTGAATCCTCAGGTTTGTGCTGTTAACACACGAAACTGTGTTTATCTTACAATTGATGATAACTCCGCAATTTACAGTTTCCAGTATTCCTAAAATATTTAGCTTTGAAGTCTTTGAATACATCCCGCAGACACACTTTGGATAAATAATAAAGCTTATTAACATAATAGTAATTATTGTTATTTAAGTAAATACAATAATGGCCTTATGACCTTGCTGCAAATAAAAATCTTAATTCCTGTTAATAGTCGTAACAAAAAGGACTTCCACATTAAATGTGTCAGATATAACCTCAAATGTTCGCTTGGTCGCCTAGCTCCGATGGTTCGTCAGTTATTACCGCCAAACCGTAAGGCAAAGAAAATGTTTGTAGGGTCACCATGTTATCGTTATACAAAATAATAACCTTAAAAAAAGTTGCATATTTCTCAAAGAAGTCGCCACACCTAACTTTAATAACGGGATTACATTCATACAAAGTTTTGTGACGTTGGTTCAGAATGTGAACATGGGATACAAACACACACGTGCGCGTGATCACATAAGTCTGCTATTTTAAATAAATTATGAAACTAAAATAATAAATACAAAGATTTGTTATAATTATTCCAGTTACACTCAATTCTTTGTTGTTCATCTGTGATCAGACGTAAGTTAATGAAATTATCCAACTCGAAACTCTTGTCACTAGAAATACTAGTTTTTGCTCCAAAAATGTTATTCTATTGTACGAGTGTTATTACTGGATATTGTTCTTGTACCAAATGATGGAAACAATATTTCCCTATGCTTCACTGCCTTTTCATGGCCTAGCCGACGAAATGAAAAGTGGACTGCTGGTAACAAACAAGTTATGTTGGCAGGACGTGGTGCTGTGCAGTGGCTGTTCCTGTGCCCTGGACCTCTGCATCACCGTACTCGCCAACGCGGGGCAGAATATTCTGGTTCCGAGACCGGGCTTCTCAATATACAGGACTCTCGCAGAAGGTCTTGGGATTCAGGTCAAATTCTACAATTTAAGGGTGTGTTTCTAGCACCTTTGGGTATAAGTTAGAAAAGAAAATCATGACTCGTAAGCAGTTGGCAATCACATTCTGGGGGGGGGGGGGAAACAAAAAAAACATGAACGTTTGTTACGTAGAATTTTCACTAAGAGCCAGTCGGCTGTTACGTTCACAAAACATAAATTGTACTGGGGTAATCATGAACATCCATGAGTAGTTCACATCAAAATATATGAATAAGAGTTAAAACAGCACGTTATGATAATGTAAATGCAATACAGGTCGAATGATACAAAAACTACGAATATCCAAGTGGTGATAAATTATTCTGCAGCCAGAGTGCGGCTGGGAGGTCGATACAGCACATCTGGAGGAGCAGATAGACGCCTCCACCGCGGCGCTGGTGGTGAACAACCCGTCAAACCCCTGCGGCTCCGTGTACAGCCGTCAGCACCTGCAAGAGATCCTGAGAGTGGCGCAGGCAAAGTTCGTGCCAATCATCGCAGACGAGATTTACGAGCACATGGTGAGCAGCCCCCTTCTTGCTTGGCTGCCCCACCGCCATAACGACGCAAGCCAAAATCACAACTACGTAGTTAAAGGAGACTGCATTAACTGTTCAAATTTCACTTGTCTTCAGGTGTTCCCCGGGCAGACATTCCATTCCTTGGCATCAGTTTCCGAGGATGTGCCAATTCTGTCCTGCAGCGGTCTTACGAAAAGGTGCGAAGCTCAGTTGCCAATATTCTGTGCTGTAATGTATCGCCATTATAATCCATACAGAGTTTTCGTGAGATTTATTGAAATTCGTTTTGTATTAAGCTTTAATCAAAACAAACAAATCTCACACATGAAAGAAATATGAAATACACGCACAATTTTGACTGTAAAACCTCAAGGCATAGATGGGAGGTTATTGTTGAAATGTATCTTGAAGAAAAAGGGTGAGATGGTGTGAGCTTCTTCAAATGACCCAGGATTAGGGACAGGTGATGACTCTTGGGGGCAACGTATTGGTCCTGTCAGTTCCATGAAATGCAGGAAACAGCTTGACCAGCTGAGTGACTGCTAGCTTCTCTGCTGTGTAAGTTTATTCGGGAGGGTCTGAAAAATAATATCTACTATAAATTTAAGTCATCTAAGTTACTAGTCGAATACAAAAAACAAGTTACGTTTCACTTGAATTCTTTCGTGAAAATTTCTTATGACTTCACAGGTTCTTGGTTCCTGGATGGAGAATGGGCTGGATCATTATACACGACAGACACGGGATCTTCGAGGAATCAGGAGTAAGTAAAGTTTGCAGGGGCTGGAGTAGGACAAGTTTTATATTTTAAAAGTAAGACTTTCCATTGACTGGGTTCTGAAAAAATATTCGTGTGTTCAAAAAGTATCTTCTTAACGTTTCTATAAAAATCATGGAATTATTTTGCCACTGTAAAATAATATCTGATAAGGAAGACGAAGATGGAAGTTTTGCTAACTCTCGAAACAATGTGTACATCATATATATCTCAGAGAGTGGACAGTGTCCGCTTATAATTTTCATATAATTAATTATTTCATTTTTAAGGTACGCGTTGGACTCCAGCGTTTGAGTCAGAGGATAATCGGTAGTAATACGCTGATCCAAGGAGCTCTAGCTGGCATCTTAACAAGGACTCCACAGAAGTTCTTCGAGGACACAGTCAACACATTACAGGTCTGTTGATACGAATCCACACGTTGATAAGGTGCAGAGTCCACGAAATTAGAAATCAATTTCAGATTACGTTAACATAATTTTTGATTCCGCCATTTTGTCAAAATCAGACACAATATTTACAGACTCAAGTTAGGTTGTGCACTTTCTTCCACTAAGGATAAACAGTGATACGTGCGCAGAGCTCCGCGCACTTCAACTAAAATGCCAAATGAAGCCGCGTGGTCAATTACAGCCAGCTGCTTTATCCGCACGACCACCGGGCATGGGACCGAGCGAGCTGCACTCTACGACGTACAAGCAGTCGTACCAACGAGTAAGAAGGGATAAAAATATTACAGTACTAAAATAATGGATTTCTTTACAGTGTCATGCGAAGATTGCATATGAAATGCTGAGCATGGTAAAAGGATTAACTCCAGTAATGCCCAGCGGAGCGATGTACATGATGGTAAGTTTGGGCGTCAATGTAATGTGACAATGAACAGTTCAAAACACGACGCAGCGAGCGATGCGCTGCTGTTTCGTTCTAATGCTGATGCCAGTTAGTTAATTACAAACGTCATCACATGGCAGAACAAGAAATATTTACAAAAATATATGTCTGACCAGTTACTGCACTTCCTGGTTCATAAGATGCAAAATGGTTTAGAAATAGTTTAATGCAAACACACTGCATCTTTAAATGCACTTTTCCTTTCTGCAGGTATGCGTAAACATGGCCCAGTTTCCCGAGTTCCAGTCGGAACTGCACTTCGTCGAGCAAATGGTCACCGAGGAGTCAGTTTTCTGTCTTCCGAGCAAGGTATTTACTAATCTGGACTTAGACAATTAAAATATGATGAGTTTTTATAATGTTATTAATACGTATAAAGCGAAGCTTTCGTGGTAACTGAAGTTGATTAAAGACTCTCGGGTTACATGCCGCGACAGGTGTTATTAACATTTGCTGGGTGCAGAACTAGTATCTGGCTCCAAGCAAAGGGCTTGAGAAGTTATGATTTGAACCTAAGTGAAGTAAGCTTATTAAAACATTTAATCAAGTCGAGGACTTTTTTCAGGTAGTGTTAATTATGCAAATAAGAAAAAGAATTTGAATAAAATTGCAGTCACTCCTGAAAGTAAAATTGTTTAAAAACAGAAAATAAAACAATTACTACGTGAGTTATGTTCTCCTCTCAACCGACAGCCTGCAGAAAGAATGGTTCAACCTAACCTCAAAGCGCGGTGTTTCTTGATAATTGCAGTGCTTCGACTACCCCAATTACATACGCCTGGTGCTGACAGTCCCGGAAGAACAGTTACGAGAAGCCTGTCAGAGGATCGCAGACTTCTGCGAGAGGCACCACAGCCACAGCCCCAACACTAACGCGCACGCGCGCATCTCCGACAAACTGACCAACTACAGCACTGCCCACGCATTGATCACTGTGAAGGAAGACGGAATACGACCTTGACGATGTGGCGTTTCAGAATCAATACGGCACGTGCATTCATGTTGGTGCAGATTTTTAAACCAGAACTCAGTTCAGAGACAAACTTCATTCTGATACCGCTCGAGATACAGTACCTGTCGTGTTAGTCCCACGTCTATTTCTGAAGGTTTCTGTCTTCTGGGTTGTTGCGCTGTGTAGATCGCCCTGATGACGGAGGCAGTATGACCTCCGAAACGTTGGTAAACATCGACCAGACTACACAGCGCAACAACCCAGAAGACAGAAATCTTCATACTCACAGCTGTGAAAACCTCAAATCTTACATGGTCTATTTCTACTCACATTCATATGAAAACTGTGCAATATTAACAGCATTCCTTTGTGCACTGCGTTTGGCTTGTGGACTACAAGAGCACGCATTAACATTGAGTGTGGACACTTCAGAGGGTGTCCATTGCTCTCACCACAAAATACATTTTGAGGTAAACTGAATCGGACCTTAATATTCTCAATAATAAACGAACAGTTCACATTCTTTGTTCTTCCATGTCGCACACAATTTTTAAGCACAACAGTTTGTCCCAAATTGTGTGGAAGTTGCAACGAAAAATGCTACATGGAAATAACATCAGAGACCAAAGACTGAATGTTAAAAATGGGAGTTACAGTCCTGAATAAAGATTTTTTTTGTGATTGTGACCCTTTCTGGCTATATAAATATAAAACAGTCGTCAAAGAAGTCCTACCAAATGTTTAAAATAATGTGCAATAATTGCTGTAATTCTGTTCAGGTGTCACGCGCCTATGCGTACAATTGCCAATAATTATATTCTGATAACACAACAATAAGAATACGATTTTTCCTTGGTTTGAACTAAGTAAAGCTCAGAATAACCACTGTTACACACTTTTCTAGGATGAATAAAAATACAGGAAATAAATAATTGCTTACCGCGTAACAAATATATAAGGATATAAGGCAATAAAATAAAAGAAACACGTCTGACTTCTGTTAATACAGACAAAACTAAAATGGCGCAATTTCAGTGTGCCTTGACTTTAATGTTCGATCGCCTAGCAGCACCACAACGAAGACGAATCGACTTTCAGAGTTCTAAAGTCGCATTCACCCCTGCTTATCGACTGCTCTCCATAATCAGAGTAACTTACTGAAATTCCATGGCAATTATTAAAAATGCTACTGTCTTACTGTTATATATTGGTCACTGATGAGATAGCTGACATCAACTTTGAGTAATGTTTCGATGTCAGATTCAATTCGAGTTGTTGCATCCCTGTATGCGTACAGTGTCCCTCGCGGGTATGTACTGACAAAATCAACATGGCAACTTTTATGAAGTCAGGTAAATATCTGGAATGCAGACCAACATAATATCACAAAACCTATTCGAAGGCCACACAAAACACATTAACTGGCTGCGGGTTCAGAACGACAACACTACACTACCTCTAGTAGCAAGATGAGAAACATTTGACCCATAAGATCTACTCCTTCTGAAATGTAAAATGCATAATGCCATTATTCGTCTGCCCGTGTATAACCATCACAAGCAAATGGATCAGAAGCTACCATCAGGCTCCGCCCAACATGTTCTCCACTGGCAGCACTGCTCGATGTTAGTCGCCCTGCACCAGGATTCTCGCCGCGCAGGTGTACTGCGACGCGGATTAAAAACAAAAGACGCGATAGCTTCATATCCCTATAATTATCAATTCATTGCAATGACATTAATGAATTTTATGTCGTAGAGGATCTGCAAATGTCGGTCACAGTGGCCACACGGTCTGAGGCGTGGGCCATGTGCATTTGAACAATGGGACCGTGGGTTCGAATCCCACTCAAGGCATGGATGTTTATTAGCGTCTTTCTGTGTTACGACGGGCTGATCACTCCTCGAAGGAGTCCTACCAAACGTCTAAATAGATCAATGACGAACGATCGACCAGTGATATGAATTCACTTTTGATTTGTCCATTTATTCAGCCAAAGTAATCTATTATTTACGTTACGTGTCTAGAAATAGATCACTTCTGCACAGTCGCCCAACTGAGTCGAATATACTTTCAACCGCGTAGTATTGATCAAACGAACGAAAACGCAGTACTGTCTGCGGGAAGTTCCATGTGCAACGATACAAACTGCTTCGGAAATTTGCCGTCATAATTTTTGAGGAAAACAAAACTGACAAACAGGCGTGCAATGAAATACATACTTTTCAACAGGCACGCAAGATATACGTCAAAGTATTACTGACATTGTTGCGGACTACATGTAATAAAATCCCACCGATATTTCATAAACGAAACGCGTCTGTTGTCGACGTTAACCTTCTGGATTGTAATTCTGCCTACATTTTCACATCAACACATCCCCAGCCGTGATAACCTCAAACACACACAAGAAGTGAAATGTCAGTTAATTAGTCGCGTTCAAACTTCTGAATAACACTTCGCCCTCTTGTTGGCAACACTGCTCTAAGAAGTGTATGTGGGTGATTCGTAGTAACCAAACAGTGCAGTTCTTACATACAACATTATACGCAATTCAACATTCTTCAGTGATTTTCTTTAAAGTTGTTCACTCACGTTACTTGTTTTTCTATATGCGTGTATTATGGAAGAGGACATAGACGAACTCTTAGAAGAAGTAGAAAATAAGTTCATACACAAAAATTACGAAGAGAGGCCCATAAAACTTCTGACAGCAAGTCTTGTCTCATCTCAGTCATCATTCAGGTAATGGCTGCAAGGTTTATAACAATTCAGTAGTAGTAGTGGTAATCCTGTATAAGCAAGGCATTGCTAGCCGTACCAACTAATGCAAAGAGCCGGCTCCACGGTCACGCGCATTTACGAAAACAAACATGTAATTATTTCCGTGGCTTTGAGGGTAAAAGCACCGGATGTCAGCCATCTGACTTATTACAATTAAAATTCATGCTGTATTCATATCTCTCCTTTTTAAAAGAGTAACTGAATTGTTACAGCAACCAAAAAGTTCCGGCTAACAATTGTGCTATTGACTTTTTCACGGTGAACTCGTTTTTCCTCATGTAACACTCCGCATTTCGAATAAGAAATTCCAATAAGACACCTACCATAAATTCTTCCCGATATTCTTTACGTAAGTGCAGAACACGATCATCCATCTCTCTCTCTCTCTGCGCGTCACGGTTCTGCCCAGATCGTGCTGCCATCTATCGGTGGCCCTAGAAACTACACAGGGTGAAAATGAAAAAGCTGTTCTTTTAAGCCAAACAAACCTATATTAACACCACCAGTTTTGAAATCCTCTTCTCTCTATCCACCCCCATTCACAAGATCCACCAAACATCAACCAACCCCTTCTGTTCAAATACAGCATTCCACTGATAATTACACCCAAACAGTCCACTCTACTTAAAGAGCTGCTTATGACAGTCCAAAAAAGGTTTAACATCCAAATAATCTATTTGCAGATAAATCCCACCATCTGACATCATTATACTAAACCAAAAATCCTGCTGGCATAAGATGTATATTTTAGCTGTCCTAATAATTTCACACATCTCTGATATAGTCCACCTGGGATCCCTTCAACATGATAATGCAAGGAAGAGTACAAGAAACCTATAATGATGTGACACACTCATCTACTTCACTCTTATAATTCCAGGCTGCACGGACTGACTTCGAAATAACAACAAATTCAATTAGCAGAGCAAAAATAAATTTTTCATTCTACCTTCAAGATTAATAACCAAAGGGATTTTAACTCAGTCAAGTTGAACATTGTAATAGTTTAACATTTTAACCAACTTCTTGCAAAATAATCATACAACTTATAATATTCTGTCTTCCATTTTAGCATGTGCTTTTAAACGTGACGAAAAAAAATTTCTACTCTGTCAAACTTCCTATGCTTCCAGGTACATACCTATTACAAATAACTGTAACGTGACAGCAAGGATCCATGTGAATGTTTCCTGTTTCCAATGTGTATACAATAAACAATGAGATTAAAATAAAGAAATTGTTGCGTAAATGGACTGTCAACAAAACGACTGTCCACGACAGCTTGTGGTACATCAAACTTCAAGGAACAGAGTTGTTCTTGAGAAACTAGTAGTCACTCACCTCATATAAAGAGATTTCCTGCCTATTACAAAAAACAAGTTCATTACTATGTTCACAATAGCCTACAAAGTCTGAAACCCTTTGTAACATTACGTAACATGCAGTTTTCTTCTTGTAGTCAGGATTGCTAGCTCACCCCACAGCCCTCAACCTGAACACCGCCCCTTGCCGACTCTGCGACTGCTTATATGCAGCCACATTCCCTCATCTGCAACCTGTGGACATGCTATGCTGTGGTGACAGTGGCCCACTTAATGTGCTAAGTGTGCAATCTCGGTTATTTATTGTTCATACTCAACCAAGTACCTTCTCTGCGCAAAACAGTTTTGTAGGCTCAGTGTAACCCAGATGCCAGAAATGTGTTGTTCAGGGCTTAAATGAAGACGAAAGTATGCATTAGCCTCTCTGTGAATGAATAATGAAATTCTAAAATATCTTAAAAATATATCATTAAAACTTTGTGAAGATCAAACACCAGTACTGACAACTTCAGGGCTTATTATAAAACAAGGGCTTAAACTATTCAATCAAGAAATTCAACTCCTTTTCTATTTATGCCACAATCTCTAAGGAATTGAAGCATTTGTGACTTTCTTCTTGTAGATGCGACTCCTTAGACTGTGACGACATTCTCCGGGATGTGGAAGATAACGCTGATTCCAAGCCCGTGGTTACAACAAATTTAAGATGCGACAACAAAATTGGGAATGCAAAACTCAGATGCTTCCCTGTCTATCTCGGAGGCAGCGATTCTACCAGTGGCTGTTCAGCCATAGGGACACCAAGGTCGGGATATTAAAGGAAATTTGCCCATGCATGCCATTTACCTCCATTCCTCTTACGTGTTTCATCATTATCACAAAGAAATCTGACCATGTCCTCAAGAGGTGATCCCACGGGATGACTCTCTCTGTCTCAGTTACTTTGTATGACCTGAAGATAAAATGCTACGAATTTCTTCTGCCAGGGTTAGTGTCACTGTCAATGCAAAGCAGTGCCTGAACAAAAACAGCTTGTAACACGATACACGGTAAACAACTTTATGTTTGGACAGCTGTTCTAATGATATTTTTAACAGGCCTAACAAAAGATTTCAATGGACCACAGAAATACTCCCACCAGTTGATACAAGTACCTTTAATGGCAGACTAATGGCACTAGTGTCTGCGACGAGAGAAAATTAAGTCCTAGTGCCACAAAAACAAAACAGCCACAGGCATATTGCTGCAAATACAATTTAACAACTAAAACTTAGACGAATACAAGGAAATTACGAATTACTGGAAATATGATGCCACACACATGCTTACATCACTTCTGGCGCCAGTCAGTTTCACCTAAATTTCCTGCTTACTACCGTCACCTGCCATGTTCTTTTCTTTTAGGTCCTGCAGTAACCTCCACTGCATCTCGTGTGACTTTGCTGTGTACACATTTGATAATTTCCAATGGCTGTCAGACACAGACTATTTATTCTTGAGGACTAACATGCCAGAGTTTGAGCGAGTACGGGATCACTTGCTCCCGTCAGAAGGGTGCCGAGCTTATGCCTGCCAATGTTGTCATTACTCTACTTCCGTTACGAAACAAGCTGCAAGCGTACCGGCGCTGTCCTGGGTCTGCAGAAGTCACTCAAGTCAGTCTGCAGGATCACTCTAAACCTCCGCGGCAACTGCGCAAGCCTCGGACAGCCAGTCAAATACTATATACATTATAGAAACTGTTCTGTCATGAACTGAATGAAATATTGTGCATGTGGGTTATGCATGACTGGAAAAGTTATCAACAACCATGTTATATGGTGCTACTGCCATTAGGCAGCTTCTAAAAGTAGGTCTAAAGGAGATAAAGGTACAAAAGATGGTAAAAGTTGAAAATACAAAAAAATAAGTAAAGAACATGAAATTATCCCCAATGAATTTCAAATGGCTCTTTCCACTAGTAGATGATAATGGAGTGATCTGAATACTATAATTGAAGAAATTAAGTATTTAAAGTAACACCTCCCAGATCAACTGATGCATCTTAATGTTATTTTCTCATCTCTTTCTTTGTTTTCCAAAATTCTGTAGACATTTTTGTCTTTGTCTGAACTACATTTTCAGCCAATCATAACTTCCCTGATTCTGCTTGGTGGCTTGTCACTTCATTTGGCGACACTCTAAGTGGCCCACTCACTTCATCACCAAATCAATAACAATAAAATATCACTACATTAATTTTAAATCCTACAATGTCCAGAATAATCATTTAAAAATCCTTCACATAATGCTTCAGACTTCAATTAACTTAACTTTACCGTTCAAGTGACTTTCACCAAAATGTCAAAACAAGTGTAACACCATAATAATCAATAACACACATTAAATACCTTCATCCAAATCAGAGATTTGTTTGGGATTCAGTCTATGTAAAATTGTAGAATTTGAGGTTTTCACGGCAGAGTCTGAAGAGGGCTATCTTCTGGGTTGTTGCGCAGTGTAGTCTGGTAGAAGTTTACCGACGTTTCAGAGGTCCTTGCAATCATTGCCCTGATGATGAAGGCAGCAAGGACCCCTGAAATGTCAGTAAACTTCTACCAGACTACACGGCGCAACAACCCAGAAGATAGCCATCTTCTATTTAAAATTCTAAATGGAATGTCATTATAATGAACAATATGTCTGTGCAAGAAATGTTTCTCGCACATGATTTAAATGAAGGTATAAGAACAAGACAGTACTAAGCATCATTTTATTATTTTGAATGAATTAACACAAAACGTTTGAGATACATTACAGAAAGCAAGTACATGTGAAAACTTTGCTTGCTGCGTCTCATTAAAATTCTGCTATAGCATCAATAATTATTGATTTATTGAATAATTATAATATCTGTCATTCAGTTGGTGAAGATATCACATCAGACTACTAAAACTGTATTAATTAAAGCCATCCTTCTGTAACTACTGCTCTTATGACATGAGTACCAATGACGACTTCATGCCTACTATTACTGTATGTCACATTAAATATAATGTATTCACTTTGTGTAAACATTTTATTGATTTAAATAAACACTGTTATACTTTGTATGCATCACTAAACTTCAACTCACAATGTTATTCTGTATTTCTTTAAATATAATATGCTAGTTCAGTGTCACATATGGACATCAGTATTTGGAAAAAAGTTTATTCCAGAACAACAAAAATGGCAGATAACTATTTCTCTTCTGTAACACGGTACTGAAAACATCAAAGCCATTCAGACGAAGTTTCTCCAGGTAGGAGTCAATAGCTACAGCTGGCAGGAAAAGTGGATACACTGACTTGGGTATAGCGTTGCTTAAAGACCTTGCCTATTAAAGAAATTACACAAAACAGTATGATTTCGTGTATAAAATTCTTTTGGGGCACAAATGTTCTATGACTCTTTTAATTCTTCTTTTACAATGCTGAAATATGCCTCAATATTCTGGAGACTTCATAATCTACAGAATGTTTTTGCCTATGAAAAGGGCCCCATTCCATCAATTTTATTGCATATAAAGTAAAATAGGAAGGAAAGTATGGCAAACTTAAACTCCAAAATAATATTTAATAACTTCACTAAAAAAGTTTAATATCTTCAGTGTTTCTACATCTCATTTTTCTTAAGTATGGTTATATGGCCTACTCAGAACAAAACTGAGGTACCTGTATCATTAACTTTGGACAGATACAAACGTAATGGTTAAATCTTGTGAACTTCACTTTATAAAATTTGACAGCTTAGTCCTAGCCTCCTTTCCTATCCGAGGACAAGCAGGATCAGTGTGTTACCACGTCTATGTGTGTCCCCTAGTAACTTTTGAGCCACGCGATGAAACTCTATGAACATCGTGTCATCGAAGACCACTGCAACTACGTACTTCTTCATTGCCAACCATCAATAATATTCCTGACATGGAACCAACTCTATGACCATTTAATGTATGGTCCTGTAACGTGTGGTAACAGAGTAAAGACACAAAAACACAATGCAAAAACCATGTTAACTTTTAAGAGCCGTGAGTCACATCCTGGCCATGCGTCATAATAACATGTTACTAGAGTGTTAACCCCAGAGTTAACGTCTGGCTGGTAGCAGCACTGCACACAGGTTTAGATTCCCCATTTCTGTTAAGCGTATCCCTCGTCACCATGGCTTGGCGCGTCCTCAGGTCGCAGATGATTACAGCCTCCACACAGGAAGACTACGAACATGCTGAACAAGCAGCCTTGGACAGCTTACAAGGGGTGGTCCAAATTTCAAGAGTAAATTTTACCAACAGATATGGCTTTTACTCCCTTAAAAAATAGAATTTAATGCTTCATCCTTGAATATAGAAAAATGTTAGCTGTTCTAAGACTTACCTTGTTAAGGTGCTGCTTAGCTCTTGCTGCAACATCAAAAACAGCTTCCTTCAGGTCTGCAGTGCACTTGGCTCGTAGCACTGTCTCGTGTGGTACGTTATGTTGCAGCAACACATCTTGAGGCAGAGACACTATCTTCCTTGGGGCATTGAATGGAACAGATCGGATCAGATTGACAATGCCGTGAGCCTTTCCCAGATGACTGGCAGCATGATCGGCATGAATGCTCTCCACACCTGCCAACATTTAAAAGGCAAATTCCACCACCCTCAGTTCCAAATGAAATATATTGGTAAAGATAAATATGTTATATAACAGCTGTGAAAATGCTTGTTATTATTCGGTTTAAAAACTGTGTTGAGAAACATATCTGCCCCCTCATCAGGGATCTGATGTCCCTGGACTACCCAACTAAAAAGCTAAGGGTGGAGTCCGTTGATGGCGAGACAGCTACAATCAGGCCTCACTAGGAAGGCTTACAAAGTCAGTTGTCCCTCAAGAGGTGGCTAAAGACAGGAGACAACACATTTCTCCAAAATTCTGGTAACGACTTGCGAGTTAAGACAACATCACAAATGAGAATAATACCAACATCTTCACGACCATGAGAGCCACAAATCACACAGGTGCAAGTTACAATTGCAAACATGCTTATGATTACCAAAAATTGTTTCATAAGGATCAAAATGAATCGATATTGTTATATCCAAAGAATGAATGTAGATTATCTTCTGGTTTGATGAAATCAACATACTACATGGTGCAACAACCCAGAAAACTGTGAAAATCTCAGGTGTTAAAATTACAACTTCCAAAATGTAGTTTTCTGCTTAAAAACACAGAAGGTGAACATAGTCCAAGATATTACTGACCCAAATTAAAATGGCTACATGACTTAACCTTGTTAAACAAAATCAAAAATGGGCATGTGAACAAAATGTCTGAACATGTGACAGGCAGATTAAACAGCATATAAAATGTTTAAAGTAAATGGAAGCATTTTGTTAATTTTGTGTGAGAAATAACACACACATCAAAATGCATGCTACTGAAAGGGAAGCATTATAAAATGAATCTGACAAACACACAGACGTAATAATAACATTTATGTAGTGAAACACTAAAAATGATCTTTCTACCAGTCCCTTGATGCAGTTTAAATATAAGATGAACAAATAATCACAGCTCGATATTATCATTCAGATAAGATTTCACACACAGATAGCCCTAACTCACCAGATGCTTCCAATAAGAGGTAATAGACAGATGACACTGAATGTTCAGCGTAGGATTCCACTGCCTCCAGGTCAGGAAATACTGCAGATCTTAAGTGGTCGGCTCTGACTGTAATAAGACGTTTCAAATATCTTTTGGAAAGTCTGCGTCTTCTGATGGCCTGTAATGAAAATGTTTCTTCGAGATTGGGTACAAGACTCAGAAATCAGAACTATACATTCAGAACAGAAGACTTTTAGTTTGTTCATAACCCCTTACAACATTACATGCCAGTAGTGGTTTATTTCTGTAAAGAATTTAAGTGTTTATGTAATATGAACATCTGTCCAATATTTTATTTTGGCCATCCTTCAGACATGCCCAGAAGCACCTGCGTCCAACTATCATCATATCCGTAACCACAGACGGCCCCAGCCCCTTTCTCGTTTCTGAAAACAAATCTCTACTCAGGAGGACAACTTTGAAGTATGACCGGCATGGATTTCTGACAGCTGCATCTAAACGAACTTAAATGAAATGTCATAGTTTGCAATGTAAAATGTCAAGATATCTTCTACGCGCTTGCACAAGAGTTCAGTGTGAGGTGCCGAACAAACATGTGTCAATAACTAGCACATTTAGTTTCCAATATTGGACCAAAATAGAATTATCTGTAAATGTATGTTTAATAACATCCATCACGTATTGTGAGATGACCTGAAAATGTATATATAACACCACATTATTAGTATTAAAAACTGATATCTGTTCTTCAGAATTATTAAATTGTATATTAGGGCAGAACTTCCTTGAGTACTTACATGATGAAGTTCTACAGCGACTGGATGACTCGGAGCATGATCAACATATATTTTGTCAACAGTTTCCTCCCAAAATTTCATTCTCATTTGCCCAATATGAGGATCACTAACTTGATCTTGCACTTTTGCTACCTCGATATTAAATGCTCTAATAGCAAAAGCCGATGTTCGACTATGGCTTGGTAACAACAGTGTGCACAGAAAGTTTTCATAGTCATGTTGTCTGTAACAAAAATGGACAGCACACGAAACACATATGAGATCTGAGATTTTTATGACAGTGAAAATGTGGAACATAAGTCTTTTAGGTCAAAATGCCATACTGAAGATGGCTGTCTTCTGGGTTGTTGTGCCATGTAAACCTCAAATCCTACAATGCCATACTGACTTATAGGTGGTTACTAACATATCAGAGGAATGGTGGTAACCCCCTACACAAGCTTCAGACCCAGAAAATGACAATCCACATGTTGTACTGAAAAGTTGTTTTTTCAGGAATGTTATAAACAATTAATTTAGCTCTTTAAGATAACTCTTCTGGGATGTTGCACCATGTAATACAGTAGTTACTGACATTTCAGAAGAGCAGTCATCAGGGCAATAAGATTCTCTGAAATGTCAGCCAATACCTACCTCACTACAAGGTGCAACTTCCAAAAAGATAGTAATTTTTATACTCATCACTATGAGAACCTGAAATCTCTTGGTACCAGAACCTGGAAGCTGAGCAACGCTACCACAAAAGCATACCAATCCTTCAAATCTTGTCACTACAATCTAGCAAACATGACCAATGCTTATTTCTACAAGATCAAGGTCATCTCCATCTTGGTCTTGGTCTTCCAAACAGTCATTTTCAAAAGATTTCCAAAGAAATTTTCAGCTACCACTGAACAAGATACTAAGTCACATCCTCACAACATGTTTAACTGATAGCCAATTCATACTATCCTCATAGTTCTTTTTCAGTCTTCCAATGCATTTATTGCCATGGCAAAACTATGTAATATCTGAGGTTATGATGGTGGTGAAATTGTCAACTGTGGTTACCCAGAATGTGATGAAATGCAGTATACCCTCCATCAGCTGGTCACGGTACTGCAAGTACATTCCATCATTATATTGTGAATACAACGATGCATCACTCCCCTTCTAAAAGAATTATATATGAACGTGTAAACTAACATACCTAACCAAGTTCAAGCAGTAATCGGCCGATAAACGTTGCTTTGAAGTGCTATTTTGTGTTCCATGTCGTTTTATAATTAGACTTTTACAAAGACCTGTAGGAATACGTAATACTATACTCTGAGAACAGTGCATTTAAAAGTCGTTTCCTTGTTGCAGTCAGCAATATACTTAATTGGAAGACTGTTCTAACCTTACATTTCCCCTGCTTACAAACACTCATCCATTGTGAGGCAAATTAATGCTGGCCCTTTCATGCTAAACGGTGAATTCATAGATAACTAAAAACTTGGAGAATTCCGACGTAAACTGCCTTTGGAATATTGTTCAGCGATCGTCTGGGCTTGAGCGCCAGTCCATAACCCATAACTCATACCACCAAGTCCTGGTCTGTAACATAATAACCAGGTGAAGGGGAATGTCGTGTTTTGCTGTTGGCACCCTCGGTTATGAGGAATAGATTATGTTACTATGCCTTACATTTCTAAACTTTTGTTACAAAATACAAAACTAAAAAAGCACCCTTTCCCGCAACAAAAACAAATAGCCCAAAAACACCAGTGTTTCTTGGCCAAAGAGTCCGAAATTTATTATATCGCTAAACTCGTAGAATAAAGTTGTGATAGGAGCCGTATTATATTATTGTTTAATATCAATTTTACGTTCTCAAATAATGCCGCTAGCATCGCATATGTTCAATTCTTATATTCCTTCTATAATAAGGCGCAGAAAAAGAAGATGTAATGTGGCAGCACTGTGAAAAGCAACAGTTATCCACTCCCCCCCCACCCCCCGCAAACCACAACAAAAAAAATTGACAGCGGAACCTCGGTTCCGGAGAATTTGACGTAAATACGTCTCTGTATTTAAATTATATTTACGTCTCTGTAATGAAATGTAATGTAAAGTAATGAAATGTAATGTAATATTATCTTCAATGTCATCCATCTTGTTACGAAAGCGGATTGTTGACGGCAGTAATGTAACACAACAATGCCGAGTAAACAGATGACGTTTCCTAGGTAACATAACAATGCACGCAAGCTGACCATTGTTGTCGGTCAATATTTACACATTGTTGATATGGATTTTACAAGTTTTCCTAGGTAACAACAATGCCGAGTAAACACGACGTTCCATAGGTAACCATTGTTGTCGATTTGTTGATACGGATCTTATACATTTTCGTTACACTTTTTGCCGAATGACCCTTCCGTATAGACGTATTTATGTCCAAAACAAACAAAGTCTGTTTACGTCAAGGCGGGTTTGGGAGAGTATCTGTGGAGTAATAATATATAACAACATCCCGAATTCCATTGTTATAAAATCTGATGTAGCTAACAAGTCGTTGCTAAGCAGTGTACAAACAGAACTTTGAGAGGAAGGATGGCGTTTGGGAAGTCCAGTGCTCCAAGGTTTCAGCAAATTCTTAGTAAGTATATTAATATGGGAAGATCTCTGGGTTGTTGCGCTGTGTAGTATGGTAGATGTTTACCAACGTTTCGGAGGTCATACTGCCTGATGACGGAGGCAGTATGACCTCTGAAACGTTGGTAAACTTCTACCATACTTCACAGCACAACAACGCAGAAGACAGAAATCTTCATACTCACTGCTGTGAAAACCTCAAATCTTCCATGATCTGAAATGCTTTCTGTGGTTGTTTAGGCCGTGCGCCCTCTCCAACGAGGTACTCGCCACAGAATGATGGCAAAGTGAAGGGATTTGTCCAGTATGACAAGCAGACAAGTGCCCGGTTTCATTCGGGGCACTGCCACACCCAAGGCAAAGTGAAGGGATTTGTCCAGTATGACAAGCAGATAAGTGCCCAGTTTCATTCGGGGCAATGTCACACCCAAGGCAAAGTTGGAGGAATGTCCAAGGTAACTTTTCTTGTATGATTAACTCTAAAGGGTAGAGTAATTCTTGAAAAGATGATACGTGCTCAGTTAATCAAGAACCCCAAGGTTCATTTCAGTGTTTACAAGGGCATGCCATTTAACCTTGCCCTTAGCCATATAAATCCAGTCCACATCCTCGCACCCTATTTCTTTAAGACCCATTTCAATATTATGCTCCCATTTATGCCTAGGTCTTGCAAGTGGACTTGTCCCTCTAAGATTTCCTCATGTGCACCCTATGCACGCTATGGTCTCGCCTTCCTTGATTCAGTCGCATTTCCTTCGTTGCCTTTGTGAATACTGTGCTTTCTTTGTGCAATGCGCACAAAATATTAACTTGTCTGTCTGCCCAGTACGGCAAACACAGTATTTAGCTGAGCCATTGATCTAGGGACCTTGTTATCGGAGCAAGACTTTAAAGAGAGTGTTTAATATGAATGCATCATGGGGTGGTAATATCTGCTCCTCATTGTCTGAAAACTGCTGCTGAATGACTTTTGATTAAATTTATGCCTGGCAGTCTACACCAAAAGTTGTTGGGAAAATGTAGTTTTGTCGAACAACTGGTTCATCAGCTGTGTTTTGTATGACAGAGTGAGGTTAAGACAAACTTATCCGTTTTAATTACCATTTGTAGACGTAATCTTGGACGTAAAAAGAAATATAAAACATAGATTTGGTTACACAGGTTGGAAAAAGGGGTACCCAAAGATGAGGCTTTTCTGCTAGGTCGTATGGTGTACACACACCAGGCATGTCTAAACTGGCCCACTTGCTTAGAGATATTTGAATTACTTAATAAATGTAGTGTACGCATGTGACATGGATTTCTGACTTGTGGTCGCAGGGGGTTTATACGTTCTTTCTTTCCAGTAAGTAGTCCCTAGCTGTATTAAAGGGGAACTTGCCTGAAAAAAGTACCAGTCCCTTATGATATCAGGTAACTGTGTTTTTCTATTTTGTGTGACTTTATTTCTTTCAGGCAAATGGTACGTATTGCCTGGAATCAAATAAAGAAAGCAGTGGAAAGCAGAGAGAATTGAGAACACGTGATACCACATCTTCTTTGCGCAAGACATCAAGAAGCAGAAATCATGGGAATGGTGTGGCCTCTGTTAATTCCATAAGATTAACGTTTATATCAGTATCATTTTCCTTTGTGATTAAAATGTTTCCATACTAAACCACTGTTCTTGTGTCATGCATTCTTCACCATGCGATCATGAATTTTGGCTGTCCCTTTACTTATTCTGTTATGTTTGTATGCAGAATCAAAATACAAGAAGCAAGAAGCTCAGCCCTCGACTGAACTGCGTGCTCTTGAGACGCTGCTGAAATCAGCTGAGGACTACATGGATGAGGCAGAGGACGAAGCCGAATTGATGGAGAAAGACGTCAAAGCAGTTGTAAGTAATAAGTGCAGATCCAACTCCTTGTGATTGCAGAATTTACCACTTAAATGTAAAAGGTAAAAGAGACAAGAATTTGTGGTCTTTGTGGCTAAGTACCACACCATGACGACAGGGAGACTGGAGGTGAAGCTCCCACACTTTATTAAGTTCGGTGCTGCCTGAGGGTGACCAGTCACTTCCACTGTCTGGTCACTTACCCCAGAAAAGGAGCACCTGGTATCTGCTGGACAGGATGCTGGGTGATGAACTGCTTAAAAAACTGGTTTCCTCCCAGGCCCTCCTGATCGGTCATTCATGATCATTCCTGTGAAAGTAACCATAAGCATTATAGTGAACTTCTGTTGTCTTGCATTTGGCTTTAAATTCAGGAAGCCTGGGGCTTTATACTTATTCTGGAGGTCAGCTACATCCTTGTTTGTTTGTTTGTTTGTTATTTTCTACCCATTTATTCTCAGTCTGTAAAAGCAAATGAGGGCTAGATCCTTAAAATAAGTAATTTCTGATTTAGGCTGTCATTGACAGTCTTGGATCCATTTCCCTTGATATTGTCATTTTATTAACCTTCAAAACACATGTGTCCGTCAGAGTTACTTAGCTCCGTTCCCAGAGGTTGCCTCACCATTACTGAGTATGCATTTTTTAGTCTTTTACCACAAGTACATGAACAGCACCCTCTACCTACCTCAATTAGACTACTTTGAAATTGGGTGACCTATATAAACCGTGAAGTCTTTTATTATGTTGCATCTCCTATTCCCCACTTACGCTATCCCTCATGGGTCCAGGTATTTTACTGGACGCTTTCTTCCCAACACATATAACAGTCTTATCACAAAATAAGAGGCCACATTTCACAATTGCACAAAACAGCAGACAAAAGTGAAAGTGAAGGACACTAGTTGCGAAGTGGAATACAAATACCTGTTATCAAAACATATTTTCCATTGACACTTAAGTATTATTTTTTGATGACCTCACTAATCCTCAGTCATGAATATTAACCTGTTTTATGGCTCAGTAGACCTGACTAAAGAATTTATGGTTTGATATGGATGAACTTACTTTTACCCAGAAGACGGGACAAGTTCGTCTACGATACAGTAAAAGTAAAAGTAAATCATTACCAGGGAAATGAATGAAAAATTGTTGGAGGTTGAAGAGAAGTTAACTTTCTTACCGATTGGGTAACTGCGTATGTCAATTTGACGAAAAATATTGTAAATGAAGTATAGGTGGCTGTACGGCACTTCATTTCTAACTAACGGAAGTTTTATTATTTTATTTTATTAACTGTCTAAAAGGTGGAATAATCTTTGATTGGTGACAAATCGCGTTATTGCAAGTCAAGGAATGTTGTTAAGAGGAGTTTAACTTATTTTGTTTATTTGAAGTTAGTTGAAAGGCTTCTAAACATTGTTCACTTGTTATATACAGGACATTATTACGATACTGTGACAATGACAGCCCCAATGGAGAGAATTCAAATTTTAGACGCCATCGAAAAAGACATTATAACGTGCCTGCAGAGTGCAGGTATGATATATTAAAACAACTTTGTGGTGGTAGTTCTAGTCTCTTCTAGAACTTGTATTACCAGTATTCGTTGAAGTCATCAAAATCCATCCGTGTTCGTTGTATTGAAGAATTTACAGGAGAACACCTTCGAACTTTTGTGTCTGTAAACAACTGCAAAGCTCAAATGAATTTAGTTCTTTAGCTCGTCATTTGCAAACCGCGAGAAAGATTTGCGATTTTTTGTCATCTGATAAATTGTTCTAACAAATGACACCTCACGTTACGTTAGTTGTGTAGGTGCAGTAAGAACTAGTGATTAAAAATTGGATACAAATTTATCTTAAAAATTTACTGGTTCATATATCCCCAAATGGAAAAGAACATTTTATATCTGTTGCATGTTTATTAGATTTTATATGAAGTACAAAACTTATTTTACTGTAAAGCGAAATTGACATTTATTTGCAGGCTGGATACAGATTTCCCACAGGTGATTCTGAACTTTGCTTAAACAAGTTAGAAAACAGTATAAATTATCTTTGTAAACTTACAGTATTAGGAAAAATGTAGACTACTTCAAATTGCATTTCATGTGTGAAGAAACACACATTTATAACCTGCATTGTTGAATTAGTCCTTTCATTTTTATGTGCATAATTCCAGAATTTCTGCACCACCAAAAATAGAGCTCTGTTTTAAATTTGGTTTTTGAGTAGTCATTCGACAGTGTTTTATAAGTACAAGATATACTAAAGGGAGAGTTTATGAATACTGTAATATTTTGCAGTAACTGGAGGATCCAGTGTAACTGCTTCAACAAAATTTTGTGATCCTTGTGTGTTCCAAACTGAGTAGTGTATTGTGAATATGTTTGGTATTTCACAGTGAATATAAGTCTGAAGTGATATTGTTATTATTTATTTTAGGTCAAGCACTTATTGAATTAAGCAAAGAGAAGTCCAGTTTAAAACAAGCAGAAAGCCAGACTCATCAGTTTCTCAAGACTTTAGGTCACGTTGAATCGAAACTTACAGAACAGATAAACTATCTAACACAAGTTTCAACTGGTAAGAACTGTAACATATTTCTTTGTTTTGGATGAGTGTAAAGTAGATACTGGGAAGTGCAATACCAGGTTTGAGATGAATGATGTAACTGACAGTTAACTCTGTTGCAGATAAATTTTTTAAACTCTCTTTTGTGCTTAGTGGCCGTTTATTATTTTGAATTTTTGTACGTTACTGATAATTTTAGTTACTTGTGTCAAGCGTCCCACTGTAAAGACAGTAGTTAATACTTAACATCATATCGTGTGTTTCGCTCTGTTTATGCAATGCTTTAACAGTTTTACTTTGTGTGTTGCACTCTGTTTTCTCATAGACTATAATTCCAAACTCTCTTTGGGGTATGGGTTTCCTACACTTATTCAACATGTTCATGTCATTTATTTCTCCTCTCCAAAATTCTATCTGTAATATAATTGTTCTGATCTTGAATGGACACCTCTGTACTACTGATGTCATAAAATGCAAATATGTTTGTCCTTAGCTGTAACAGTTTTATAACCATTGTTCGCACCCTCTAAGTATGACCAAAAAAGATCAAAAGTGGGTAATGTGAGGTTCTGGCTGTGAGCTGAATGTGGAAGGACCTCAAACCCAAATTGTGCAAATGTGTCACGTGGGGGTTATCATAATGCAGGATAATTACACCTCCTGTCAGTCTCCGATGTATGGCCCATACTGTTACCTTCAGCATGCTTGCTCCATGGTTCATTAAGAATTGTGAAGCTGATAATTAAGAACTATTTCCAAATTCTAGCTGTGCTTATTATTTATGTAGCATTTTTGATTCTAACTAAAATTTTGTCAACACAAAACTACTGGTATGAATAAACTGTGTTGATAGGGACTATCAAGGGGTGGATTTTGGAACTGAATTTAGCAGGTCCAGCTGTGTGAGATGACTTGAGACATGTATTTTATTTCTTTAAGCATCTGACTCTAATTCTGTCACTTCTGTGGCGATCTTCAGCATGCACTGTGGAAGAGAAAGCAACAAGATGACGAAGCTTATTAATTAAATAATTCCAAAATAGTAGTTGAGGTGTGTGTAAATTTACATTTTAGGGCATGGGTGATTCAGTTACTGTAATGAGGTACAAGGATTCTGTCCCCCCCAAAAAAACCCAAGTCTTGTCACAAAATATATTTTGTCTTATGATAAACAGTCGTAGACATGAAACCCACCTGCACTTCTCAAGGTTGCCAGATGATATGAACATTGTCTGTAATGCTGGAGACAGCTGATGATGTCAATTTCTTGGTCTCCGTTGCTTCTGATATCCTGTTGTTTATACTGTTAAATAATACTTCTAAAATTTCTTGTTTATTTGATGATCTTCTTGTGTTCCACATGCTATCCTTAATCCTTTTTTTCATCACAGTATTGACAGTCCACGTGTTTCACCATTTCATTCACCTTTGATTTACCCATATTTCCTCCGTTTATTGACACATCTCAAATAGTAATACATAAGTTATACATAGCAGTTCTGTGAGTATTTGTTTCTAATCCACTTTTACATTTCTGTAGGTCAGCCTCATGAGGGCTCTGGTTATGCATCACAAAAGGTTCTCCAGATGGCGTGGCACCGATTGGAGCACGCACGGAGCAGAGTCAATGAACTGGAGCGAATTAAGAATAAACATTTACAGGGAAGGGCCTTGTTGCGCCCCCAGCCACAGCAAATTAACCAGAACCAGCAAAATGGCTTACAGGCAGTAGCAAATGCTCACGGTTCAGGCACTACCGGCTGAAACGTCAGAACCTAATAAATAATAGAATCAAAGAACAATCTGACACAGACTTGAAGGAGTGAAGTGTTACAGAGTATTCGGTGATCAGACAGATGCCATTCTCTGAAAATTTCATCTTCGCTGCTGTGAAATCCTTGTGTCTCAACATTTCATCAGTTATCCATCCATATATATATATAATTTAATTTATCTCTAAATGCTATTGACAATGGTGTTGAATTACCAATTCCAATTTTTTGGGCCCTCAAAAAACTACTATGTTTCAGGAGATGACTCTTCCCCTATCCTCAGGTGAACCTACAGAATTTGACCTGTTACAAGGAGCTAATCTCGATCTGTGGATACTGAGCAATGGGCTCAGTAGCCTATCTTTGAACATCTGGATTATATAGGCTATCGAGCCCTCAGTGTCTGCAGTTTTAATGGGCCCAGCTGTGTAGGTTGAACTGAGGATGGGGGAAGAGCAATCTCCCAAAACGTTGTGGTTTTTTGAGGAAGCATAATGATGATTGGTGAAAACCAAAAATTGGAATTGGCGATATATAATTTTACTTAGTAAAAGATCAGTTTTAAGAATAGATTCTGTAAGGTCATTAGTGGTATAAGATGCGTGCTGTGCTGACATCATTGGAATTCTGTATGTTAATGAGCATTTTCAAAGTAAGTCTGCTCGTATCATTGCAAAAATAAATGTGTATAAATTTTGTAAAGCACTAATATCCTTTTTGTTGTTGATAGACTCCCATCTTGAAAACGTCATGGTTTTTATTGATTTTATTTAATCTTGGACAATGGATAATGTCCAGAAAACAATTTGCTTAATCCATACTTCATTGTAGATTGAAAATAGGCACAATAAACTGATTTGAGTGTGTTAGTGTTGCTAATAGTGTAACTTGCCTACTGTATATGTATGGATATAATGTAACATCTGTGTCCTGTGTTTTGAATTGTATTTGTCTGCATATTTTGTGTCCTTATAACTTATTCCACATCCCATTTCTATTCTGACTTTAGGGCCCATGCAGTGTATAGCTACACCAAATCCATCAGTGAGGTGATGTAGTATACCTGGTGATATTACAAACAGATCTTTACCGATAAAATCTCCCTTTGCCTTTAAACTGGTTGTAAAACTTGGCTGTGTCATGGAACGTTTGGTTTACTACTTTGTATGTTATTCACTGTTTGTCTCTAATTCTTCAACCTGCTTCACCTGTGATTTCCTCCCTTGCATTTTCCTGTTCCTTTCCAATATCTCACACAATATGGTGGTAGGATGGATGGTGTTTTCCTACCATTGTTTGAAATCAGCCTTCAAGCAAGTTGGTTCTGGGCTTTTGAGCAGTCATAATGGAGCAACAGCTTGCCTTGTGCTGGTCTGATCCCCCCTCTCACTTTAGTACTTTCCAAAATTCTCTGCCATATCAACACATTCATGAGGAAGAATATACAACATCGTAACAATGACTGAGGCATAACTATAATAGGAGTAATAGCTTTGTTCAAAAACTGATGTACTGAGATTTTGATTTCTCAATTAATAGGATCTGCACATATTGTTTGGAGTACATCTCTCTTATCATATGAACCTATAGATTCTTTGTCCAGGATGCAAAGAAGAAAAGCCTTGTTGAAACAAAAGAGAAAATGCGTTGGTAAGCAATTATTAAACCCAGTTCAAAGTCAACGATAATGGAAGTGCTTGGAAGTTGGTAATTTGCTTAACAGCATTTATATGTTCTGTTTACCTTGTACTGGTTAAGTTCGTGTTTTTTTCATTATTCAATTTCGGTTTTTAGTATGGCACTAATTTTTATTGCATTAGTACTTTGGTTAGGATTTTATGCACTCAATTTTTGACGTAAATATGTCTATACGGACGGGACTTTCGGCAAAAAAGCGTAACGAAGTTGTGCAAGATCCATATCAGCAATGTGTAAATATGGACCGACAACAATGTTCAGCTTTTATATGAACTCCTGCGTGCATTGTTATGTTAGCTAAGAAACTAATTGTTTCGTCACCTGTTTAGTCGACATTGTTGTGTTATATTACTGCCGTCAACAATCCGCTTTCGTTATTGCGGTAAGAGCTGAGCTGTGAATCGCTTGCAGAAGAAGTGCGTCGTAGACTAGATAATTTTGTGCTGGTAAAAACGTTTTAGAATATCACAAGTACTTATCTTATATAAGAATTATTCATTAAATGTCATTACAGAGACGTATTTACGTCAGATTCTCCGGAACCGTGGTTCCACTGTCAACTTTTTATGTGACGTTACATTACTAATTGGGTTAGGATTTGTTTTATGGTATGTCAGTATATGGTCTTATACAATACATGGATCACCTATCAGTAAACAAGTATTTCAGACATCCCAATGACAACAGTATGTTATCTGTTGTACCCTTATACTTTCCATCGGACCGGTGCAAACCAATACACGTGTGAAACGATTTAGGTTACAATGTAGGCACTGAAGAAAATCCCTCGTAGGTGGTAATTACCTATGCGTGAACTTACAGTAAGCAAGTTGACGAGGACGAAGTTCCTGTAGATTAAATGGCATGTACTTAAAATGGCTGTAGATGACCTGACACACACCCAACTTTGAATATGATCGTGACATCCTGGAAGGATGTTGGTATTAATCCATGCCTAGAGGGGTTTGACACCAAGACAGTCAGGCACATTTTGTAACACTGCATGGCCAACATAGGCAGCTGATGAACAGTCTTTGATCTATTTTCAGTTCAGAGTGGGCCATGGCTGATCAGAATGCAAGGACATTTATTTTCTGGCATAAGAAAAAGGAATAAAATAGTATTAATAAAAACAACGATGGACGTATAATTTTGTGTGGTGTAATTTGTTTATTGCATCAGTTGAATTCAGCGTATGAAGGTTTCTCGTGTCATCAGTACGCAGAAAACGGATAATGTGTGATTGAAATTGTGATACTGGGTGTCCTCTGAAGGCCTTTAATTCAGGAAGGACAAGTTACTGAATTTGTTAGTCATTTAATATTAAGTGTTGACTCATGCATGCAGCTGGGCACATTAATTCCAGCTAGTAGGTTACGTCTTATTATTGTGAATAGCAGAAGTGCCAATTTGCAAATTGGGCACATAATGCGTATGTTAAAACGACTACTGAGGTAATTTAATTCACATTTCGAAGGATAGAATATATAGACTTGTGGATTATGATAGAAATTAATAAGAATGAATAATTTGTAGAAACTGGTGAGACAGGGTTTATAATGCTGGTCTTGCAAGTTTTGAGTTAGAAACAAACAGTTTTGATTGTGGTTGATAATGTTGAACATACTTATATTTACATTATATAATTTGAATTTGAAGAATATATGCATTTCTGTTTTTCATTGATTGTATTTTGACATTTAGGTTCATTCTTTTGCTGTCTGCCTCATGAAGAATCACAGTCAGGCATAATTTAACAATGACCTCTGTGTGGAAACGCCTTCAGAGGGTTAATAAGCATGCTGCCAAATTCCAGTTTACAGTTTCTTATCATCAGGTGACATTAGAGACTACATCAAAATGGTAAATCCTGTTGTCTTTTTGTAGGAGAATAAAGAAATGTCTTTATACTTCAGAATATTTCTGTTTGTGGTAATCATTTAGTTGCTAGTTTTAGGGCAATAGGCCCTATCCTTAAGCTAAATAGTGTAGGTAGTAGGCATAAAAATATTTCATGGAAAGATTTATGATTAAATTATAATTAAGTGTAGTGATGTTTGTACATTGTAACATTTGTTTATGTTAAGCATTAGACTTTCTTCTACCTCAAACTAAAATTACTCTCTTTGTTTATTCATTTTCTGTCATTCCGTATGCAGTATAATGTTAATATTTAATTACTGAACAATATTGCATCAGTATTTAAGCATACATTGAATTACTGTCTTGTTTGTGTCGTCATTCTAAATTGGTTGAAATAATTTCTCTTATAGGAAGCCTAATAAATTGAGTGTTGTGTGGACTAGACGTAGTCGAAGGGCCACATCAGAGCCATTACCATGGGAACCAACCATGAAAGATCCCTTGAGAGGAGTTGTGGTGTGGGCAGTGCCAGAGAACAAAGAGGTGTCAGTCACTTTATTCAAAGATCCTAGGACGCAGACAATGGAAGACAAAGAGTGGACATTTGTTATTGAAGATGTAAGGATTTAGTTTTTTTGTGATATTTCTTAAACTAAAACGAAGGAAATTCTGAAGGTTGGAAGTTACTTCAGATACAAAGAACCATGTAACTAAAAGATGTTTCTGCAGGATTGAAAGATATTTTTGTTTTGAACCAATGAATAACAATATGTAAAATTTATCTCTGATAATTTGATGCTATTTACAGATCTTATGCCTGTGTTATTAAATAATAATTATTGTTTAATAACAGTGTAAATAGCTGACTGTCTCATTTGAGCAGAGTCCTTCTTGAACGCTAATAGTTGCTCCATTAATCAATAAATTCCCTCCCTTTTATGGAACCCAAAAGTTCATTACTGGGTTTGCAAGATAAGCCATCGGTCCCCATCTTGAGTCATATGATTGTATATTACACCCTTCCATCCTAAAATTGATTTTAATATTATATAATATTATCCTCCTTCACGTTTTCTGGCAAATTTTGTATGAATTTGCGATTGTTCCCATCCTTGCTACTTGTTTTGCCTGTTTGATGAACAATATCAATTTATGATGGACTTTTTTGCCAGATTTCTGTAACTTCTACCCTTCTGGGCCAAAATATTCTTCTCAACACTCAATTCTCAGACGTGCTCAACGTTTCCCCCTTTCTGTGAGAGACCAAATTTTGCCCTGATGCAGAACTGTGCTGATTATTGGATTGCGGTTGTCTGGGTTGTGATACCTTGTAGTCTTGTAGGTGGTTACTCGTGTTTTCGAAGAGCATGCCGCTTCCATCTTCAAGATAGAAGTTTGACTCTGAAGATTCAGTCTTATACCCAGAAGATGGAAGCATTATGTTCCTCTGAATTGTTGATAATCACCTACAATATTACGTAGCGTTATACTATAGAATATCAGAAGCCATATTTTCACTGCTGTGAATACATGAACCTCGGGTAACTTTGTCTTTTGGATTGTGGTAACATTTGGTCTGGTAGGTGGTTATTAGCATTTCAGAGGAACATATCACCTCCATTTTCAGGGTGGAAATGGAGCCAGAGGACTGTAATTGACATCATCATCACTGGGAGAACCACAGATCTGGTGTATTGATATTTTATAAAATTCTCAGTGTTGCGATTTTGTGGGAGAGGATAGTTTGTATGTGTCAGTCTCTAGTATAATATTGACATTTAATTTGTTCTGGTTTAGGTGTCACTTAATGGTAAAAGAAGACAAGTAGCTGCAACAAACATAAACATGCAGAAATATGCTAGTGTCGAGTCAACGCAACATCAGCTGACTCTTACCTTTAAGCCTACTACTAAGAAGATAGTTGGGGCTACAATGGATTGTACTTTGTCCTGTGTCCTGTTAAGAGAAGGCAAGGCAACGTGAGTAATGTTTTTGCTTTGACGTTCATCGTACAAGAATAGGGGTTTTAACTCCCCCAGTGGGGCTGCTGGCTGAACTTCAACTTTGAGGGCTGGAGGTTTAGTTATGTAAAACTGTGACACGTGTTGTACGGACAATAAAGGTTAAATTGGGGTTGCAGATATTGAAACTCAAGTCAATTGAATACTTCTGATTTGAAGCACTGTGTAATTCACTCGGTAGTGCAATAAAATTTGAGATTATGTTTGAATAATTCTCAAATTTGGGTGTGCACTATATGGTTTCAGTTGTTTGTGTAATGAAATGTCATTGAAATTTGTTCAATTCAGCCAAATATATTTCATTACTTCTGCGTCGAGATATGTAAAGATATTGTACTGGATTATCGGTGATTGCATGAGATTTCTGTAAAATTTGGATTTATTCACTTGCACTTACACTTAATTATTTATCTTAATATCAGTTCTGTTGCTCTTCAAATGTCGCGTGTTGGAACAGTTCTATTCATCGCATATCACCAGAGCCTCTGTCTTTGTCTGTCTCTCAGCTTGGCTTGTATCCAAGTACTGCTTCCAGCGCCATCTCATTCACTTGATTGCTCAGGACTTGACACTCCTCCCCATTCCTCTGGCCAATGTACACACCCAGAGCAAACTGCCTTCCAGTTCTGGATCTTCTGAAACTAGCGTAATGAGGCTTAAGCTGTTGGGTCCATACTTGGCCTTTCCGGAATGTACTACATCTGTGCTGGGATGGGACTTCACTGCTATTGAAACCTCAGATCTCATATATACGTTCTTGGCAGATGATCCGGAAGTGGTTTGCCATTGCCTTCTTCTGTGTGTGAATGGAGTAATTGTTGGGATGCCACGGAGGAAAACTCCGTGTTGCCTAGACCACGGCCTTGCCCAACACAAGTTATAAATTCAAACCCGAGACCCCAGGATTACAAGGCCAGCGCTCTAGCCGCTAGACCACCATATTTCTTATAGTTCATTCAGCCCAGCCATGTTAATGCAAATTTGGTAGCAAAGAAGATGAATCTGTGATGAATCTGGAGCTGAAGAACATGTGTGAGAGGGCAAGTATATTCACTGATGATGTAATTACACTTTATTTTTGTATTTTCAGAGATGAAGATATGCAAAGTTTGGCAAGTCTTATGAGTGTCAATAATAATGATATTGCTCCTCTTGATGATTTTGATGATGATGATGATGATGGGGAAGGTAAATATAACTGTGTTGTGATAAATTAATTGTGATCTTATTCTTCTTCACAAATCTTCTGTGTGGACAAAAATTAATCATTCTTAAATTTGAAATATGTTTCCTCTGTTCACTTGTTCCTCAGGCTACTTCATTCTTGGTTAGCTGCTTATAGTGTTAAAAGTCTAATGCTGTTTGTTTCTTTCCAGATGGTAGTCAGAAGCTCCAAGAAGTGTTAGATTTAACAACACAAATTGACTTATTAACAAACAGCCTGAGTGGCTCTGAAATTGCAAGTACCCCTATCAGTGGTAAGTTATTTATTACCGCCGTCACCATCGCTTCCGCTCTTACTGTTCCAGAACCTCTTTCTTTCCTGTTGTCTTACTTGTTATAGTTATACTGCAGAAATATGTGAGTTTTCCTAGCAATTTAACTGATCTAATAACAGGAATTTAATGATACACGCAGAGAGTTAAGATCTGTTCTATTTATTATCATTGTATGAATTGAATCTTAAAGTTTCTAAATTATGGTAATTCTTGTCAGTTGCTAGTCTGTCTTCATACCAGAGGGACGAAGCTACACCAGTCGCGACTGAAGGCAGAAGTTTCTCAGATGCAGATACTGTAGGAAGTTGTGGTGAAGCAGTTAGCACCTCAGCAACTCGGGAGCCGTCACCAGCAGAGAAGCAAGGCGTCGTAAATGAGTGTAGGGATGGCACGCAACCTGAGGACAAGTCACACAGTTTAGCACCAACATCAGTGTAATTATTATTCATTCTTTAATCTGTTATATAGAAGTATGCATTAATACATCAGTTTATCAGTATTTTATATACAATTTTATTTGTACTTATACATTCTGTTTTGGTGTTTGCTGCAGTGCTTCTGAAGAAGAGGATTATCGTAATGTGCGTCTCACATTACAACCTCTTAATTTGCAACAGGTAAGTTACAGGTATCTAAATTATAAGTCTGTTTTTGCATTCCCTTTTTTATGTTCAGCCAAATATTTCCTGCCATAGTACGTGGATGGCTCAGAAGCCAATATTACAAATGAAAAGCAAAAGGGTTTATTAGTTTAGCACTATGAAAAAACATCTAAGGTAAGTATGGAATGTGTTTTATGAAGAATGTTGCTTAATTTGTTATAACTTAGTATTTTTTACTAGCATAAGTGTTGACTGGAGTAGAAAAAGAACATGTTATACTTTAAAAACAAAAGGAATCAGAATTTCTTAGTCTTATCTATTGGTTTCTGAACTGTCAGTGTATTCCACCCTCTCAGGGAGATGAGAGATCACCACGTGTGAAGGAAACTACTCCTGGGCAGGATTTGCTGGAGTGGTGCAAGGAAATCACTCGCGAGTATCAAGGAGTCAAGGTGACGAACCTTACCACCTCCTGGAGGAATGGCATGGCTTTCTGCGCAGTGATACATCACTTCCGGCCAGATCTTGTGTAAGCTTGTGTAGACATTTACACACCTGGGTCAGTTTAATTCTGTATAAGATTGAGGTCACTTTTATAACTCTTAACTTCTGATTTGCAGTCTCCTCCTCCCCACAAGAAGTAAAGAGCGTGAAAGCTCGTGCATACTCCTGTGAACCGTCTTTTCAGTCATTGCTACCATTTCCATTTCAATATCACTTTCTATGTTTCTCATCTTTTCTTTCTTCCTTGCTTCCATTGTCAGCATAGCTCAGTCAGTATAGTGACTGGCTACAGACTTGACTACCGGGGTTCGATCCCTGATGGGGGCAGAGGATCTTTCCTCTAGCCTCTGCGTCGAGACCGATTCTAGGGCCCACCTAGCCTCCTATCCATTGGGTTCCGGGGTTCTTTCCCGGGGTTAAAGTGCGGCCAGTGCGTGATGCTGATGACTCCCCCCGCCCAGTGCTGAGGTCAAGAACGAGTAGGAGCTATACCACCTCTCCGCCCAAGTGCCTATATGGTGTAAAGTGGGACAGCTTTACAGTTTATTTACTTCTGGTCTAATTTTATCACGTATTACTAACAATCTGTGGAAGTTTATGCAAAAGGAAATGTATGCAAGAAGCATGACAGAAATTCTGTTAGACTACTGTAATAGAAGAATTCTCTTTTAATAAATTGTGAGTGTGCCCCTATTAATAAGGGCTCTGTCATTTGTATATAGGGAATTTGATTCTCTATCTCCACATGAAGTGAAAGGAAACTGCAAGAAGGCGTTTGATGCTGGAGAAGCTCTAGGTATACCTAGGGTAATAGAGCCTGCTGATATGGACGTCTTGACGGTACCAGACAAGTTGGCTGTTATGACATATTTGTATCAACTGAGGGCTCATTTCACAGGTGAGATAAAAGTAGACAAGTAAGTAAAGCAGCCACACATAACATTCATTTATAAGTATAAATTAAGTTATGCATTATCAGTAATAGACTGTCCTATGTAAGTAAAACAGTACGAAGGCTTGTGGATGAATCCATCCTTTCTTTCAAGCACACCCACTGTATGTGGTAAACATATCTTCACCTCAGATAGTCACATAATTTATGGAGAAGAATGTTTTGAGGCAGTACCACCACATGACAAACACCTCAAATACAAGAGTGGTAAAAGAAGTGTAACATGTCCAAATGTACGTGTTCTGAAGTGTGATTCAGTTGACCACATAAATTAATTTGCGTGATTAGTATAGGACTTTATATCGATCGGCCAAAAATGATAGAAAGATGATGACTTTTGCTCAGTTGTAAACCACGTTAATCGTGTTTAGTTTTTTGGTGAATGAGTTGTAGTCTCCTACAACTCATTAGGCTAAATATTTGGGATTCTAGTATTCCTTTCGGGCAGGAGTGTTATTGTATTGCAAATCGATTAAGTATGTCATTAAAGAGCTGAAGGAGTTGTAATATTATGTATTTGAAGGTCATGAACTGGAAGTTCAACAGATCGGCAAGACAACGGACGAATCTTCGTATATGATTGGCCGCTTCAATACTGATACGGACACGGACGTTACCGTGCAGTTATTCGGCCAAGAAATCATGAATTTACGTAAGAGAGAAGCAGTGGAAAGGAGACAGAACAAGGGATCAGTAAGCAATAGAAGGTAATGTGCCATTACTGTTTGTGAAAATAGACCATTTATGGAGTATAGTGTCATTAAGAGTTTTCATTTTCTTGATAATCGGTGTTTTATTTTGTGGAAATCTTTGTTTACCTGTTAGAAGCTGGTCTGAGTAGTTGTTCAGTATGTGTTTTTTAAAGTTCACATCTGTTTTCTTTCTTTCTTTGTTGGAATATGTTGCTGTGTAATTGTCGGAGTTGTTATGGACCTGTTGCAAATGTGGCAAGTCGTTCATCATCATAGCTTGGAAGAATAATGAACACATTTTGTGACGTACATTGGAGTCATTTGGGCTCAGATTCTGGCTGTAAGAGTATTTCTTAGGTAAATGTGTTTCGTGTGTGTGTCTGTAGGTCTGGTTCTGCTGACTCGGGTGGGACGACAGAGAGCGACAGTAGCAAGAACAGCGTCATTACTCCAAAAGTGGCTCGGCAGAACTCGGGTCTGAGATTGAGACTGCCCCTTCCTCTTGTCAGCAATTCTGACTCTGGGGACAGCAGTGAACGTTCACCTACGTCAGTCAAAGAAGTCAAAGACAAAATATTAGCAAGCTCTAAAAGCATTCTGGGCAAGGTGCTCTCACCTACCAAAGAGAAGTTTGCCAGAGACAAGGTAGGCATTTTGGTGCAAAAACTGCGTCAGATGCAAATGGGCACTGAGCAAACTTGTGAACTGCTCTACATATTATCACGCAGGAACGGAAGAAATTGGTTGTAATATAAGTCAGATTAAAATTGAAAGGACTCCCTCTTAGCAAAGTGATGGAATTGAGGGTCGCAGATTTAAGGGGAAGTTACTGAAGTGAGATTAAGGGAGAATGGAGACATTTTAAAAAGCTTTTAGAAAATTTGGAGTTGGTAAGTATATGAAATGCATTTGCACTAGGTTGTATTACTGCGGTAATTTAAATGTGTAGTTAAATACTTTCGAAACGTACATCGATTCTTCACTGCTTAACACTTAAGTCAATTCAGTGACTTGTATTAGAACTCTTAAAGCTCTGGCCCTGTCCATTTCCTTGTTTCCTGATTGTCTCCCAACTCTTATGCTATTTACTCCACATCCCTTTTAATTTTCTTTCCTTTTAAAGTTTATGTTTTGTACAGTCTGAATCCGACATTCATGACAGCTAAAGAAGAAAATGACTTCTCTTATAATTGCCGATTCACAAATCACTTGGTGAATTACATGTTTTTTCTAATAATAATACATTTTTGTGCAGTTTTTCAGTCTTAAATATGTTTGTATTTGTTAGTCCGAAATACAATCTTAATCTGCTTAACAGAAATATGCTTAGGAAAATGGAACTTAGACTATGATTCAGGTTGGTGTTTTACAGAGAAATTCACTTTGCCAGTTTACTGTGTCATTCCTTTTCCCCCTTCCAAGGTGTTCTGAACATTTTGTTTTGCTGTAGATCTTTATGGAAACTTTCCAACACAACTTTGAGAGAGTGGAATACTTTGTTTTGGTTGCAATGTGGCTGATGCGGTGTGGTATTGTCAGTGCAAAATATATTAGCTTGTGAGTAGTACAGCTGTCTCAGACTGTGTAAGTCTGTAACAAATGTTTCTTTCAGCACAGCACTTTCAGATTATAATCGTATTACCGCTTATAATATGTACTTTTCAGGTTTCTCTATCCACCCTGCTTTGAAGGTATGCTTTAGAATGACTGTAGATTGCTGTCTTCTGGGTTGTTGCGCTGTGTAGTCTGGTAGATGTTTGCCGACGTTTCAGAGGTCCTTACTACCAGACTACATGGTACAATAATTCAGAAGACGGCAATCTTCAGACTCACTGCCGTGAAAACCTCAGATCCTACAGAATGACTGTAGTTGTGTAATGAGCCTTGTTCTAGTGACTGGGAAATTTCTGGACCTGCTGAGCAGCTATTAGCTTCTCAGTAAGGACCATGTTGCGTGTAGTTCGTTAGTTATAATGCATAAAGTTATTTTCTGTTCTGTGTTCTTTTCTGCAGGCTAACCAGAAGTATTAAAATAATAGTTGTGAAAATTAACATTTTGTTGTGCAGATCGTGTCACTACGTTACTTACCGCGATACGACTGCCCTCTTTGAAATGCGTACTTGTGTATTGATTCAAACACATGAATGTGATGATACTGTATCATCAAACACTTGGATATTTGTACATTGCTCTCATTCTCTGAATGCGTCACTTCTTTATATTGCTAGAACGCAAGATCATTTGCTGTTGCCACACCCATAACGACGCACTATTAATTTCCAAAGCGTGTTATTAGTACAGAAGAACAACAAGTGAGTGTCAGACTAAATGAATTCTGATTTGTCAGACTTCCGTATGGAAGTGGCTGTGTTAGCACATAGCAGTCTACATGTCTGAACATCACATTAGTGGATTCTAATTCCTTCTCATTAACAGAGTTACAGATTATAAATTAGATTCATTTTGATTCACAGTCGGTACCCACTAGCGTGTTAAGGCTGTATGATTATGTAGTGAGGTGCAATCTGATTTGTTTGGAGTTGCAAGAAATGATTATAAAGGGATGATAAAGGTGACTCAGTGAAGTGAGTGGGCTGTCTGAAAACTTACATATCTTATTTTATAAGCGGAAAACATTCTTTATTCCATTTGTTTTGTACGGAGTTGTTGGTAGTCAGTGCATTTCTGTCTTACTTGGTACTTCATTCTCAGGGTATGCATTGCTAAATGTTTCTCGAACAGCGGCACAAGATTTTGATGTGAATTGACGTTCAAAAATGAGCACGCATTCTGCTCATTAATATACCATGTTTGCAGGAGCCTGGCAACGAAGGTGACCTTGACCTGACTATTGTGGAGGTGGTTGGGAGAGCTTATTGCATGGGGGTGGACTCCCTTGGTGCTTCTGGTTTTGTTTTTGTACTTTGGCACATGATTGTTGCTGAATTACATTTTAAATGAATCGTTCTGCGTGATTCATGATTTGTACAGGTTAGGGTAGACTGAGATTGTTGCACTGGTTTGGACACATGGCTCTGATAAGGAGATGAATGATGGATAAGGTATTTTGGTGGTGAAACTTCTTGGAATGTTGCCTCTTGAAAGACCTTCAAGGAGATGGGGATAACATTAAGATGAATATTGGGGAAATACTTTGTGGGGGTTGGTAGTGGGTGGAACTGGTTAGGGCTGTGCTCAGTGGTGGAGTTCAGTATTGATAATGGTGAACTTTTAGGTTATAATATCAAGTAGTTCATTAGCTAGTTAATTCAATTTGTTACTAAGAAAGAACAATATTTTGCATGTTGATATTGGTCTTCTGCTTCTAACCTAATAACTTATAAGACCAGCGTTGACAGATTTGCTGTGAGATCCTCGTATGTCAATATTTTTCATCTTTTTTTGATGATTTCAGAGTAAATCTCCTGTCACAACAACCCAGCGTCCAGTTCTTATGACAAGACGCCAGTTGACTGATCCATTTGGTTCTGATGATGAAGATGAAAGGTTTGTATCAACTACTTTCTACTAAAGTCCTTTAGTTTCTGTAAAATGTTGTCTTCTTATGTTTGTTTTTAAATATTTGAGTTATTGTAAGCAAATTATGTTACTGACATGAATGTAGTGACATTCCTTTTTATAGTAAACCCTTTATTGTGTTATATTATGTATTATGTTCTGTACATTTGCATACAAGTGTTCTAGTTTGAAACAATATTATTTAGACCCCTTATACATTTCCAAAAGTGTAAGTTTAATGATAACATAATTATGAGAAAAATTTGGATAGTTAGACATTCTATTTGAGGGCTATGCTGTAAAACATATACAATGATCGTTACGTCTTTTGTCTCCTTATCTAATATTTTCATTTTTCAAAGTAAACCTATAAATGGTGCCTGGCCATGTCTCTTATTTTGTAATACCAGGAATGAAAAATTTTATGTATATCTTTTTTAGTTGTGGTTATGCCCCTAGTACTGCTTTGTAGTATATGGAAAAATGATTTGAGTGCCTCAGTTGTAAATATTTTCCCACCTTTGCTTTGGATTATGTAAAAAGGTGTTTTTGTCTTCAAAGGAATTACTCTCTGTTCTGTTCTGTTCTGTTTCCAGTTCTGTGATTGCAAGTGAAGACAGGAAAAGTGGTAACTGTCCTTTAACAAGATCTCAGTCATCACAGGTTAGTGTTTGTTTTTAGTGTTCTTTGTAGAAATGTTTTAATGTCTCTGCTAAACTCACTCACTCTCTCTTTTTTATTTCAGGAATCAATTCATTCTTCAGACACGAAGATGAGCAGAGAGGGGTCAGAAGGATGCGAAATGAACGGTGTTCAACAGGGCCTTTCACCTGCACGACAACAACATGTAAGACACGGGTCACCGGTTTTCTTTATTAAAATAAGTGTAGCATGTTGTATGATACGTGTTTCAGCATAAGTCTTTCTTTTTTTGAGTTGCTTGTGCACAGAGTAAGAAAATTATCTAAATGCTGTAAGCTATGTGAATTTATTCTAAATTTCTTATGTCAATAGAATGAAGTTTAATCACAATTTATTTGAGTTTTTAATGCACTATCTTCAGGATTTAATTAGTTCAAAATACATTTTTAATTTTGAATGCAAAATTTTGTCAGAGGAGGTCTGATTATTTTCTGTGTGTAATTAAATTTTGCGCATTCAGGGTCTGGCATGTGTTGAGCATCATGATTAGCTGGTAGGGCTTAGAAATGTCTGAATTACAGCTACATACAAAATTCTTTCCAGAATGACCGAGTTGTTGTGGGAGAATTTTCTTCAGATATCATACAATGTCTCGACCAAAAATTCACACTGTACTTAGTGGATGGCTTCCTCTCTGTCTGTAGGTAGAAGGATCAGCAAACCTTAATGGGTGACAGTGAAAGGAATCAGCCGTGTTTCATGGTATGTCACAGGAAGATAAGCCATACCATAATCTGTGTTTATTTTTTCTATCACCCACTGAGATTTGAAACCCCTTCTCATCTGTAGAACCTCTAATTGGTCTTGGTGCCTAGTGATAATGAATAGCTTTATCTGATGAGCCTCACAGCAGTTGTTGATGATGAACTAGAAGTTACAGCATCTTCTAGATGTGTACCCAGACACTTGGCTGACCAGCTGAAAAATAATCTTGTTTTTCCCCATATTTCTTTATTCCGTATGCAGTCATTTGCTGTTTTATCTCTCACTGTAAGGAAGATAATTGATGCTGCTAGTAGCAGTTTCAGATATTCTGTATGATAAAGCATATAGAACTTGTCCTTTAAAGTACGTTTGTTATGTTTGCTATGCGTACGTCTGATTGACGTTTTCTGGGTTGAGACACTGTTGATAGTTATCAGTGTTTTGGAGGAGTGTGTTGCGTCCAGACCCTTGAGATGGAACTCTCACTGCATTATTTAGGTACTGACATTTCTTAGAAACATCACAGTTATTGCTTTGTACAAAAAGGTTGCTTGCACTGTTTACTGTTCCCTTATACTCACCTTCTTACCCAGCACATAAATTGAAGACTTTGTTTGGAAGGTCGAGGGTGTGTAGTTTTATGAGCTGCTTCTCACTTGTGCATGTGTGCATGTGTAGTGGTTACGGTAATAAGGCTTTTACAGTATAAATTGCATCCATGACAGTTGCTGTTCAGTCTGTAAATAATTTAAATTGTACTGTACATATCACATTTTCTTTTAGGGCAAGTTTTTGCAATGTGTAATGTATACGTTACTAATAAAATGGATGGCTGTCTGTCCACGTAACACATAGTTCTTATGATACACAGTTCTGTGACATTTGTATCCATTAATGCTACTCTGTCGTGATTAATCAACTAATAAATTTGATTTAGCGGTCATTTCCTTAATTGCTAATTATTTTCTCATGTTAATAATGTTAAAAGAATCAGGCATACACGTCTCACTTTTGAACTTCATAGCCCTGGAGTCTTTCATCATATATATAAAATGTTTCATGCTCAGTTCTATCTTGACGTATATTTAGATATGACAACTTTTAATTAGTTTGTGCAGAAATCTCGGTGTGTTTGTGGATTCCTACTTTTAGTGTAGGATTTCCAACCTTTCAGTGTTACTTTTAATATAATATGTTACTTCCGGGTGGCCCACATTAATGGTTGGTGTTTGCTGTTTGTCTGCTTATAATAAGCTATTCCTTTGAGAAGCATGATGCACGATGAGATATTAGTGTATGTTCATCCTTATATCTGCATAGGTGACACTTTTGATTCAAATTTTTAGGCCAGAAATGTCTACAACTTGCATGACCCTTTCTCTGTATATTAATGCTATTTTCCCACATTGTATTTTTATCAGTCTTCCATAGATGGCAGCAAATGATAATCATTTGTTCCAACACATTTTACAGTTTTTATTTTGATGACGCAGGTTACTTTAGTGCATGTGATAAATACTGCAACCATAATTTGTAAGAATAATATCTGTCTGGTGCAGGTGGTGTGAACAGAAATGCGATTGAATATCAAATTACTCAATTTTAAAACGGTTTTACACCTGTGAAACAAAATTAATACAACCAAAACAAGTAGAACTTACTTTCACAGTTAAATACGAAGGTTATCGTGAATGAAGGGAGATGTAAGGAGAGACACAGAGTATATCCTTGACAGATACAAGATAAATACAAACTGGAGGTGTGTGGGACTATATTATATGAATACCACAGCCTTTTTTAACCAGAAGCGTAAGCCAAATTACATAATGGTATCTTCTTGTAGTCTGCGTATACTTTATTGCAACATATTAAAAAACATTTAAAACTCATGATTTTCATATAGCAACAAATTTAATTATGATGTATACACTACACAGTTGAGTTTTATGATGTGAGAATGTGCATCTTCTTACACTAATTTAACACGAAGGCTAATTCAATTTATTCTTTTGATGGATAATTCTTGTTAGTACAAAATGCCTTTTCTGCATAAATAAATTTGGAAATCTTTTTCTAATTTTATTTTATTACTTAGAATGGTTTTTCCTTGCATTAACACTGAAATTCAAATTTGCAAATACAAGTTTACTGAAGTTTATCTTATGCAGTATCTTTACATCTGAAAAAAGCCGTGGCTAAGATTTAACAACTTGACAATTCTACCTAGAAGTTAATACAGATTTAGAAATGAAACTGTATCATACAACATCTTACAGGAAGAATTTGTATTTAACACAAGCAAAGTCTTGTACGTATTGTCAAGAAATTTGTGACTTATGCATGTGTAAGTACTGTTTTTTGGGTGGTGAACTTGGTGATTAGAAAGCCAAGAGTGATAAACTTACCATTTCTAATGCCAGTGGTCCATGTCCAGTCACTTAAGGAAGATTAGTCTCAGTGATGGTTGTAGTAACGTTGCACAAGGAAAGTTGTTATAAAGGAATCCTATACGTATTTATTACATTCTGTGGATCCATAAGTTAGTCAGATGACAAGAAGATGTGGAATAAATCATAATAATACGATACTTATTACAAGTAGAGTTCGTAGTGTTATAACATTTTACATATTATAAACAAAGGGTTCACATAATTAGTGATATGTTATAAATAAATCCAATGCTATGCTGATGCATCCAATTAAATTTCAGCCTTCACATTAGCTATACAATGTACTTTAATTGTTCATTTTTCAGTATTTTTTCTGTCCTGTCTTCACAAATTTGTAAACATTGTTAATGATTTCATGACTCTGATCCTTTACTGTTCCTGTGTGTATTGCGGATAGAATTGGCAGCATGTTAAATGGCAGAAAAGCCCCCAGTGGATCAATTAACCAGTCAGTCAGAACTGTAATGCACCACATTCTCAAGAAGCACGAGCAGTTTTGAGATTGCCAAACAAGGCAGCAGACAGGCTGTCACACAATGACAATTTTTACTGTTGTACTAATGACAATTCATCACACAAAACACAATCTGCCTTTTAATGTAGGTGGAACTCTAATTTTTATATGTGCGGTCAAGCGTCCTCCGTTTTCTGACGTTGTTATACAGTATTTAACACTGTTTCTCCTTCCTTCATATGTCTTGGATTTGACTTGTTTTTGATTTTGTTTGTAAATTTTAACACGTGTGATATGTAATTGGTGTGTGCAACTTACAATTTGCCAGCATATTTTAACTCGCCATGATGAACTGAGAGAGCGAGCTCGTCAGTTGCTGGAACAGGCAAGGAGAGAAGCCGCTGCCCGTGGCAATAACCTTCAGCTGACGGCGCAGTCACCGGTCAAGGTAAGAGCCAGCAGGTAGGGTGTGGACCATGGGGCCTGTATTAGCTGTTGTTATACTCCTGTATCAGCGTCCGTAGTAATACAGCTAAAGCACGTAAATGTAAAACATTCCTTGTGAAGAGACATCACATGTAAGGTAACATTTAGCAATTATCTTTTTCTGTGCATGGAACAAATACATTGTTTTTATAAACACTTAGCTACATCACTTTCATTAGAGTGAGTTGTCTTTATTGTATGCAAAACCATGCCGTAATGCCATGATCACTACTGGTCACATGTGTAGCGACAGATGTGACCTCTTGCTTGTAAGAGACTTTGCTGTCCAAGGCTTTGCCTGCCATGATGTCATTCCGTCAGTTCCCCGCTCTGTCTCTCCGACTTGCCTAGCCTTGCCAGTCTTCTGTGCTTAGCTCGTATTTGCTGCTGTCTGGAGGGCAACGTTGCTTTGTGTGATTTGGAGAAACAGTGGTCGATTGTTCTGTGCAGATTATATATGAATGTACCCCTACAGATGTATTGCAGAATTTTTGTGGGTAGACGTGGCCTTTAAACCTCACGATGCTCTCTGCTGCTGGCTGAGCACATTTGCATAGTTGAAATTAAATACGTTTCATAAAAACTGTGCTTTTGCCTTCCAAAAAGAAGCCTGCAAGAGCAAAATATGTATATATTGTAAAATGTTTGTCTTCCCAAGTTGTACAGATCATGCCTAGATTTAGAAATTATGTATCATTTTAGTCTTTAAGCTCTGAACACTGGTGATATGTATAAATCTCTGCCAGAAATCTGGCTATCCTGATGGAAGCTTTTGTGATTTTTCCCTAGTCCCTTCAGGCAAATGCTGGAATAGTTTCTTGAAATAGGCCATGGCTATTTAATTTTACATCAGTCCCAGTTACTCTACTGTTTGAGGCTATGTAACTTATGCAGTAGAATGGGTGTTATTAAATAAGTCAAGAAGACTGACAGTGTCACTTCAAAACTAATAAGAAGAAGAACTGCATTTCCAGTTTGTATGGATTTATATCCTTAAGAACTAACACATTGCTCCTGAAATTGGTTGCATCTGGTAACACAAAACGTAAAACAACCATGTTGAAACAACGAACCTCAAATCCTTCCTAATGAATCTGATAGCATCTTAGTAGAGGTTATTGACTGTTAAAAGACAAATACTTATTGTCTGTTATAAATTTTATGTGGCTCAATATAATAATTCAAGATAATGGGAATATACTGAAAATTTTCAGTTGTTTCGTGCAGCGTGTTTGCAGAGTAATATTTTTTGTGTTTTTTCTAAGGGTGAAGAGGAAAGACAGCAGCAGTTGCGGGAGCGCGCGCGGAAACTCATAGCTGAAGCAAGGATGGGTGTTGTTGGGACGCAAGGAAGGGGGTCTAGTAAGTTGAACAGTCGCATTTCATAGATGCTAGTAACTAGGGCGTGAAACATGTCGGAGAACTGCGCCTCACATTCAGTAAACTTAACCCAAAGTCAAAATGTACTGCAACAGATCACACAATTTAAGTTTTAATAACTCCTCAGGAATGATACAGCATATTTAAAAATAGCAGAAATTGCACCACTCAAAAACATGTGTCAAAAGAAACTGACTATATACATAATACCAATGTGACTGTCAGTACCAATGTCTCATTTTTCCCCCAGTTTCAGCTTAGCTTGACCTGATGGCAGTCATGTTGGTATTGCACAGCGTAGTTGCGGAACTGTTCAGAACATTCGTACTGCCATCGTGAGAAAACATCCCAGCGCACTCATGAGCAGTGTCGTGTTACGTGACTCTCATCCCCACGTGGCCCGCACTGTCCAGAATATGCTGTACTTTGTGCACTGGAAGGTGTTGGACCATCCTCAATACATTCTGGGCTGATCATTTTATGACTTCTGTGTATTTGGCCGTGTTGAGAAAATTCTGAAAGGCTGTAGATTTGGGTCAAATGAAGATGTCAGGGCCGTGGTGGTGCAGTTGTTCCTGGAGCAGCCCAGGGATTTCTTTGTTGAGGGGATCCATTGGCTGTTGTGTTAGTGGCCTGCGTTCCTCATTGTCCATGGCGACTATTTTTAACGGTTTCTGCTCTTAAGCCCGGGACTGTCCATGAATTGGTTTCGTGTGAACAAGCTGCAAGCTATAATGAAATATCACTTGTCAACACGTCTGAAATTCCTCTAGCTTTTACTCGTAGTTGGAGTATGTTTATGTAATTCCTACGCAGGAGATGTCTTTTAACTTTTTCACCGTTCAGTAGAAACAAGCAGATTGGATTTGTGTTTGAATTCTTTTCAGCAAGGATTACAGTGATGTATCTTGTACTGCCTTCTTTATTCAGTCCCATGACAATGCAAGGCTTTA
>NW_019060003.1:309669-329724 GCF_000696155.1 Zootermopsis nevadensis | reverse complement strand
CACGTGGAAATCCCGAGCTCTGATGACCAGAACAATTCTCTGTTACCGCCTTCTCCTGAGAGAATGCAGATCACTCTTTTTCCTACTGACAGATCTGTTGGGAATAAGGTATTAACCAACTGTGCATTTGCCGTGATCTAACTTAACGGTGCAGCTGAGGGGCCAGCACTCCTGTTTCATATTTTGCAAGTTTTAAGTTCTCATCGTGGCCCAGAGACTATCTGTCCTAACTCAGGTGTTTAAAGTTCATAGTTGTTCCATTACATCATGTAAATTGTTTTGTAAAAAAGAAATAATTTCTCGTGATGAGAAGATTGACGCACATTCTATTTTTCCAGCCACGCTGGTTGACTCATTCACATTTTTTCATTTGATTGTCGCTTCCTAGAACTATTTGTGGCCCAAAACAAAATGCTGTTGGACAGCACGTGATCTTTGTTCAGTTGATTAACATGTTATATGTTCAGGGAAAAATTATTTCAGTTTTAAGACGTTAAACCATTCCAGGTTTTGAAATCGTGTAACTCCGAGAGTTTAATTTTTTCTTAGCGGTGAATGTTTTAGAATTTGTAGAGCATGAATACAGTGGTAATGAAACACACATGTGAAAACAAAGTCATGGATAAGACTAGGTACTTAGGTGAAGTACAGATCAACATTTCTGAGCATTGATGTCTTGTGTTATAGTATTGGAAAAGGAAAACAATACATTTTGAAACAGCCTGTGGTAGGTTTCTGCTTGTTGAAATTTGGATACAACAGTTTTTCAAAGATTTTGTGTATGCTGTGTATATACACAGTTGCTCACTGTTTTTCAGACTGAAGAGAATTGTAATGTCCTGGCATGGAGTCCGTCCAGAACCACAGCACCTGCGCTGCCGTCTCATACCGACAGTGTGGCCTCTGCTGTCATGCATCCAAGTCAGTCAGCAGTCGAGGAGAGCCCCGCTAAAAAGAATACGTCGCCTCTTCACTCCTTTACGTCGCTCATGGATCGAATCTCACCGGACAGAACCGCTGGTGACGTATACCAGAGGGGGGTAAGTGTAATTTAATTTACTTGTTTTTAATGTTTGTCATTACTTCTGTTCCAATTTAGTCTCATGCGTTCAGTGTTTAAATTGATCTCTTTATGCATTTTGTGCGTGAACATGTTGGCTCCATAGATGTATAATTTTCACAGTGCAGGATTGTTCTTGCATCTGAACAGAGTATGTGACTGATTAAGCTTATCCTCTGTTCATTGCCCGTTATTCGAAGTATGTGACATTTTGACAGTTCATTGCACTCCCATTTTCAGGTCACTGTTTGTCGTCGTACAGACACAAATATTATTTTTGTTGTTATTATTTATTTATTTTTACGTTACTCTGTAAGGTTTGAGGTAGTCGGAAATATTTTCTGAGGTAAGGTTGTGGCATAAGTTCCCGTGCCATCACACTGGAAGATTTAGGTGCCTTTTTATCTTTCTTGTCTTCCCCGATGGCAGGCTGGTACAGACAGTTTTGTAGGGTGATCCATTTATCATGGCTATTCTGAATATGTGCCACAGACGTACTGACAGGTATCTGCGTTCATCAGAGTTATAATTTGCAGAGAAAGCAATGTGCGTTTGTAATCTGTAGAGAAATGTTCAGTGTGATGTTAGTTTTTGATCGCGCCGTCTCGTACGAAATCTCAGCTCTTGTAGGATGCAGTTAGTCTTCTGTGTGTGCGTGCCACTCATTAATGAATTTGTACTTCTTATACGCACGCCGTTTCAGCATGGCAAAGACATGGTAAATTACATCCAGAATGAGCTTGAAGCACTGGAGAGGGAACAGAAGCAGATTGACAAGCAAGCAGCCTTACTGGAAAAGGATCTGCGAAGAGTGATGGAATCAGGTACTGGGCGCTTAAGTTTTGTAATTACAGTGAAACCTCGATGCATCGTTTTCGGCGGGGGTGGGAAATAAAAACGATGAATGCGGGAAAACGATAGATGCGGGAAAGCATTAAAAATTTAAAAAAAAAACAATGTTTCTCTTTCAAAGTTACTTCTTTTTACCAAAAAAGTCTTTAATGGACAACTGGTTTGTTGAAACTTTACGTTTTAGACCAAACAGAGCACTTTCCACGTTCAAAATGTTTTCTTCGTCACGTTCACTAATATTAAGCGCATAAAAGAACGACTTCACTTTCGCCAATGCAGCGTGTGCTTCGGCAAAACTCGGCAAAGCTTCGGGCTCACATTCGTCGTCTTCCTCACCACTCCAACCCCCTTTGCGGACAATAACAGGAAGAATGGAAATACTATTACTGCCGAACTCAACGAAACGTAGCTGTAGAAGACCCTGAACCGCGGGAAACGAGATGAACCAGAAGAATGAAAAGTGCCGCCAGCCTTTCCTTTGTACTTGTAATAAAAGCATTTGTGAAGAAATTCACACTGCACATGCCATCTGGCATCGCTGGAACGAAATATGAGTGCACCCTAATTAAAATCGTAAAATTTCTGACAATGAGCACCGCCATTCACTCCAACTATCACCCCTGCACCGCTGACCCTCATTCCAAAAGAATGTGCTGGTTGGGCGACATAACAGGTCACGGCTACTGCGTATTCCAAAAACATTGTGCGTCTTTCGGTATTAATTTATCTCTAAACCCAGCATTTTAAATTCTCAGAAACGATCATTGCGGGAAAATTGTGGGACGGGACTAAGATTTTTGAACGATCGATGCGATAAAACGATAGTTCGAGGAACGATAGAAGCGGGAAAATGTAACATTATTTTATATGGGATGTATTCGGGACCGAACAAAACGGACGATGCATCCGGGAAAACGATAGTTCCGGGAACGATGGATAGAGGTTTCACTGTATTTTAAATGATATTTTTATTACAGACCTCGCTGTAGTAATATTGATTAGGTTTGCCAGTAACTAGTTAATAGGAGATATTTTTATTTTCACACAATCATTCTAATTTTGTTCCATTCCGAGTGAACATTTGAACAGTCAAAAGCTTCATTCTGATAGAACTCGCATCAGTACACATAAATGTTTCATGTTTTAATGCAGTGTAATGTGCAACTTCAGCTTCTGGGGATCAGCCCCATCAAATGTTGAAAGTTTTATCCATTGTTTTGGTTAACATTGCAGTTGCCATGTTCAGGGTGAATACATATTGGTTGAGCGTTTTTGGAAGGCATATATAGCTCAGGCGAGCAGGCCAAGACCTACCCTGGGTTGTAGCGTCCATGATGATGATGATGTATAGGTCAGGCAATAGGCAGAGAGTGGGATGTGTGGCGGAGCTCAAGAGTGGGCTGCTGTCTCGTTGGTGATGAGCGTGTGTTTGAGAAGAAGGAGTAATGGGAAGAGAAGTTAGGAAAGGAGGTGACAGAAGGGGGGGGGGGTTATTTTATGGGTCGCCAGGTTGGGAGAAGAGGTGCTGGAGGATGGCCCTTAACAGGGACAGAGAACTTTGCTGTGGAATTTGCGTCTCACATGTGAGTAAGTGAAGATGTGTGCTGGCAAGGCAACCCAGAATTAAGTGAGGCAGAGCATTTTGAAAGACTGAAGTGTGAAATCAGTACAAGTTGCAAGTAGAAAACTGGTAATAGCAGCCTTTCCTTGCGTTGAGTATTGTACAGTGCTGCACAAAAGAAAACTTAGCTGCAATGTGAGATTTGAGGTTTTCGCGGAGGTGAAGAGAGATACTGTTTTCTTCTGGGTTATGAAACCGCATAGTCTTGTAGGTGGTAGCCAGTGTTTCGGAGGAACTCACCAGCTGCCTTTTTCACCCTGAAGATTGCATGGTGTATACCTCTGAAACATTGGCTACTGCCTACAAGACTGCACGGAGTCATAACCCAGAACACGATCATGAAACTTCCTTCTTTTGTAGGTAATGATCGAGAAAGAGAAGAACAGCTGATGGCCAAGTGGTTTACGCTAGTGAACAAGAAGAATGCTCTCTTAAGAAGGCAGATGCAGTTGAATATTTTGTGAGTAGAGCCGATGTGCTGTTTCTTCACTCATTTTAAGTACTTCTCAGATATGTAGACAATTTAGAACTTTAAGTCTACTGTAAAAGTTCTTGGCACGTATTTATCACTGCGTGAGGCGGAAACTGCTGATCTCAGAGATTACAGTTTGTCTGCTCTAAGCTTTATGAACATTATGACGTTCGCATACGGTGAATAGTAAATATGTTTAACGTTGTGGTAGCAGTGTAAGGAAGACCATGACTGGAGTGAAGGAGAAAATTCTAGGGCATTTGTTGATGTGTGGTACTGGAGCATGTTTAATAGACTGTATACTTACATTTTCAGCATTCAGCAAATATTATTTGCATTCGTCTTTGGTTATATAAGCAAATCCACTTTGGGCAAACATTTTGAACAAGGGTTTACTGTAAGTCATTGGCTTTTATGTATATTTATCACTGAGAGAATGCATTTATTTATGACATTAAATGTGTATCTCACTGATATAAATGTTTTATGCAATAGCTCTGCGAAGTACTCTGAATTCATGTGCATAAATTGTGTTCTTTTGTTTGCTATATCCTGTCATGATTCATATTTCATAATACTTGAATGTGGATTGATCATTGTGTATGTGCTGAGTCATATTACCTTTCAATTTTTTTCCAGCAACATTTATTTCAGTTATCAGAATCATTTAGTGTTTGTTTGTTTCCTTCCAGTAAATTATTTATCACGTCACTTTCATTATCCTTTTTCCATAGCGTCACTGTGCATTTTCTTCAATTGGCAGGAAACATGACCAGCCCCCAAATAATCTGTTCCACTGGTGCTTATTCAGAGCTGTTCATGTTTTATTTTCAGAGATTTGGGTTTGTATTTTTTATGTATTCACTGCATTTGAAATATATTTCAAATGATAGTTGTATACCGTAATGGGGCCTGTTTCTTTTTTGCCATCTACAAAGTTTCTGTTTCATGAGCTGTTTTTGGAAAAATGAAGAAAAAAAATTCAATATGCCCATTACATAATGTTAGGGTTTTTGTTTTACTAATGTGAACATAAATTTTCCCAGTGTCAAATTTAATGCTAATGTGTGAATGAAGTATGTTTCATGAAATACACAGGCAGGCGCTGCTTCCCCCATGTTTGTTTGTTGTATGCACATTGTTTACAGATGCATAAAAATAGTACTAACATGTTTGGAACCAGAATTTGATTTTTCAGCTTAAAAACGTCTTAAGGTAAATAACCAGATATCCTTGAAAATGAAGCCACTGACAGGGTTGTGACACAGTATTCTGTTTTCAGCAAGGTCGTACTGGGTTAGCGTTGTTTTTAAATGGAACAAGCTAATCCCAGTACAGTCTGTAGCACAGTTGGTGTGGCATTTCTTTTGAGATGGCGGAACCTTGACAAATATGTTCCTGCCACTTTTGTTATAGACATTTTTTTTGTACACTGTGTAAACAGGAATTTTGAACTTCTTTTGTTTTTTCCAGAGAGAAGGAAGATGATTTAGAGAGACGATTTGAACTTCTTAATAGGGAATTGAGAAGCATCTTGGCCATGGAAGGTGAGCATGAAACGTTGAAAGTAAAATAAAACCCTATATTTCTCTTGACAGCAAATATTTCTGATGCGCGTATGTGTCTATCTGTAGTGTACGCAGGTGCATACAGTAACTGGCAACTGGGTATCTAACGGAGATGCGGATTGGAAATGAATAGGACACGCCTTCTAGTCTGTGCTGATCGTCTTAATTTAATGGATGAAGATGCAAATCTCGTAAAGAAAAACACAGGTGGTTGTAAGGAAACCGTTCTGTAAAAGCAGGAAATTTTTTAACCAGCTTAAGATAAACTTTTCAAGGAAGACCTTATAGTTCGCCCTGATGATGGAGGCAGCAAGGACCTTTGAAACGTCGGTAAACTTCTACCAGAGTACACGGCACAACAACCCACAGACTCACTGGCACGAAAACCTCATCAAATCCTACACGAAATGTGTTGTGCTTCCTTTGAGATAGGAACAGAATTTTTTAATATCATTTAGATGAGTTTTGTGCCCAAAGTGTTAACGTAATATAAGCAATGGCTTTGTTACTCTTTTTCCGACATTTGCAGATTGGCAGAAAACAGAGGAACAGAAAGTTCGTGAAAATCTGTTACTTGATGAACTGGTAACAATTGTCAATAAGAGAGATGAATTGGTTCATCACTTGGACTCGCAGGAGAGAGCGTAAGTACATGCAGAGATATACAGCTTCATTGACTTCGGTGTCTTAATACGAGTTCAGCAGATTGATTGTGTTTTGTTGGTGAAAACTGATTTGTCTGGTCCGGCATTCACAAGCTGAAGTAAACTGACGCTCTGTGCCGAATGTTACTTTTTATGTTTTGTTTATCTGTTTACTTATCTGTTCATGATATATACAGTGCAAGGTCATGTCGAATGAGATGAGAGGATAGTATGAACGGTGAGTTTGAAAAGAATATGCCATGGTTAATGTCTTGATACTACACTGGGGTAGTTCCCTGAAATCTCATGAAAACCACAAAATGTCTGTCTCTGCATCATTATTCTATGACCCACATGTTGGACTCACAGTTCTGTTAGGCATAGAAGCTCAGTCACTCTTAATAACATCAAAAACATTTTCCTCCTTTTGAAAATTCCTTCTATTTCTTTTTCTATTACTTTTAATAACATAACTGTAACACAAATAAAGCATTAAAATATATAATATAATTCAGGTCTATACACAAACTTTATTTACAGATGTTAAAATTTAAAATTTAAAATTTGCGCTATTCATCGTTACTACGATGTTACAATACTGCGCCTTCATGAAGTTTGTGTATAGACCTGAATTATATTATATATTTTAATTATAAAACACAAACATGACGCATTTAAACTATAAATAAAGCATTATAAATTTTTGCAGTATTGAAGATGATGATGAAATAGAGCGAGATTTGAACAGAGTTTCGATGCCTCAACAAAATCGAAATTGTGTTGTGCAGTAAAGAAAAATAAGAATTTAAAAAGTGAATAAATGGTGAGTAGCGTTCAGCATTTAATCTTATTACTTTTAGAAATGTGATCAAATATCAGAGCTCCTGTGTTTAGGAGCAGTTTAGATTTATGTGTGCTTGCAGGTTTCATTCAGACTGTACTTATTTAAACACATTTCTCTATGTGTCAGCTGTTCTTGTCTGTAAGCCAAGTTCAGCGTCATGTTAATTTGTTTGAGCAGGTATTGAAGGCATTTGCTCTTAGCATGGCACATTTAAGGGTTGTGAATAGTAGTGATTGGATTTTAATGTAATTTGTGCTACCAGTAGGTTTTTGATGGTTGTCAACAGCCAGAATATTTCAAAATATGTTTCGTATTTATAAAATAGGGAAGAAATACTAAAAATTTTAAATTTAAACACGCTTCTTTTCATTAGAGTCTGTAATCATTCATTCAGGGGAATCTTTTCTTAGAAACGATATTTGTTGCAACTTGGAAATGCATTACAAATGGATTTGAACTTCCCCATTATCCAGGGTGACAGAAATTCTCTTTCATTCTGCTGCTGCACTTGTTGGAAGTAGTGTTTTTTTTTAAAATTTCTTTGTTGGTATGAAAATAATTAGTTTGTGTACACGCATTCTTACAGTTGACAATTTGAAAATCCCTTGTTTTTGTGGTAAGTTATGTTTCTGATTAACTGTGCAAAATGGTCTGTGACTTTTAATAAATGTCAGATAAGAGCTTTATGTCCTTGTAAGAGAATGTTTTGTGCGTTTCAAACTATCTTGAGAAGCAGCTACATACAGTGTTACATAGCTCTGTCATGCCCATTCATCTGCCCACTAGTAGCAGCGTCTAAACTGTAGGAATGATTTCATTTGTTTAAACTTGAAGTGGTAGATGAAAACTAATTTTGTTGAGCGATTTTCCATTGAGATGAAGTGTAAAAGGCACGCACAGCAGATGTGCATACACCAACCATAAAAGTCGGCAGTGGCTGAGCACAGCATCATTGAAGGCTGCTGTATCATCTTCAAGGACGTTGTGGTACTGGCCAGAAAGGTGGGATACATGTATTACTCAGTGAAAGATGTCATTGAGATCAAGCTACATCTTGACATCTTAAGCAGACGGACAGAATAGCAACAGCCAGTAGCCCGTTATGTCCTTTTTAAGTAATAAATGCTGTGTGACGATGATTTGGCTGACGATGATTTGATATGAAGTGGCCGTGTAACAAGACATTTACAGAAAGTGGTTGCATTTTTATATCGACAGTTCGCCTTATAATCGTAATTTTTAACGTAAACAGTGATAGTTCCTTACAATTTTTGGCTTCCAGCCACAAAAACGTAAGGAACAAGGAGTAATTGCAAAATTGAGTGTGTAATTTTGGCTGTCAAGGATGAGCCACATTGAATGCTGGGAATTATCTGACGTTTGACACTGCTCATCCCCAAAAGCAGAAGTTACATGTGAAGTGATGGCTGTTTTCTTTTTCTCTCTTTTACAGTTTTGCAAGCTAAACATTGGTTATGTGCCACAATCATGATCGCTGTAGACTGCCAAAGAAGAATTAATTTTTCTCTCATTTAAACTACTGTCATCTATTTTTTAAAATAGTAGGATGCATGTGTGTGGGTGCTGCACGGTTGTCTAGAAAGTGAAAGTTGTGGCATTGTCGTGGACAAATTTGAGAGGTAAGAAGATACAAAAGAACAGGGTTTGGTGGTTTCGCCTCTGCTTCTGTCCCGTGTTGTGTCTGATGTTACGTTGTATCCCAGTGGACTGGGCATCCTGTTTCCTACTGGCAGTCTGGCCCAACGCTGAGAGAAGTGGATATTTTTGCAGTGCCCCTCTGTTTTATGCATGTATATTTGTAATTAGCTGGCGATATTTGAAATTATGTTGAGTTCAAGTAGATGACATCTTTGGTGTATATTTTTTCTTCGAGATTTTTTTTTGTCAGTAAAATATAAATGTTTTTGAAGCACAGTGAAACCTGCTGCTAATTGAATCCCCAAGGGGTCTGAATAGTTTCTCACTTCAGGTGCGTTTCTATGTAGCACAGGAGCTAATTGTGTTTTCCAGATTATAAGATGCGACCAGGTTATAGAGGGACATTTTAGAAAATTTTTTGCTATAAGGTACATGCAGATTTTAGACATTTTCAAGCAAAAAATAAATAAAGCGTGTCTTATAAGAATGTAGTACTTTAGATAAAAGACTTACATGGTGTGTACCATGTGTATTTATGAACAAAATCACATCAGTCTGTCTGTTTTGTTTCGTTCTCCAGTCACTAGTTCAGTAAAATGCCGCGAGGCATTCCGTTTCTGAACGGAGTCCTCAGACAGTTCTAGAAAAAACAATTAGAGCAAAATTATTGAGCAAGCAACAACAGATTTTCAAGCTTGTTCTTGTTTTTTGTGTGTGTGTTAAACTTTTTCTTCTTTGTCCTTGCATTGAACGTTTATTACAGATAGGGTTACATTTGTTTTCCGCTCTATATTCGTGGGACCAGAGAAATTTCCTGATAAAGGAAGGTTTTATATAATGCAGGTTCCATTGTAGGCAGGTTTTACTGTACAAAGTGCTCTTGCTTGTTAAATTGAATTTAGAAAACAGACTATTGAACCCTGTTATAAGAATTACATCTGACTTCTTTCATATTTGTCGTGTGCCAGGAATTTTGAGAACGTCTGTTCGTTGTGTGGACACGAGAGAGTCATCTTTTGATTTTCTGTGCTTTAAATGTGTACTGCACAATCTTTCATACTGTCGCATGTTATTAAAGTGTTGAATGACAATGTGTGGTTTTTCATACTGATTCTTGTACATGTAAGTTGAAGCTTTACAATTTTATTACACGCCTTATGTTTGTGGAAAATAATTACATTTTTGTATGAATATATTCTGCCCATTGCATACAAATTACTTATCAATACTGTAATACACTGCTCTTTGTTGGTACGTGATTGATGTCTGAGAACGTAAAGGTATGCAGTTTAATTTCAGTTTCAATACTTGCGGTGCGTAGGTATGAGTAACTGACAACAGCATGATGTGGCAACACTGTGGTACCAAATAATGTGTTCGATGCTGCTAGTGTGTCCATTGACACATGCATTAGTCACATTTCATTTGGCACTTTACTGTTGCCACATCATGCTAATTTACACTTGGGTACCAATGAAACTGTTACTCGCCCACGTGTCGTTAAAGTTCACGGGCACAGACAACGCAACCGCGGCTCACCATAGACTGACAACCGCCATCAGACCAGTGGACTGATAGCTAAGTGCCCAATATAATACACCAACTCCTGTGCAACCAACATCCAACGAAGTGTTACTAAATATGAAGAACTTACCTTTATGCTCTGTTAAAAAAACTTTTAATCTTTTGATTTATATTATATGATTTAACTTGTTTTTTTTGCCACTGATGATGACCTCTTGAGGTCGAAACGCGCTTGGCATTCATAGTGTAAATTCCTGTTTGTATGCGTATTTTATATTTGGAGCTTTACATTTCTGTGTCTCTCAGTTCATTGTACGGACTAACTCAAGAGCTTGTTACTCGGTAAAAGTGGAGCATGTTGGCGATCTCATTTTGTGTGTGAACCTTCTTTACCTTTGCACGAAACATTGTGCTGTAAAAAAAGACAACAGCAAAGAGCAGTGTGAACTTTTGTAACTTATCTGTAAACTATAAAGTGTGCCATCTTAGTCATAGAATATACTGTGTACATAGCCACTTGATATTCTGAACAGTTGACATTAAGTTTTCACGTGACTTCACCTGTGCGAATGATTGGAATTTAAGGCCTTTTGAATATCAGCAGAAGCTGTTAAGATCAATGGAAGAAGAGAATTAATTAACAGCCACAGTACTTTAGCAGATAAGAAGAAAAAGAATAACAGTATGTAGTAAATATTTATTCCAAGTTTACCTTTTTATGATGTATTGAGGGTCATTACCATCTCTGTATGAATCATCAGTATAAAATATTTACATTTTCTTACTTAAGACAGATTTATACATGTATCACTGTCAGATCACATTATGATAATTTTTCAAGACAGACAGAATATAAAGAAAAATTTTTGCCTGGGAAACTTCTAAGCCTCTTTTCCATCCTTGTGGGCCAATGTTCTGTTCTGTTGCAGTTCCATACAGATGCTAATAATTTGACATTTACGTTTGTTCCTGAAGACCGTGCAACGCACTTGAACCTCTCGGCCTTCTGAGCATCGAGCCATTCCAAATCAGTGACCCTCAGTTTTTATTTGGGAATTAATAATTCAATCTGCTGCTGCTGTTGGTAGTTTTGGGTTGTTTTATAAGGAGTAATTCTTATTGAGAAACAAAAGCCATTGTCTTGACATATACAAAAGGAGTTGTGATTTATTCATACCATAAAGATCAGTTTCAACAACATATAAAGAAGCTAAACAAATGTATAAATTTTAATGGTTTCTGCAGTTCATAAGATATTTTACAGTTTATTTTATTTCTGATAAGACAAACATTCAGTTATGAGAAATTCAGCTGTGTGCGCTTATGTTACCATGCATTCTTGCCAGATATAAGTTCTAGTAGACACTAATGTTATAGACTAGACTCATAGTGTTAATATTGTAATAATATTCGTATACTTGCTTCAGAACTTAAGAAAGAAAATCAGGTATTGCAGTTTGTGCTGTTTTAATGCATACAAAATGACAAAAGAAATGGGTGTTCACTGCTACTGTATGTTAATATGCAAGACAGTCGCAAATAATGGTACACTATAATTCATTGACAAATGCATAGCTTATTTAAAACAGGTTACTTTTTATGGGATTCTTGTTGTTAGTATATAGCAACATAGTAAAATACATTATAATTATTTAAGATCATTGAGTTGAAATAAATTACTTTACACTGTAACATGACAGCCTATTCAGTTTGTCCTGTTTAATTTTAATTCTCGCAGTACAGAAAAAACATCAGTTGCCAAATAAACTGCCATCTTCCTGCCTGAATAATTGCTACACACTGTCAGTATTATATCGCGTGAATCAACGAGGGCATGTTGCAGGTTATGCTTCACATGAACATGATTTAGCTCAGATATCATCTCACTTGCTGAGCGCAGTGAAGTCCGTTTCTTCCCACATCTCGCCTGCCATCGCACCACATTGAAATCATCTAACCCACTAACACGCTGATAATCTTCACTGAGCTTTCCCTTTAAGCTTATTTGGCATTTCTAGACACTCCCTGTGTTCATGGATACCAAAGATTCTATTATAGCACGAACTCATAATCCTCGGTTTAATCGCCATAGAAAAGTACAGACTGTGATGCTTCTTCCATAATTGTTTTTACTCCCTCAGTTTCAGACATTCTCCTCATCATTTTGTGTTTACGCCCCTTCAACATTGACCCACTGTAGACCGACACTGAGCCAGAATCTCTGTCGGGGCAATGACGCGCCAAACAGGATACAGGAATTACGAGTGCAATTCCAATATTCGGATGTCAGGTGTTACTCAAGAATCATTAATGACCAAAAGTTTAAATTAGCTTGCAGGCACACTCATTCGCAGTTCACTCTTGTGGTCATTTCTGTGCAGCTTTCTTGTAAGCAGTTCCATGGCAAGATTTACCTATGGAACAGCAGCCATTCATATAAATTGTCTTACTACTTCAAAGGCAGTATGCAGGAAAACCCACCGTGATAGACAAATAGTGAGTGAAGTGAACTATCTCGCGCAGTTATCGAATGCGCTTCATGGCCTACGCATGTTGCAGCTGGCTGTGCACTGCGGTAGTGCACGATTAAACAGAGGACCCTGCAGTTAAATTCTGGCTGGCAGCTACAAGTACAGGTGTGTGAATCCATGAATTGCAAGTGATAAGCTTAATGATGTCATTATACTATTAACAAAGAAGTTGTTTCAGCCATAATTTTCAAACTTTAATAAATTATCACTCAGTTTCACTTCTCGTACATATTCCACTGTATTCTGTAGGAATGTGGACATAACTTGGTACTGGTATCATTTTAGACTTGTGTTATCCCGATTGACATTTTTAATGAAGATGGCTGTCGTCTGGGTTGTTGCGCTGTGTGGTCTGGTAGAAGTTTACCGACATTTGAGGCCCTTGCAATCATCGCCCTGATGATGGAGACAGTGAGGGCCTCTGAAACGTCGGTAAACTTCTACCAGACCACACAGCGCAACAACCAAGGAGACAGCAATCTTCTGTATCTTGTTTGATTGTCTTTTGTTCTGTAAAACAGGAGTTTCGTCACTGATGAAACTCGCTACGATTTATTAATGTACAATAAACAGCAGAGTGACATGTCCTTGACTAGGATTTATCGTAGGACGTGTCTGACAGTAGCAATACAGTATGAGACTTAAAATATAATAAAATCTGATATAAAATTTGTCACTAAAAACCTATTAGTAAAAAATGGAATGAAATGTGAGCTGCACAAACTTCTGAAGAGAATTTGTGGTAATTTAAATGTTCTCATCTTTTTGTTAATGACGTTCTTCCTTCAACTATCACTTGAACTGCTGACTATACAGAAGTTCTGTGATGAACTGTCGACCGCCAACGGCTTGTGTTGGAAGTACATCGACTCCTTCACCATTTGTGTTGCTGCTGTCATCCAAGAGGCTGGTCTCTTCAGATGAACTGTCTGTTCCAAAACAAATCCATTTAATGTACTAATGAATATAGACTGAGAAACCTCCGAAAGGGGTCAGCGAAGACACATTCTGGGTTATAGAGCCAAGAAGAAGAAGGAGATAAATTATTGCTATACTGTGGGTTGATCACCATGAATCACCATTAGAGAGCAAAGGTTAATTGATTTCCAGTTGTATGAGGTGACTTAACGCTACAGTTAGTTCTTTCACCAAAGCCTCAGAAAAATGAAAAGCTGTCTACAGGTCGGTAAACATACTTTTGCATTCTAAGCAAGATGCTGCATGCAAATTTGGTCTAAAAGTATGATCTCTTGATAAGTCACTGTTATAGTGGACAGACTGTCAAGTTAATTCAAGATAAATAAGAAGCTGCTACATACATTTCTGTGGATTATATCAACATGCGAATTGCATACAAAGGAAGTTTAAATAAACTTTACTAAATATGTTATTATCACAAAGTATGGGTTCTATTATACCATCATGTTCTCCCCTAAGTGTGACGGCATTCTTCCTCTTCGGGTTGAGTCGTAGTTCATCATCGTCTCTTGCAGCACTGTACAAAAATTCCCCCTCATTTTCATTTGGCCGACGTAAGTGCCACCACGACAGCATACAAACGAGCACGATGAAGAACAAGTTAGACGTTATCCCAACAGCAGCAGAAAGCATCGGCCAATGAAACATGAAGTAGCGTATCCCAGTGAAGTGAGCGTGGATGTGCAGTGTGGCAGAATACAATTCCACGTGACGAGATTGAATTTCCACGTAGATGTCTGTCACTGGATGGTTCTACAATATAAATTATATACTGATAAAATAAAATATTTTATTTACGAGGTGTCATCAAATATTTATGGAATGACTGAAATGTGAAACTGCTAGTAGATGATGGGACAATATAATCTGCTGAATCATTTGCCACAAAGGTGATCTGAATCCCCATATTATGGGGCTGTTGACCGAATTTTAAAATTCTGGGGTAATGCTAGTTTAACAGATGGCAAGCTGGACTGTGAGTAAGACTTGATACATGGCTGATAATTAAGTTCAAAACTGCGGAATATGTCACCGTCAATTGACACTTTGTGAAGTACAGCTGCGTGCAGTGCTGTGACCCTTGTTCAAAAATCCGGTAGACTTTGAAGAACATTGCAAGTGTACTCAGTTCTGTTTGAAATTAGGCAAAAGTGCTAATGGAACTCTGCAGTATTTTAAGACTTGTTTTAGTAGAGGAAATAATGAACAAAATTCAAGGATTCAAATGGTTTTTAGTGTTTAAAGGTGGAACTTCTTCTGTTGAAGATGGTGAATGTTTACAACACAGACATAAGTCCATGAGATTACCTGATCTTCCTCAAAATCTGCAAGAAGTTCTAAAACAATGTTCTGTTTCTCTTCTTTATTGCCAAACACCATCATTGGTGAGAAGATGAGTGTAGACAACATATGAAGAAGGTAACTGCGATAGTGCAACATAGCGGAGCGGCAGGAGTTGTCGACCAACTGGCCGTCCTTATCTTGCAGCCGAATGCACACCATAAACATTCCTGGAAATAAGAAAAGTTGATATATATGTCTGAAATGATGGGGCATCAAATGATACTGAAATTTAAATTATATTGTTTGAACAGTTACCAAGTTTCTGATTTGCTGGAGATTCTGGCATCTCCAGATCTAAATACATTTTGTACTGTTGCCCAATCATAAGCAACTGCTGCTTCCTGGTTAGACGGACATGAGCCGAGGGGAAACTGCAAATACCTTTGCTGGCCTCACATGACCTATGCAAAAACAATACTTCAGCAACAAAGTTGCAAACAAGTGTAACAGCTACTACCAAAGCTATATTGTGGCATCACAGGAAGTCTGTGCAGTTTGATGGGACAGCTTGTGTCATTTGAAACGTACATATCAGGCACATAAGGAAAGGGTCTTCAAAATACTTACTTAAACTGTAGGTGAACAGCCCGAACATGTGAAATTGAAGGCATGTAAGTGTAATAAAAGGCTACATACAAAAATATTGCGAACCATAAGACGACAGCTGCTACTAATGCAACAACACCACCTCTAAACACTAATTCTCTGAGTTCATCAACAGTTCTCCGCCTGTAATTGTTAAGCGTTTGCCCAAGAAAACGAAATGCGGGCATTTTAAGCACAGACGTATTTATTCCCGATTTAAATGCTTAACAGCGGTTTTTGTTTTTGATAACAGTGTTTTCAAATAGTTATGTAGTTTGATAATAACGGTCCTGAACTTTGAACTGCGAATCTACGTCCGAGTTCAGAGTTTCGTGACTTAATGAGTTATACTAGAGACCATAAATTACCGTCATCTAGTAATTAAATTGTAATATTACTGCTACTACATTGTTCAGACACATAGCATTTCCCACTAATATTGAGAGCATGAGATGACCTTTGGATATCATGTCCACTTACATATTAAAAATGATACTGGAATTTTTTTCGTGCATAATTATAATTGCTTCTAAACGTGAAGATCAAGGGAAGTCGCACAAAGCGATGGGAATAATAAATTATATATCCTTAAGTTGGCATTGCAATTGCTGTATCCGTGACAGGAATCACCGATGATAATTTCCTCTAACTCTCACAGATTACATTTGTCAACATTATCAGTGTTCATGATCATAATAATCGTTAGTAGATTTGAAGTTGTGACAAAAGTATCCTGTATATTTTATTTTCAGCCTGAAAGTAGCTTGCAAACTACATAACATAGTACTTCTGAAGCACAGCTATGACAATAAATCTAGATATAAGAGTCAAGAAGGCCAACAAAGTATACCATGAAGGGGTATGTCGAGTTTGAGATCAGTTTCAGGTTATGTTGATGTTCATTTTTGTCCAGCGTTGCATGTGAGTAACAAATGTGATTTGATAATACTACCGATGCTCATAATTAGTAAAGAATTACTGAGAGAATTGTTCTACAATGTTTTATTGTCACTTCTGAAATGAAGGGTAGTAAAGGTGGTATGTAGAACTTCGAACTCGGTCAGGTTAGGAATGTGCATTGAATTATGTCATGAAATCATTTTGAGACATTTGAATTAAGATTTTGCCCCGTCATTTTATTGTTTTGTGTAAAGTATTGTAATGTAGACCATGACTGCTACCTCCCACTGTCAGAGTGTTACATCCTACTAATTCATAATTCTTAATTTAGTGTATTCAACTTACCTACACAATTTGTAAAATATCAAGCATTCTCTTCACATGTAAACATGCAGTCCACCATTATGAGCCAACTTTCGTTTCTGAAGGAAATAAATAGACTTCTGAGGTCATCAGCTTTTGAGTCAGTTGATGCTGGAAAAATACAAGAAGGTTTTGTTTGAGGACAAGACATGTATTACCTCATGACTTAACCATCCTCTGTAGTGGCCCTGGAATTGTCAGTTTCCCTCAATCCGTTCATTTCTGTTGGCTTGGATCAGAGTTTGTTTCTCCTTTCTGTTTCTTGCCTCTGAGTGACCAGTCTTCCTGTGCTCTCCGGCCTGGTCCTTCAGCTTTCCGATACTTAAACCATCAATCACTGAATCTTGCAGTTGAATGATTAACACTCCGCCCCTGGTCAAAATGTGGGTTCAGAGACCACATATCCTGACTGAGGCTTTTTGTGGTTTTCCTCAGTCCTTCCAAGCAAATGCTATGATAATGCCTTTCATTGGGCCATGACCTTTCCAATTTATTCTTTGCTGGACCACTAGATGGGAGATTATTGTACAGTTTTATATTTGTGTGAAATACCTTCTTTTGGTATGCGCTACACTCAGCAGTTGGTCTGTGCAGATCATGCCTGTGTCTAGTATATATTGGAATTAAAAGAACTAAGGTCATCAGTTATGTACATACAAATGGCTAGAATAAATTCACATTCTAGGAAACAAGCTGAACTAATGATGATCTTGCGCTGTAAATGAATTTACAATTTGGGAATCAGTATACAACAGTCCATTGAGGAGGTTCTGTAAAAGTAATGACTGAGTAACTAAAGGTATCAATTTGACCTGGAGGCGTAAGTGTGGCCTTTACGTAAGTAGCTGGAAAACAATTAAAATTTAAAAATATTTGGTGTCAGGCGCATTTAATTCTGTCATGTGTTTTACTTAATAATCAGACTTTGTGTTTGATGATGAAATGGCCCTTGCGTGTCCCCTGTATTCTGGTATTTAAAATACCTTTCCAGTGTTCTTGTTACTAAAATTCTATTATTTTTATATTTGTTTCAGGAGAAAATAACAGGCGTTGTCTTGGTACATTCTGCGTCTGATATAAAACATGATGGAATTTCTTTGACCATGGAAGGCACTGTTAACTTGCAGTTAAGTGCCAAAAATGTCGGAATATTTGAAGCATTTTACAACTCAGTTAAGGTATGTTTTTGGTTTCATATACTGAAGCAATTTAATTAAATGGTGTTGATTTTGATGCTCAGACTTCATTCTTTAGGAACCGTGGATATTATGTGCGTAGAGACGGCGCTCTGACGAACTTTATAATCTGGCACTTTATTTTCTTCTTAATGTTTTCTTTGGCGTAGTGTTACGCGATAAAATTCACATACTTGGAGGAAAAACTGTGTACTTGTGGTAAGTATGGAAATATTTTGTTGTACCATTTTGTTTGTCAAGCCATCGCAGACATTTTTGGTTTAGTTTTGAGATACGAGGTTCTCACGATGGCAAAAATGTCCATCATGGTCATCTGGGTACACACATACATCTTTATTATTAAAGGCATTAGCCACTGTTCCTGGTTCCTTTACTTTTTTATTGTTTGTTTGAAGAGATGGCATCTGTTCTGATAAATGTATTTTTCCTGTCTCCCTTTTCATTATGTTGCGTGTTGTTTTTATTTTATCGTCTGATTTTGCTATGAGTCTGGGTTGTGACACTGCGGTCTCTATTTTTCCCCCCGAAACTTTGGTCACCACATGCAGTGTGACAGCGTCACAACCCATAACATAGTCAACATTTTGGCGCCATTTATTGGAACACTGTGTATCAATCCTTTTATATTTCAGCCAATCCAGCTTGTTTCTTGCGTGTTAGAAGTGGCCTCTCCTGGGAAGATCCCAGCGGGGAAAACGGAGATGCCGTTTGAGTTTCCCTTGACTCCCAGGCCGAATAAGACTTTATACGAAACTTATCACGGAGTTTTTGTCAATATTCAGTATCTCTTGCGATGCGAAATGAAAAGAAGTTTCTTGGCAAAGGATCTGCTCAAAGTATCGGAGTTTATTGTGGAATGTAAGGTAGGGCTGAAGTACAAGTGTAAAATAGAACTGGGTCTTGCTTTAGAACAAGTGATACAATTATGTGGCTGATTATTTTCTTATCTAAGAGCTAAGATTGACAGCTGTTAACTTAATTTTTTTCCTACAGCTGTCCTTCCCCTTATCAAAGCATTTTTTTTGTGGGGGGGGGGGGGTTGTCCAGTTCCCTTGTCACGCTTCAAATAATCCTCTGGCACTTTCAGTGAAATTTGTTACGGGGAGTTTTACTAAAATTTGTAAATACATTACAATAATATTTGTTATTGATTTTGTTTGTACTTTAATTGTAAGTGCTACGAATAATAAAATCATTACCAAGGTGAGCTTGGAGGTACACGCGCACACGTCTTGGACAGTAATTCAGAGTCAAATTGTATTTTATGGAACATATCGTGCTCTTCGTTGAGCAATGATTTTTTACAAATTATTCATGAGGTTCTGAAACACTAGATACTTCAATTTTCCACAGTTTTGTTTAATATTTGATAACATTATTATTTACCTTATTAATTGAACTCCAGATCAATTGACTTTATATAATCAAGTTTTAGCACAATCTGTTAGTCTCCTTCATATTGAAATCCGACATCATTAAAGTGAATTTAATTGTGTATTCAGTTTCCTGTTCTACATTTTCCTGGAAAATTTGATGGTTACAACATACACCTGAAGATTATTATAAATGTACGTAACGAAGTGGCTTTCAGTAGCGTTAGATGTCCTGTGTCTTTGATTCATAGCTAACCTCAACCTTGTTGTCGCTGTGTCCCACGAGACCAATCTCAAATTTCTTTTACTTTATCGATGCTGATCTGTCCCGTTGAGTGGCATGACTTCTTTTCTGCGTGTTCGCAGCCTTCAGCGTGCGAGAAAGCCGTGCCACATCCGGTGAACTTCTCTGTCACGCCAGAATCTTTGCAGAATGTCAAGGACAAAGGTCGCATCCATCGATTTTTGGTCACGGGTCACTTGGACTCGACGGTGTGTTGCATCACCAGACCGTTCACAGGGGAGGTATGAACGCTTCTGT
>NW_019060003.1:278549-304591 GCF_000696155.1 Zootermopsis nevadensis | reverse complement strand
CGTCCGCTCGTTTAATCGCTCGTGTTTCAGGCTCACTCATCGGCTTCCGTTTGAAAAAAGGGGGCAGAACGAGTTCAGAACGAAATTTCATTTTCGATTTTTAACTTCTCTTCACTTTAATTCATATTTTCCCTCCGACAAATCGCGCAACTTAACTTCACGGATTTTAATGATGTTTACGAAACGTCTTCTTGTATATTGTGAGAAGCAAATTAAAAACATGAAACGTCCATCTGGGTGGTAAGTGGTACACATAATTACCGCTATCTTATGACGTTTAAACGATACTTTTATTTAACTCGATTCTACGAAAATCACGGATTCAAGCAGAACTGACTGAGTGGGAATAACAAGGAGCTAAGTAGCGCCGTCTGCAGGTGGAAAGAAGCTTCAAACATGTGTCGACCTCGGCATGTCCCGGCTTGACCCCTCGAAGCTCGAAGCCCCTAGTCTGCATTGCTAAGTCATGACGTCATTACATCGACGTCTGACGACGTTCTTACAAAAGCCTGTCTGATTTTGCCTTCGATCTGCGTAATTCAATCGAAAAATTGGCCGGAAATCGACTGGGTTGTCAACGAGGCTCTTTAACTGGGGTTAAGGCGGCCGAGACGTGATTCTAGTCGCGTCATTAAAAATGAGTGGACTTCAGAGAGAGAGAGAGGAAAGTTCAGCCTTGACGGGGCGAAACACACCTGTACGCTCTTGTCACACGTCCCGATCTACAGCTGATGATTGCACGCCAGTTTTCAAAACAAGGCCTCCAGTGGCCGTCAACACAGGCGCAGTCTTCGGAGCTTTTGTTGAGCTTTGTGCTTTCTGATGTGACAGCCGTGGAGGACGGTCAATGGGGGTCGCTGAGGGTTGTTCCTACACCACTACAGTGTTCGAGGGAGGAAGCCCCCCGTGTGTGTGTCCAAAAGTGTACATATTACAGACATTCTGATGTTAATGCGCCCTTTATAGCAGCCTGCACACCTCTGAAGCGTCCTTTGAGCCCTCTCCTTTCTGATCGTCTGTATACACACATCAACTATTCTTCGCCTGAATTCAATTCGTGGAAACCATCTCGGAGGCTTGACAGGCGAGAATTGCACTAAACTGACATCTCAAAGAAGTCCAAAGGAAATCAAGTATTTGTATACGTCTCCGACCTGAACTACCTTGCAGGGTCCTTTATATAAAAATATCGCATATTTTCTTTGCCGTGTTTGAAACGTCGCTGTAAACCACACGGCCGTCGCTTCAGCAGCGAAGTTTCTCGTGCTCTGCGGTTTGTTTGCTTTTCTCAGCTGACGTCATCCGTCATCTTTTTTCACTTAAAATACGACGTTTCGAAAAGTGGAACCATTAACGAAGTGTCTGACCACGTTCCCCACTACGACGCAAAGACTTCCAGCTTCCGTTTCTGGTTAACCAGTCCGACATTACAAACAACGTCCACGCTACCATAACACCAGCTTAATTCGCCTGCTTCGGCCAATGTTGGCCGTCTTCAGGAGATAAAGCTTAAAAAAAAGACATTTCTACACAGGGTACAGAATTCTAAAATCTGACCACGAGCGTCACAAAACCATTTGGGCAAATCAACGTGAAAATCCGTTCAGCGACTCTCAGGATGTTTCAGGGAAGAGGCAACAGATGGGGTCAGTGGTCAGCGTCACGCTCCGGCCGAGTTTTACCTCCGGTACTACTGGGTGAGCCCCAGAGCCGGTCTGGACGCAGAGGCTAGTAGAAAGTCCTTTACCCCTGTCAGGGGTCGAACCTAGATCGCCCAGTCCGCAGCCAGTCAAGACACGGACGCCGGAAGTCGACCTAGGAGATTGCAAAGCTGAGCGTCGGTTAAATCCGAGATTAGATTTAACGCTCGTCTGTTTTATGAAACCGTTCAGCGCGGAGGCCACGTCCCGCGGTGAGAAACAGAATATCACCCTCCGTAATGATAGGGGCTGGTTCATGAAACTGCCCTTTTGTGTTCTCGTGTGAATGGGGTGTCACGGGGTTGAAAACTGAGACGGGTTATTTCGTCTGGGGAGCGTAAGAAAACCTGTGAGCGGTGTCGATAGACCCGGGGGGCAGCGCGGCGGAGGCACGGCTATCGTCTTGCGTGTTCGTCGTCGGGGGCAGATTCCTACGTCGATCAGCACCGGCGTTGCAGGCCTGTGGCCGGATACCGAACAGGGCCCATCGAAACGTCCGAAATCAACCACGTCCACTAGGAAGATGCGAGTTGGGAAGACGAAGAAGGAGATGGCTGGGAGAGTCGGCGCGAAAGGACTTCGCCCCGAGCTCGGATTTCTGTGGAACACGCCCCTCAGGTAACGAACACATCGACACTGCAGTTGCAAGCTGCTCTGGTTATAGCCCACTTATTTATATTAACTAACTAACTAACTAACTAACTAGATGGCTTACCGAACCCGAAGGTTCATCACCGAATGAACCAAAGCCCTCCTTCAACTCCTATCTCCCATAGAAAGCAGAAAATCTGCTTCTTATGTTATTTTACGATGCTGTTTCAGTTGAATAGACCTGTCTTATACAGAATCCAGTGACACGTAAGGAATCTGAAAGGAGGCGGTTCTGATAGCAGAAGCTGAGAACTCTCGGCTGCTGGTCGAACGTTAACTTAACTTACGTACAGAACTGTAATAATTACTGCCTCACACGAAGGAAAGGTAGCACTCGGTGTAGATGTGGAGATAATATTAAAATGAACCTTAAAAATTGAGTCTGCGTTTGGCTCGAGACATGGACCAGCGACGTTCTAGAAGGACCCAGGCTCACGGATCTGTCTGCACGAGACGAAGTTCGAAGAGCCAATTGACAGCCTCTGCCCAGCTGGTTAGGCTAGCCGCAACTTCTTTCTTCTCGTGTCTGCATCTTAAGAGGCCGAGGGTTTGTGTTTGTGCCAAGCTGTGATGTCGGAAAACCTGAAGCAAAGAGACCATCTGCGAGACCTGGACATAGATGGGAGGACGCTGAAGGTGGTTCAGACTCTTTTGCGTCAAACGACGATCAGTGGAATGAATTGTATGGGCTACTGGAGGCACTGAGGAAATGCACGAAAGAACTCAGGATTGCTGGTGCCTGGGCCGAGATTCGAACCTGCGACCTCTCTGTGACTTTGAGTCAGTCGTTTCTAAAGCGGGCGAACGGAACTTTGAAACACGAAATTAATAATTTCTTTGAGCAGTGTCGTTGAATGGAAACGGGCCCCTCGGGGTACCCCGTTCGTGAACGCGAGCAGTCTGTTTGCTAATGCTGACTGACGTCGTAAAAGCCGTGGGTTAGAGCGGGGGTTAGGCTACCTTTAAAACAGCTGTGGTCTTGGCACAGTTTCGCGTTTAAGCCGCTCAAGTACAGTTACGTAGCCTATTCATAATAAGCACGCAGAACTGAACGCTGGTGTCCTCATTGCTGAAGTTTTAAACTTAAACGCCGATAATATTAAAAAAATTTCACTTCCCTTCTTCTGGCCAGAAATCAAATCGTCTTAAACCTCAGAAAGAGGAACTCGTCTAAATGATATTTAGTGATTCAGTCCGTACCGCGAAGAAAACACTACACTTCACCATTACTAAGATCAAATGGTTGACGCTGTTTAAGGAAATAATCGCGGTTTACAGTGAGAACGATGAATTACTGGGCTTTGAAGTAGCTGGTACTTAAAGCCAAGCTATCAGTGGACTTCGAGGTGGCTTTTCGCAATTCTTAAGAGCTCGGCGACGCTCATATCTTCCAGTTTTGTGTAAAATGGAGGGAGACGTGTAGAACAGACATTTGTTGTTATTTTCTGCGTTTATCCGACGACGGTCTTCCAACTACTGAGGTTCTGTGCGTTAATGGAATCGAGATCGAGCAACTGAGGAAAACAGGATAACTTTCATGTGGATTCGACAAATTCGCAAAGTTCCGCTTAAAAATCTTGTGTTGGGCGATCTCAGTACAGAGGTGAGGGGGGGGGGATTTTCAAAATTTGAACAGGAGACCGAATTTTCTTAAATTAAGAGTGTTCTCTGGGCTAGAAACCAAATTGTCTCTGCCCCCTGACCGTGTAAGTGACGGGCCACACGAATTCTGATTTTTAGACCAACAAACGCGTACTCAGTTTGAAATTATGAGCTGACGCACTCTTGGGAGCTGATCGACGAGCGTTGGTCGTAACTGAAGGGGTTTCGTTTGAACTTCGCAGTGGAAACAATGGAAACTTTTCCTCTGTCGTAACAGACTCTGTTATTGCGGGGCGGAGGGGAGGGGAGGGCGAACTCGTAATGCATCGTCTGTGACGTCCTGGTCGCCGCAGAGCGCACACGACCTGCCATGGTTACCTAGACCCCGCCCAGCCTACTCGTCATCTGGACCGAGCTTAAAAGCGAACGACCAATGGGAGAGCTACGCCAGCTGCCATCATGATTTTGAATGCGTCCCTGAACATTTCTCCATAGCGAAAGTAAAAACGTTGACGGGTTACGCGCTCCTCAGCGCCCTCTACGCGGCCAGCTTCTGAAACACCGCTCCGGGCCTCGGCACAGCGAAAATCGTGGATATGAAGTGCTTTTAGGTCTGGTAGAGTTAAACGTGCGACAGCGGGGACTTTCTTGTTGGCTGTAATGTAATGTAAGTGGACAGGTGACGAGTGCGTGTTCTGGATCGTCTTACGAAGAAGATATTTCGTTTGAAACTTTCCTTCTTGTGAGAATCGAACCGGAAGCCGTTCAGTTTGTGTGTCGGTTGTTTAGTGGCGGAGCTGCCTTCAACCACAAGGTAAGACAGATGGTTATGAATCCTCTGTGACTAACATTTAAGGAGCCTTCACGTTCGATCGTAAGCGCGGATTAGTGATAGACGTGGTCACGCTGACTGCGAGGACCGGCCGCTAACCGCGAGCTTGCCGCTGGAATCCCGAAAGGGTTCCCGAGCTGCCACGAGAAACGTTTTCTGTTCAGAGAAAATCCGTTAGGTAGCTTTTGTGTGCCGAAACGGTGCTTCTGAAACTGTTTTGATGTGACGCGAGGTTCAAAGCTGCTGTACACGGCGCCTACACAAAAGGTTGTACACCCCTGGGGTTAAGAACACGCGGAACAAAGGGCGAATGGTTTTGTCGTTGTTAGGAACTGCCCGGATTATCTGAATTCATAATTTTGTAGTTTTAAAACCAAAGCAGTCGGCATATTTGGCTGGTGAACGTCACTTGTCATCGAGACCTCCGTTTTGTCCGGACGAGGCGACGTCCCTGTGGAACTGAGGCCATCGACGGCCCGTTTCTTCATCCGGCAGACGAAACGTGAGTGAATACGGACCATCTGTGTAATGGTAGTGACAGGAGAAAACCTATCCTGGCGCCACAAATCCCACGTGGACTGCCCTGGGCACAAACGACGGGCGTCGGCACGAAGACGCCGGCGACTAACCGCCTGAGCTACGCCTCGGCCACAAACTCCTATTTCTGGTATTTTCTATGTGGCCTTTGATCGTGTTATTTTTATCACTTAAACTAATTGATTTTTCTGAGCTGCTGAGCTCGTGGCTTGCAGATCTGTTCCTGTGTTTATTAAATGACGACGCCTCAGCTGCACAGAGCACGAGTCTGCTGGGTGGATGAGTGTGGGTGATGAACTTGGGGCGATATGGAAAGCGAGTTGTTTTTTTAAAGATAGCTGTTCCAACATTTATCCGGAGGGAACGATGAGCACTACAGAAAATCTGAGGGGCAAACCAAGAATCGAACCTCAGGCATTTAACCACGTGACGTCTCTTGCCTTTCCATTTCTTTCCTGAACGTGGACGAGATTTCGATTATCGATTATGTATAACGTCGACCTTCGTCTCCCAGATCAATTTGAGTGTGTCGAAGGGAGTATTTGCGTCAAACGGAGAGGAAGAATCGGGACTTTGGCCTTCATCTGCTGTTAGTGTAGGGGAAAACGGGGCTTATTGCTACGGCGCCATTTTCTGTTTCTGCGAACTGTCGCGCGCCCCCACAGCGTTTGTTGCCCTTCTGACAATTTTCCGAGTTTGACGTCAGCGAGTAAGTTTTCTCTTCTCGCCACCGTTCCACGTACTTCAGCGTCGTTCACACTTGCTATGAAGCATCTCGGTCTGTTATTTTACATTATTTAAAAATTTTGATGATTTATATGCATTGATGAAACACGGCTCGCTATTTGTTAACGCATTTAAAAATATTACTTATGTATTTTGAGTAGAATACTGAGGAAATTACTAATTTTTCTTACATAAATTTAGGAAACGCGCGCATGCTTAGTGTCCGTGTAGTTCATTCAACAGTTGACCACTGTAAGTTACCAACAATCCGCTAGAGCGGCAGTCTGCAACAATTACATCATTTATATTTTTTTAAAAATTTATTACTCGAATTCTGTTGTTACGTAATGATTCCATTCTTGTGCGTACACAAAGAAGATGCGATTAATTAGTTTCAGAATAATCGAAATGTACTGCCGAGAAGATAAGTGAGACATTTGATCCATTGTGCCCCGGCCTCCCCGTGGGCGACGTTTAGAAGTCGAAACGTCCGTCACAGGGCGACGATGACGATCACAGACGTAAATAAATACTCATCTAATAAGACCGAGTCTTCCCACAGGCGTTGAGCCGAGTCTTAAAATGTTTCTGCGGCCTATTAGATTAGGAGTTGGCCTATGACGTAAGCCTTGTATTCGTTCGGTTGTGAGCTGGTAAGACCCCCTGATACAAACAAGAGATTATCGACCACTTAACTCGACGGGGGAGTGAGTAACCACCCTCAAAGCTTCGTTAATTAAACGTGATTTTGTACGAAAGTGCACTTTTGCTAGGACTCATGTAAGTCAGTGGGTGGAGCATATTTTACGACGTGACAGGTTCCACACACCCGTCTGACGAGTGACTGAGTACAACCGCGCATTTGTGACTCGAGAAGTCAGAATGAAGTTGAGTTGACAAATGGACTCGATAACGACAGAGCTGACAGTTTACGTGAACGGCTGCACAACTCTCAGCTTCACAGTAAGCCTTTTGAACCAAGGTGGTTATGAAATGATCATGTATTATCTGTTTTGTCATCTGGTTAAGAATCGGACTAAGTTTTGTTCGTCTTCATAATTTAGTTTTTGTATTTATAAGGACGTGAGTCTGCAGAGCTCTGTAGATCGTCTCTGACAACATTTCGGACCAGACTGATCGTCCCTGCACTCAAAGACGTCGCACAATCTGAGTGTTACGTTGGTTTCTTGTGTTTTGCCCAACCAATTCATTTTATGGACTCTTACAGTCACTAGTAAGATAATTCCTGCTCGATCTGTGGTGAGTTGTGATAGCTTCCTTCCGCATCCCTTACCATTCAAAAGTCCTTTTCACGACCGACGTGCATTACATTGGAAGATGTGAAATATCGGATGAATTAAATCAGTTCGCTCGATTCAGACTTAGGAAAATTTGTTGTAAGTTTTAAGGTTTGTTCAGAGACAGAGGCCAAATTGATGTTCCGAGTTCCTCGAAGTAAGCCATTAGGATAGATGGCGCTCCTTGTTTCGCCCACTGCCTTCCTCAGTGACGACAGATATTGATCGCCTTTGTGCGCTGCTGAGGCTTTGGAGCAAGGGAAAATGGCAGTGTAAATATCTAAGTTAATTTATTTATTTGTTTATTAGGAGATCTGTCGCACAACTGAAAGTTGGGTAATCGGGGTTTTACTCTACTGATATTGGACAAAACGCAAGATAGTGTCGTGTGTCACAGGACAACGCAGCGATTTCGTCTGCGTGAGAGCTCTCGGCCGGGTTGTCGGCCACTCTTCCGGTCAAGTCCCGCCGAAACTTAGCGAATAAGTCCGATGCGCCTGGTTAATTTACGCTAATGCTGAATGTCCGCTCCTGCAACTGCGCGTTTGTTAAACATCCAAGGGGTCGAGGGTCCTCGGTCCTTCGTAACAGCACCGACACCCCCCGTTGTCCGACGCACTGTCGAGGCATGCGCCGTGTACGTAGTTCTGGCGAATGTTTGTCATTACACCGACAATTTCGTGTCTTTATCTGACGATTAATGGCGACGTTCGGATTTAAACCCACGACGTCTTAAATGAATTTCGGACGCCCGGGACTTCGTTGGTCTGCATCAAAGACGTCGGCGCGGGCTAAGGAGTTTGTCAGCCTCAATTAAATCTACTAGTAAATAGTTCCTGAAAGGCGAAAATGTACGGAACTATTTGCCTGCGGATTGATATTCCTCGCTTTGTAATCTGTTTGCTGGTTTATTCTGTCCGTAAATTCTTCATTCGCTATTAGACGCGCGTCCATCCGTTCCTCGGCTTGTCGTCGCCCTGTCAGTCTGTCTGTAACTTTCTTTTCTTTCTACATCGAATAATATTTACCTCACGCCGACTTTATTCGGCCGATTTCCGTCGTATTTTATGCAGTAGTTATTTTCCAGAATTACTTATACCAAATACATTAGTAAAATTTATTATTTTTGGACGCTAGATCCTAATTTATGCTAAGCCGTTCATGGCATGAATATTTATCTTTCCGTCTGTTCGTCTCGCCCGATGTCACTCGCGTCTTATGGCCCGTTTAACGACGCTTTTCCGGTATTATCGTTTGTTGTGAAGCGGTCAGTAAACAGTTCACCTCTGCTTCGATTCACGACAAAATACGAATGGCATTTTTATCTTATTTTCATAACGTGCCATTGCATCTTTCTTTAATGAATTTACATGTCCTTCTCGTGGCTTTGTGCTCTTGGGTTCGCCAAATATATACTTAAGTTAATCCTGTTTTATTTGCTTCGTCCTCAAATTCCTTCGCCCTGGGTTGTTTGTCCGCCATTCACGACTATTGCTTAGTAAATCTGATCTTAGGCAGGTACAGGGCGTGTCCTGTGTCCTCTGCCCATAACAATTCCTTACAAAATCTTCCCTTGATGTTGTCTGATCCCACACATTTTTTAGGCCCCAAAATTACCCGTCAGTACAGCTCACTGGATTCACATAACATTTCATTAACATTTATGCCTGGTTTTCCTGTTGGAAACCTTCGATGTCAGTGGCGTTACCACTAGAGCCCGGTTCCATTTTGCTATCGTATTGTCGTGACTCCTCCATGACTGATTCCATCTCCCATTTCCCCTTCTATCTAATTCTTCTCCAGCCACTCTCTTTCCTTAAATACTGAATTCGTAGTCTCATTTAAACTGCGTTCTAAATTCTTGTCTCTGTGGTATTTTACAGCCTGGTTTATCGATTTCTGTGGACCGTAAATTTTAAACGATTCGAAAGTGTCATCGGTGAACAGCAATCCTGGGATCGTTGTTCTTGTCTAATTTGCCTTAACTAATGCAATCCATAATATTACATACGGAACTGACAAGGGCTCAAATGCGTCCTTATTTCAGACCTGAACCTTGTGCGTCAGAGTCTGTGACGTCGTCTCTTCGATACATCTCAAAGAATTTGACGAATCTTCGTTCTAAGTCACAAAGCTTTCCTCTGAGCTTAGTCGAAGGCCAGAAAATGAGCTCTGCTTCGACATTTATCCGACGTAGTTTTAGTGACAAACTGATACGTGTTCCTTTTTAATCTTTACAAATCCTGGCTTGAAACAGTAAGAAAACCTTGCTGTTTATTAACCAACCTCTTAGTCTGCGAGCAAAAATTGCGGAAAATATTTAATCTAAAAAGGATAATAACGAAATTATTCTATAACAATTGGTCTAATATTGTTTAAAATAAGTTACCCAGAAAAGTCACGCAATCCATTCCTGACGCACGTTCTGTTTGTCAAAATATAAATTACCTTTAAATCAGAACTACGAAGATTGCTACGTTAAGTGCCGGATTTATTTGGGACAGGAGAATCTGGAAATGTGTCCATAACCTCATTCTTTCAAGTCAATTAAGAACGAGACGCCAACTGGTGTTCGACAATGAACACTCGTTGCGATTTTGAAAAAGACAACTGACGGACTGGCGAGCGCAGGTTACAACATCACGTGACCTGCGTGGGCTATCGCATTGTCATATCGATATCGTGCGATTATTAATCTAATTGAATTGTACCGAATCGCAACGACGAATAAACATTTCGATGCGGATTGCGTGACTCATTTCACGTCACTTCGTTCCTTCGATGCACGAATATTTTACTCCTCAACAGCGTGGAGTTCGTGTTCGTTTGTTCGTGTGCCAACGCCGTCTTCACAGCAACCGAACACAGTGCTCGGTCTCTGTGTTACTCTGACTGACGCATCGTAAGGAAACATAGAAATTAGGCCTATTGCAATTTCGCGTGTCGCTACTTATTTTAGCATAATGAGGTTAGGAATCGATTATGAAACTGCGATTAATCGATTAATATTAAGAAACTTTTCGGCATTTTCCCGTCAGAATTCGGGATTTGAGAAGTCAAAAATCCGCCAAAAATATGACCACTTTTTAATCTTATTTGTATCAAAGATTACTTAAAACGAATTCCGTTATGACTGTAATGGTAACACGTGAGACTGTGACGCCATATTGTGGAATAAGCGTCGGATTAATTGGGTGAATTCAGTGGCACTGTTTCCCTTCAGTCGACGCAAATCATTTTATAAACATTTTAGTAACATCCAGATGTTCTACAGTGACGCAACTTGAAAACTATAAATGTGTATCTGATTAAGGCCAAGAAACCCATTGAAACTATGAGAAATTTACAATTATTTTTGCTCTGTTAATTTCTCCCTTCTACCGTACAGCAGTGAGAATGTGGCTGTAGCTTCAGAATCGCTGTGACGCTCTCTCGATGAGGCATTTAACGCCAGAGATTTAGTAAAATCGTGGCAGTTATGGACCCGCATTAATCTGCCGATTTACAGTCCAAATTAAACTTCGTTTCACAACTCGTCAGTCTGCGTGATGTCTCAATTGAATTACGAAACCGTCGGATAATCTGCATAATGTTAAGTCGGTTTATCTTGATACGTTATTTTGTATGTAACTCCGATGCGCCTGTGTCTTTAAGTGAGAGGCACTTAACTCATTAAATAGGCAAATCATGAGGTCGCGAGGTTAATACTTTTTAAATTTGAAAATTTTTTTCGCAACGCTTACTTTGTGAATTGTTAAATGCGCACTTACAGGTTATAAATTTATGTTTCTGTTGTACACTTTTAACGTACGTCTGTTTTTCCTGCATTATACAACCTAATTTGTTTAATAAAGTTTGTTATTTGCAGTTATATAATACGGAATAATTCCCTTCTTTACGTCTAGCTTATTTCATCGTGTACTGATTAAGGTTATTAATAATGCCAATGAAAACAATTATTTTGTTTTTAAGTTTCAAAGCGTCGTTTGAAACTGCTGTTGTTGCGAGCTTCAACCGCGGACTGACAACAAACGGGGTTGTTATTATCCGTTTTCAATTGTTTAGTGAAAGGTTCTTGGTTCATACCCCGTTACACCTGCGGTCAGCTCCCAATTTACCACAAAAGCCATGGCAACGACTCACAAGTTATTCGCTACTCAAGCGAATGTTAGTTTTGCTATGTTTTTGAGCAGGAAACACGATTAACGAGGCAGTTGCTATGGAGACGCGCAGTTCGGGCTCAGACTAAAATTCCTGGTCTTTGTGAATCGGAGACCGTGGTCTCCGGTCTAAGCGCACAGAGACCTCTGTAGGGAACGTATTATGACGAAATTAAAGACGGACATTTGAGGGGCGCAGTTTAACACCAACAGTCAAGAGAAGACTTTGAAGCGAGATGAATGAACAAACGAGGATCAGAAAGGAAGAGGCTGTATGATAATGTTGAGGACTGTGACGCTGTGTCCTCGTGCAGATGATCACTGACATCTCGAAGGAACATATCGCCCTCATCTGTAAGGTAGACCCTTGCTCCTGGAGTATGTACTGCACTCAGTTGAATAGCTGTTAGGTAATATAATGGAAAAGTAGAAAGTCAAAATACTCAGAAAGTCGTTACTTAAGTCGCTCCGTGGAACACAGTGCTGGAGAGGCCAGAACTCGCTCAGCTAGCCTGCAAAGTCCCCGTCGTTTGAGGATCGCGAAGTTGATTTTCGCTTCGCTCACAGGAGGCTGTTCGCGTATCCGACTAAAATTATAAGCGTAGTTTTTTATCTAATGCGTTCTACGTGCCCAACCCACATCAGCCCCTCTGGCATGGCCATAAAAATTATGGATCTTCGTTTTGTGACGTTTTCCCACGAGGCACAGGTCGCTGTTGAGAGACTCGCTCGCTCGTTCGCCTGACCAAATCTCGTCGACATTTGACACATCTGCAGTCTTTAAACTTCTCAGTGTCTTCAGAACGGGAAGTTGCCACCTGCGGCCCGCAAAGTCTGAGGTTAAGATGGCACGAGTCCCTCTTTTGGGCGTTGTCCGTTCTCTGACGCGTGTTTCATATAACCGACGTTTCCGGAGTTGGCTCCACTCGCGTCTTCAGGCGATCGGTTGTCAGTACGCTGACAGGAATCACGTAGTTCCGTCTGTTTTTGTGTCAGTGGCGACTCCGAATTCTGGACACCCCTCGCAACGCAGTGGTGATTTCTGTACTTAAGGCCTGTTTCAAAGTGCTCGTCATTCGCTTTAAGGCTCGCAGCGACCATCATCCAAAAGGCCGACTTCTGTTGAAATCTGAATAGCAGCGAAACCGTGATCATTTGTACCGCATTTCTCTTTTATTTATCCGACATAAAGGACTTCGAATTTTAAAACACGAATTAATGCCGAGTCATGCCCGTGCTGGTAAGGAGACGGTACTGCATTCACACAGGAGCGACTTAATTGACAATCGGGACCTGCGCGCGGTGTAGCTGATGGCTTCATTTCTGCTCCTCCGGAGTGGACGAAGGCCGGTCTTACTTAATAATGCGCAAGTCATGTCACCTGTACGCGCAAACACAAAGCCAAGAGCAGAGATAAACCTGCGACTGTTAAAAACGGCCTCAACGATACAGACGTCGTCTTTACACCAAGCACCGTTGAACAGTGCGGGATGTTCCTTCACTGACGACAGAAATGCGAGAGCCTGATTAACGCGAAGACTGACGCACGTATCGACAAATTGAAGGAGGCCACTGGAATTGAATGAAAATAAATTCGTAATAAACTTTGTCCAGAAGAAAACGCCTGTGTGTGGCACCTACAAGATTGCATTCACGAGGAAGTTAAGGACGGATTCGGTTACGAGGAAATCTGCCAGCATGACTGCCTAACTGACCAACTAAATAACCAACCAACAGACTTGTTGTGGAGCTCCAATCACCAAAAATCATCGGGGTGTTCAAGCCAAGGAACATGAGATGGACGGGACATGTAGAGCGAATGGGGTAGATTATAAATGCGTGCAGAATTTGGTTGGAAAAGACAAATTGGAAGACATGGGCGTGAATAGGAATATATTATTAAAAACGGTCTAATGATAATGAGGTTTGAGTGCGTGGTTTAGATTTATCTGGCTGAGGATAGGGGCTATTGGGTGGTGGGATTTTGTGATCACTGTAACGAACAGTTGTGTGGAAATGTCTTCATCTTGAAGAGGCTGCGAGGTTCTGAAGAAAGACGCTGTTTCGTAGAAGTGGTTAGGTCGGCGTGTTTAGGAAATAACAAATTCCATTCACTGGACACGGACTTTCAGCTCGGTCCCAGGTGTGGAGATTCACGCAGTCTCTGGGGGCCTGCGGTTCTGACCAAGTGCATGCACACAGATTAATTATAATAATTTGAACATTTAAGTTTGTTTTGTAGTGACGTAAACGTGTTTAAGAAGAACAGAATTGCAGAGCCTCCCGAGCTGCACATTTCCTGTTTTGGTCCAGTTTTCACGGGATGAATTCGCGGCGCCGGAAGCTGCAGCGACGCCCCGAGCATCCTAGACGCCTTTTACGTCGTTCCTATCGGCGCAGTTTCGAACACGCAGTGACGAGACAACAGCAGACGTAGGATGTGATCGGGGTTTCCCCTAACCCCTAGACACAAAATGTTGGTCTTTTTCAGCGACGAGTTTCATAGACGTAGATGGGAGGACACTCTCAGGCGGGATCTATGACCCATGACAGGGTCCGGTGGAGGGCTTTCGTTAGTTTGGTGATGAACCTTCGGGTTCCTAGTGCCGAGATGGCTTTCACCAAGCACAGAGCCAACCTTAGGTTTCACAATTGCCTTGGCACATTCTTTGTAACAGCGTCTCTCAGCACGCCACTTAAAAATTATGAAGCAATTTTTCTCCCGCAGTTCATTAGAACCTGTTCCTGGCTCCTCTTTGGCTGTCCACCGCTTAGCTTGCCTGCACACTGCAGTTGTCAGGACCCAAATAAGGCCCGCGGTCCATTGGTCGTGACATCGAAGTACTTTACATTTTCACGAATGCCAGAGTCCATATATTAACATACGCATGTCAAAGCATTTGTCTGCTCGGGTGGATCCCCCATCTCACCCGCAACACATTCAAGTTTCAAACTTTTTTAAAAAAGAAAGAAAGCGAGACAGAACTTGTCCGGTAGTCAGTTTCAACAAATAAAAAGAGAACTCAGACCTTATTTTAAAAGTCTTCTGTTCTCGTCTCTTCCCTGTGCAAGTGCGCGTTTAACTATAACGTACGGCCGGATCCTTATTCATCCCAGCTACCGGTTTTTATGGTCAGAATAAATAAATTCTTTATGTGCGACACCTTAATAAATAATGTCCGTCCTTTGTCCGTATCTTATCTGCAGGCTTTTACGTGGTGGCAACGTCACAGGGCGGGCTCTGGTGCTACCGGGTGTCCAAACATTTAGTACTTACTTCGTCTCGCCGTGTAAAACGGCGATGTTTACGATTCGAGCTTCTTTTGAGCGAGGAATTGTCATTCGTAGGTGCGACGTCAGGACCAGGCAAGCGGCTCGTGTTCTCAGTTCGTGGTTGAACCGTGTTTTTGCGCACCCTGTCGCACTTGTCCAGGGTCCTCCGCGTCAGTGGATTGTCAGCGCAGACCGGACTCTCTCCAGCAGCGGCAAAGATTCCGGCAATAATGTCCTTGACTTCGTCCAGGGCTCGGTAACCTCTCCCCTCGTTAATACACATCACACGGCAGGGTCACTGATGTGACCTCGCGCTAGGGACCAGTCGCACGGACATGTGTCTCAAAACGGGGCCCGCGAGCAAACTTGAATCGGTCTCCTACGAATTAGACGGACGTTTAGATACTGGTGGAGAAGACCCGTTGAAATGCAACGGGAAATTACTTAGATAAAGGAACACGGACCTAGAAAGCCCTAGACGGGACACGAACTGGGAACGGTTTCCATGCAAAGTTATCGTTACGACTTGTTATCCTGAATTAGGTCGTCTGCCCTTGTTCTGGGTGTCGTAGAATTTTAGCGACGTTTCAGAGGTCCTTGCTGCCTCCATCGTCATGAGGGTGATAACGAATTGTATTTGGAAACACTGAGAATTGTTGAACTAACAGGACTTTTTTCTCACAGAAATATTTAGGATTTTTTTTTAGGCAAACCGATATCGGAGAAAACGTTCGATATCTTTGTGGATCCGGCGTATCGATATATTGCGAGTAAAATAACTCACAAATTTTGGATCCTCTCACCCGGTTATTGACGCAGAAAGAAATGTGTGAACGGGAGTGGGGATACGAACTATGAGAAGTGGACGCGTACAGTATTAATCCTCAATTACACACTTCGTAAACTTGAAAAATCCGTAAATCGATAAAACGTTTCTATATCGATACTGAATTCTACATCGACTGACATCCCTGACGCAAATTAACTGCCCGTTTCGATGGTTCAGTAACGTGACATTCAATGAAGTTCGTGTTCTGATTGTGGCAAAACCTTGTCACTCGTGAAATTATCTTCACATGAAACCTGTAAAAATACGAAACTCGGATGCTCGAGTTTTGCGAATTTTATTATTTCAACGCCGAACGCTGGAAAATCTCGAAAGATTTGTTTACGATAAGAATTTCTCTCGAGCGTCTCATAAATATTTATAACAAATATTAGTGTTAGCGCTCTGCGTCATGCATGTCTGTTGCGAACAAAATAATTTTGTGCGTAAGTTTGCAGGTAACGCAGCGGAACTCAGCCATGTTTGATGTAGTCGCTGATAATTACAAAGGGAAATATTTTACAGAGGGGAAGGAACAGTTTTCTTTAATAGAGACAATGAACGGCGCTCCATTTGTAGAGCGTGGGGGGGGGGCATAATAATAACAAGAAAACAAAATTTTCATCACAGGGAGCTGTGTTTGTTATATCATCAACAACAGCATTTCAGAGTACGTCTTTTTGTCTGATCTGATTTGTTGCACATAAAAATATATTTCCTGTCTATGTACGTGTCATTTGTCTCTTCAGACGAATTAATTTCTCGTCGGGAACTGTTCATTCTGCGAAGTGCAACGCGTATTGAAATGTAAATGTCGCTCTAACAGTGATTAGGTGACAGTTGTTAATATTAACCGGCGGTTTAACGTTTAATTCCCGCTTGAGGTTTCATAATAACCGGACCATCCGCGTATTTACCCTTATAAGGCCTGCAACTCTCTCACCTACACTAATGTTAATAAACGTATTTTTGTTAAATATTTTTACGTACGACGTTAAGGCTTTGACCGGGATGTTAAATCTTATGTGGTACCGCCTGATTCGACTTCTAATGGTTAAGTGAAGTGTTTTCTTCGCGGTACGGACTGAATTCATAAATAATATTCAGACGATCTTCGCCTTCAAAGGGTTAATGAAGGTGATTCACAGTTTTGGTTAAAGTCCACGCAATTTCTTTGTTTCTAATCTCACAGTTGCTTTTGGAAATGCTGGCTTCGTCGTCTCCAGACAAGCGGAACACAATCGATACTGTGTTCGACCTGAACTCACGTGGGTGCCCGTTTCACCTACCGTGGGACCGTCCTCGCGGACGAGCACCTGTGAGGAGTGCCAACCTAACAGCAGCCAGTCAGTCTGGTTTATTAATCGATTTGTGTGGTTGCCTCTCGTTGTCAGACGCATGTTTCTCCCTAGGCGTAGGCCTGTCGTAAGAAAAAGTTGAACCATATTTAGAATTTATGGTCGTTACTACAGGACGGAATGTTGAAACTCTGAGACGGTCTTGTGGGAAAGAGCCCGTTTATTCGCGCTCAGGAGAGAGGTTTTGCTCAGTCGTAAGCCAACACCTCAACAGAAAACATAAGTCCATTGATTTACAGCTATCAAGCCACTAATAAAGTCATCCTTATGTTACTTAAGCGGTTTACAAATCCCGTTGACTGAGCTCGGTTGTCTCCGTGTTTCCGTGTGTGGCAGCTGAACTGCATTGGGAGTTACGTGCCGTTGTATCGCGTTCACTTCTCGGGGTCTCATTAGCTTACGAGGACGATTTAAGTGGAATTGCAGTCGTCAATGTACGAGGATAATGATCGTGTCCCAACAAAATGTCTGCCCTCGATCCAAGTCGCTTCGAAGTGACGTTAATGTCGGCACAGTTATCTGCATGTACAAGGCGTAATGTCATTTCGTCCATTTCCATAAACCCGTAGAAAAATTCAAAGCAGGTGAAACTGAGAATGTCTGAAAAGCTCCTTTGTGCCGAGTCTGCAGTTTGCCCACGAGGAACACTCAATGACCGTGGGAAAGAAGTCCCTTAAAACCATCGACAAACTTTAAACATTATTACGATCTTTGTGAATTATTATGTGTCTTTCAGACTCGTGAACGCCACGAAACTCGCCTTCGTGTTCAGGTTCACGCTGCCTCGATCTTCAGTGAGACGCCGGCATTTGTAACCGAATGTTCCTGTCGTTTCATTACGATTCATTTTCTTAAATTAGCGTATTAATTAATGCATTCCCATTCAGTTAATTGCAAATAGTTCAAAGGTCCAGAGATTCTTTGTTTGTTAAAAGTCTTGGCCATCGTACATCACCTCTGTCAGCCCTTCTTGAGAAGCTGATATTCGCTTAGCTGCTCAAAGCATTCTCCGTCTTTTATATGAAACGAAGGGTCATTGTCGTGTCCGCAAGAGCTCGCCAGTGTGCCCTTTCCCGATCCAGATTAATCCAGTCCACACCCTCGACGCGAATTGTTTTAAGATCCATTTTAATATTATCAGTATCTGCGTCTTTTAGGTAAGCCTGAACATCTTTTCTTCAGGTAATCCTACTGAAACTATGCGTCTATCTCTTGTGTCTTTGATCTCGGGTAACTCTGGCGCGGACTGGGGGTTAGAGGATCTGAAGGAAAGAGCACACATGGAAGACCTAGTGTCTGAGGGAGGACAGTGTTAAGACACATCTTACAAAGGCAAGGCTTGAGCGTGTTCGCTGGAATTTTTTGGGACCTGGAGCGTGGCAGCCGATGATTACTGGAGAAGGCGTCGTGCCTCCAGGGCAGAGCAAGAGAGAGGGGGGGGGGAGCTCGGTGTTCCGCAGGCACTCCACCTTTTCCGAGGAGACAATCCCCCGGTCCTGCCAACAAATTTTCTGTTCCACGGTCACACTGAAAAGATGTGGCCTTACGGTCGTAGAATACCAATTACCTCGGGATGCGGGGACCGGCCGACGTAGGATAAAGACGCGAGAATGCGCTCGTCTTGAAAAGCATGCCTTCCTTTCTTCTGGGCTTCGCCCCCTCCCCCTCCCGCCTTCATCTTCCACACCTTTAGAGATATTCGGTTCACAGTGCACGCCACCCGCTCACTTGAAAGACTTCACTAATTCACGGGCCAGAGGACACGAAGGTCGACTACTCCACACTCGGGGGGAACATTAAGCACTGTAACAGCCCCGACGCGCTGCTTAATCCCAGCTGCTGGAGTTCACGCAGACGGCGTTCAAGAAGCGACCGGGCACGATCTTGGTCTTGTCTGAAGATGGAGGTAGTATGTTCCTCCGAAACGTCGGTGTGTATCTACGGGTTCAGGCGGTGTCGCAGTGAAACAGTTACGTTGCTAATACGCCCACAAAGTTTGCTTTTAAAACCCCATTTGTTCGTATGTCGTCGTCCTTGAACAGCGTGGCAGAGAGCAAATGTTTTGGAACTAAGGCGAAACACAGTCTTCTTCAGGAAGAAATTACGTGCCGTCTGAACGCGGGAAATGGAGCTAGGAGTCCGCTCTATAAAAACGGAGAGCTCGGAACACACTGTTACCTGTTTTGTATGGGTGTAGAACCTGGTTTCTCGTGCTAAGGGAAGAACACAGGGTGAGGGTGCGTTGGAGAATATTCGGACAGAAGGGGGTGAGGTGGCAGGAGGCTAGAAACCCACGCAACGAGGGGGTGCATATTTTGTGCCTTTCACAAAATATTATTTGTGATTAACCGAGGAGGATGAGATGGTTTGGTCATGCAGAGCGCACACCGAACAAAGTTTTCTTCAGCACAGAATAAAACTAACTCTTGTGGTAATAATGAGCTGAAATGAGAGCAGTTAGACCTAGAATTGAGAAACGAAAAATGCTTACGAAGGCGAGACGCGCATGAGAGAATAATATTAAAACGAATCTTAAAGAACTAGGGTGTTAGCAGTGGATTGGATTTATCTGGCTCAGCTTGAGATGCAGTGGCGGATCTTTGTGAATAAGTCCCATAGAAAGCGGGGGATTTGCTGGCGTCTGAAGGAGGAAGGCGTCTGGTAGTCGTGGACACTCTGACCGGCGAATGCTTAAGACGAGAATCAGCCACCGCTGTCAAAATTCTTCTCGTTCCGTTACGTTGGTACTTGGTCCTGACTCGTTCACGGCGAAAGGCCTGAAGTCTGGATAGAAGCCATTCGCTGGAGCGGAAGTTGATCTTTTGACGAAGTTGATATCATATCGTTTCCAACAAGAACAGGCAATAATAAGTCGCTGGGTTTTGTAACGGGGACTTCGCCCCAAAGGAATATTCCGCGTGTTAGGACATCATTCCAGTCCAACGCAAATCAAGTGGAAGGAACTCGCGGAAGTAGGCAGCCCGCATCAACCTCAAAGTCCTCTCTCTCTCTCTCTCTCTCTTAATGACCCCCTCCCCCTCAGACATCTTGTGTCCACAAGAGTCCGCCACTGGCCCCTGTTACGAGCCGGAAAAGTAACTCATACGATATTTGTTTTCGACACGTTTTAATATTATTCTCCCATCTACACTTAGGTCTTCCAAGTGACGTTTCCCTCAGTGCTCTTTTGGGTCCTCCGTGATTTGATCTTAATAATACCTGGTGCATGATACGGCAGTCGTTAATAAGCACTGTTTCCAGAGACCTCTGTCGGGCGACAGTGCACTATGGGAATGTGCCGTGACGAGAGAGAAGTTTAATAAACATCTTCATGGATGCAAGCAACAGATAAAGAAATTCTCCGAGGGATAAAGGAGCCACACGTCGTTAAGCCGGAGCCCAGCAATTTACATGTATGATTCTGTCATTAGTGCCCACTAGAGCCATTACACCACGTGACGTCATTATTCGAAAATGTCTTTTGAGTGAGACGTGACGTGTTGTACCTTTAAGCTCCGGTGCTATTAGTCACATAAAAATAGACTAAACTCCACATTCTCAGTCTCATTTATAATCGAGGATTGCGTTTCTGTAAATACGTTGTGATTTAATATTTAATTTGACAGGAAAGTGACTTCGGTTCGCATTGTCTCGACATTTACGTAGGCTTACAAATTCTCCAACAACATACGCCAGAGCGATGGTCCATGTCCGCGGCTTTTGCCTGGTTTTTGGGAAGAACGCGACGGACAGACATGGACGGGCCCATAATCGTAAAGAACGCCTAATAAGACTAGGAAGTTTGGCAACGTGATGACCAGGTCAGACGTAAATATGCATCGTAATCCGATATAATTTGAAAAAAAACATTAAATTTTCGAGAGCTCTTATACACACACCAGGCGTCGGGCGTTCTGAGCTTTGTGTTGTATTACAAAATTTGTTCTGTTGATGAAATTTCAGCCCCCAAAATACTAATCGTTCCGAGTTCTTTGGGGTCCCTTCAGCAGCGAAGACGTAACTCGTAGTTCTTAAGGACGGAAACTTTCCAATATTTTTTTAATGCGTTGTGTTGGCATCGGAGCCTCCCGGATGATTGATCAGGCACTTAGGGCAATCAGTGAATTTGCATTTTGTTCTGTAACGCGACGCGGAGTTTCGTATCTCGTGAAAAGTTAAATGATTCGCCAGAAAACTCATGCCTTTGTGTTAATTCTTACGTCATCGTGTGGCGTCGCTGTTTAATCGTGATTGGTTTCTAATCGCTGGTCCTCTCCTCCGTGTAATTTGTTTTAAATTCTACCTCGCCTTTTTGTGTGTTAATTTATCTCGATTTCTGCTGTGTTTTTCCTTCTCAAGTTCCGTTTGTTATTTCCTGTTTGGTCCAAGCGCCTTTGCTGTGTCGTCCTCAGTTTCCGAGCTACTGGAAACGATCTCACCGGGAATCGAACTTCGGAAACGTTCCCCGGAACGTTCTCTTTCTGGCCTCGAGAAATAAACGTGCCAAGTTTGATACATATCGGTCTGTCCGTTTTCCCACTGTCGCTGGACTCCTAGTCCGACGTCAGGCGTCGGGCTGCTTGTTTTTTCGAATATAAGTCGACGTCGTGTGGCCCAGAGCCCAGCGCGCGAATGTTATTATGTAAGACGAGACCACGTCTCAATTTCATTTGTAATATTGACAGGGTTCAGTGGATGTAGTTGTTGGCCCGGGGGAGGGGGCGACTGCGGGATATAATGGGGATGATTGCTGGGAGGAAGGGCATTGTTAAATTGGCAGTCTATTTCCAGAACCATTCCATTGTGGCGCGACAATGGGCGAGGGGTGGGGGTGGGGGGTTAGAATCGCTCCGTGCGAACGGACGGACGGACGGACAGGGGCTGGATGGATGTGCCCCATTGTGTGGAATTGTTGCACGCAGCGATCAGAGTAAACACAGCCCACATCCAGCGAATGCACTGGGAGCTCCTGATTAAAAGAGAAATGTTTTCTGTCCCATACAATGAAATGCCCTGTCATTATGGCTGAACGTACGGTTATCTACACAATGAAACTGAGCCTTACAGGCATTTGCATCGATTATGAAAGGAGTTTTCGATTCTTACGCGGAACGACTGTGAGCGTAAACACGAGAGACGTAAGTTGTCGTTTCACGGCTTTTGAAGGAGGTAAAGATGCAGATGGCCTTACCTTTTAAACCATGACAAGTGCGATGGAGCTGCGACTCACTGGGGCTGAAGCTGATGGTCGTCCAGCGCGCCACTTTTGTTCCCGTGCTCACAAGAGTCCGCTACTGATTGCAACGCCGAGCCAGATAAATCCAATCGTCACCTTGCTTAGCTTCGGTTGTCTGTCAGGGAGTTGACAGCTGAGCAACCAGTGGCTTGTCAAGAAGGAATCTGCGTTAATTGATGCACGTAAGACACGTAACTTGTGCGGTCGCCGATGAAGGGTGACGCGTGGAATTGTAAAGAAGCTATCCGGCCGGTTATGACGTCAGTCGTGTTCCCGGCCCACGCACTCCGTCTGCAAGAACTGAAATTGAAAGGCGATGTTTCTGTCACACGCCCCTGAGGGCGCCTCTGGTCTTACCAGGACAGAGACGATTCTGCTGCATTCTCAGCCCAGAAAACACTAACGAACGAGAATGTAACTTTTTATAAATTCTGGGTTAATGCAGAAAACACCTGAAGGTCGTCTGAATGATTTCCAAGTCACGTACTGAAAAGGAAATGAATTATAACAAAGTAGACCTTGAGGTTTCCACAGCAGTGAGTCCTGACGATGGAGGCAATAAGGACCTCTGTAACGCTGGTAAACTTCAACCATATTCGTTGTTACGTCAGCATCAGGAGCCTTGGCACAACACCAAGTGTACTGACCACGGTCGACTGGACTGGACAGGTCATGACTAGTCCTGATGGGAAGAGACCACATCGATGGGATTATAATATTAAAAAGGAGCTTAAATTAAAGGACACGAGGGTGTGGACTGCATTTATTTGGTTCAGAATCAGAACCAGTGTAAGTCTCTTGTGGACACGGCAATGAACCTCGTAGCTGGGGATTTCTTTACCAGGTGAGCGACTGTTAGCGTCTCTACTGCATTGTGATAGTTGAGTTACTGGAACTGAAGTCGAATATCTAAAAAGGTATCCATCGGAACCAGTGCAGTGCTTCGGTACTTCGTTTCAAGAAATCATCTTTCATTTTATGAAATTTCGATAGATTTCCAGTCATGGCGGCCCCCGGATTCTGCACCTCTGAGCGCATGACCAGTGGCGCCAGTCGACGCGCGATTGTGCAAAATGACTTAAAAACCACCCTGTGGACAGATGGAGCGACGACAGTAATTCTGCTGCTGTACACCCCTGCATGGTGGGAGATTTGTAGGCGAATTGTCTAGTTCAGCGTCGTTAAACCGGCGATGTTTTACAAGACGTTGACTGAAATAAAAACTGGCTCAGATCGATTAATCGCGAGGTGCAGAAGCTAATGTTTTCTAAACAGCTAGTAGCCTCGTCACATTACGCCAAGGAACTCTTTAATTAGGCAATTAACATTTTGGCTCGTTATCAGGGGTTACAAGTGTAGACGTAAAATAGTCGAAATTTCGTACACTTTTAGTTTGCTCGTCATTTTATAAATTCTTTTGGCTTCTCTGTGAGATGGGCGTGGTAAGCAGGGGCGAAACGTTGATCCCAGTTCAATGAGTCGACTTAAGTAAGGCTGAAACAGTCTTAAGAGTTTTAGGCGTCGAGATGTTTTCGGGGCGAAAATAAGTTGTACTGATTCGAGAAACGAGGACCGAGCTCTGCCGATCCTTTATCATGCAAATTAATGGATCCCGGACTCTTTTTAGGGGGCGTGCAGTCAGGGCTGTCAGCACCCCAGGTCGGATTCGACAAATGTTTTCGGCCCCTTTGTGCAGTTCGATGTTTTGGCCCCCGAGACGTCGGACGTGCATTCGATTAAGCAATTTCGCCCTGGCTCATCATGTTCAATTGACCACACGCGTTTTCCTTGCGAGAAGCAGGGCCTGTCCTCCGCTCGTTGTGTTTCGTACTTTTTTGTACGTCGCACGAACGATGTTCTGGCGAATCAGGGAGAAGTGTTTAACGTCTGACTGTGGCGTCCCAAACAGCAGAGCCGTTCAGCTACAAACTTTCGAAATTTGATTTCAAAATGAAGTCCGGCATTTGACATGCCTCGGGGTCTCCTAGGGCCTTAGAGGTCAATGTCCGATCCCAGAAGTCGTCTTCAGGTTTCCCCATTTCATGTACGTGTGTCTCTTCGTCGCGTGAGGAACAATGCACACACCACCTAACTTGTTCTTTCAGCAACTACTTCCCGTGTCAGCTGACTGCTGGGTTGCATCGCGTCTCTAATATTGAAAACCTCCCGTTTCAGAGGAGATTTCTGCGTACATCATCAAAATAATGATAGAGGCAGAAAGAGCTTCCGAAACGTCGGTCTCAAGGAATTATTTATTCTCCGTGTCCATTCACTTGGGTTTTATGTGACGTCAGCTGATCGATAAATGATGCACGGAAATGGGGGAAGCGGTCGTGGCCTAATTTAAGGTCATGACCCGTCTTTTTCTTGGACGAACAGGGGACAGTCGTCATGACCGGTCTGTGGGAGTGTCAACCAGTGGACAGCGACGTCCGGGCCTGCGTGGGTCGCGGACCCTGTCCTCACATGCGGGGAACTCGTAAGCTGGGGCTGGCCACGTGTTCAGGTGAGCCCTGATTGCGAGCCGACGTCTTTGTAACGAGGCTACGTTGTTTCAAGGAACGATTTCGCTTTTGGAGTTAAGTGGCAACAGCGAAGACGTTTTCCAGCTGACCAACAGAACATGACAACTGCAAAGTTTGCAATAATAATTTATATTTTTTTTAAAAAAAAATGTGTACTTATCACAGAATTGAAGCTTTTAACGCATAAATGTTTATAGAGATCAAAATAATAAATAAGATACGTGAATAATAATAAAAAAAATATACAATTTATATCTTAATTGCGTCATGTTTGTGTTATATTAATAACACATATATTTATTTTTCCAGTCTATACACAAAACTTGTTTTAAAATAATGTTATTTAAAATTTCATAACATTTACAATATAAATTGCATTATGTTATGTAATGCAATTTATATTGTAAATGTTATGAAATTTTAAATAACATTATTTTAAAACAAGTTTTGTGTATAGACTGGAAAAATAAATATATGTGTTATTAATATAACACAAACATGACGCAATTAAGGTGGACGCAGAGGCTAGAGGAAAAATCCTCTGCCCCCGTCGGGGATCGAACCCCGGTCGTCCAGCCCGTAGCTAGTCACTATACTGACTGATGTATAAAAAATATACAGTTGTACAAAATTAGTAAATAATTCAGTTTAAAATGTTTTATATGTATTAAAAATTTCGACCTCTTGTCGAAACATGTCGCCGTAATGCAAAAACTAATTAACATTCGTGAAACAAGTTACTGGGTAGATGATAACAGCAAATAATATAGGTCACAATTTCTAATCATCGTCAGATATTATTAAAATTGTCAAATCACGTGGGATAAGTTGGGCAGACGCAATGAGTAGTGAGAAATGCGAAGTTTTGGTTTCGTTGTCTGAACGAAAGAGATCGCTCGCAAGACTCAGGGCGCAGATGAGAGGATAATATTAAAATAGTTGATAGGGAGTGAGTCTGACAGGGGGTGCAGCTGGCTCTTGAGAACAAGACAACGAACCTTCGGGGTTCCTTAAAAGTTGAACATTTTGACTGGCTGAGCTACTGTCAGGTTCTCGCGATGTACTCTTGGCTGCCACCGCTCCCTTCCAGATCCTTTATCCCCGATTCATAATCAGCTGTTGGGCTCCCTAAGGCGTCCACGGGTGTGATCGCCGTCGGTTGACCAACGCCCGGGTGGACGAGGTCCTCCGACGTCTGTCGAACGGAGATCTGCAACGCACGTGATCGACATACCGAGACTCGAACCCAAGCGCCAAGTTGTTCGTGAATACACCGGAAACAGATGACAGGCGTTACTGACCCCCCCCCCCCCACACC
>NW_019060003.1:240448-255059 GCF_000696155.1 Zootermopsis nevadensis | reverse complement strand
CATTACTCCCACCACGGGTTCAACCACCACCACCATCACCAGATGGCCACGTACCCGGGAATGGGGGTCGGCGGGCATCACCAGGGCTTCAACGCGTCGCGACACGCGGACGGCGGCGCCGACTATCAGCTGACGCACGACAGATACTGAAGGCGCCTGTCAGTCACGCAGTCCTTTTTGTACGAGTGCACGTGGACCGATTACCTTGAACGCAAAGAAATACGAACTCAGTTCGGTGCCTTGAAACGGACGGACGTGAGCAGTTCTAAAAACATGGGCCTACTTTTTTGCGTGTGTCTGAATTTCTCGTTTGCTTCGGGACACGAAATTGGCCTCCGCATATTTTTATATTTTCGTGTCGCAACGATTAAAGTTTTCGTCTGCGTTCGGACCAGGAACGCGTTGCAGGGCTCGGGATTCCTTCTCCTGTTTCAGTCTTTGAGGCGTCTGCACAATCGATACGTATCGATTTATTCAACACCGACACGACTGTGCTCTTAATGCATTTTATTGTAACATTTTTGACACTTTCACAGCAAAGAAACGATTAAATAAATTACATTTAGCGCACAAAGACGCTTCCCGTCTTGTCCACCCCTGCCGGCGTCGACCCCTGCGAGACGTCCTGCAGAAATTTCTGAAAGGAGGAGAGGGCTGTAGCTGGGATAGGACGCTTTTCCGGGCTCATGTTTATACTCGCTCGTTTTGGCGGTGGGCCTCGCCCCTACGTCTGTGACAGGGGAAATCAGTGGCACATAAAATGCTCGAATACGGGTCTCATGAATTGTATCTCGTCCGACAAGATTTCGCCCCTCTCGGCTCAAAGCGACGAGGTTAGAGCAGGGGTTTCCAACCTCCTGAGACCTGATCGACTCGCGCGTCACCTGGTCATAAATGAGGACGATTCATTGAGTGCAAAAAGGCCACACTGCGTTTTCGTTTGACGAGGTCACTTCTTAAGTAAGACATCGGACGCTGTTTTCTCATGTGCGCCTTTCTGTGTATCGTTCAGGCGCATCTTACGTCTTGATTTGCCGTCCTGATCAAAACTTTTATTTTGAACGATATCTCGCGGTATTTGGGGAGGGAGGCGTGAATCACATGACCTGACTGGAAGTAAGGCCACCGATCAAAGCCCGTGGACCGGTTAACGTTGGTTGCCTTGGTCCACGTTCCTCTGATTGTGGTCAGGGCAGACAGGTTGATAATTCAATATTCAGCGCCATCCGACGTGCGTCTTTTCACCATAGATCGCCTTCAGTGACTCTTAACCTTATTAAATTTTAAATCAATTAAAATTTTAAAAGCCTTCGGTCATTTTACATTCGATACCTAATCCAGGGGTTCTCAAAACGATGTGTTTTGTGCGAACTGCGTTCACCTTTTTAATATTATCACGCGCACTTTGAGGGACGCGCGCGCGAGAAAATTAAAGCTGATACCGAAAGAAAACGCTGTATCTCAGTAATGACCAATTTTATTATAGAGAATGAGTGAGGTAAGCGTTTGGCCGAACCTGTTGCACTGATTCGGCGTTATTAAAAACCCGCAGTTTAACGACCAGTCGACGAGAATGGCCGGAATGTTTCAAGGGTTATTCCTACACTCGTTGTGTTCGACGATTTTGACGCAAATGATATATTTTATTATTTTGTACTGAATTTCCGTAAACGGTGACAACTGCCCCTTCAAGACTGAAGGATTGAAGGGGCCTCTGACCCAAAATCCTTCTCTGAAATGAAATGTAAGAAACAAGTTTCGTGTGTTATGGCAGTGGTATTCGACCTTTTCTGTTCGCGTACCCCCAGATATAATTTCTCTTTCAACTTTGTACCCCCAAATTTGTTGGTGTATAATTCGTGTTATACATAGTATATAATCTACATCTAAAATAAATTAAATAAATTACATTACTGATTATTCAGTGTTTATCATAAAATAATATATTTTAGCTACGCCATTTCCCTTTCGTTTTAATGATCCTTTTCTAGCAATGAAACGTCGGCTGCTTTCGTATTCAAGGTCACTCGCGCTCCGACTAGTGGCCTGGAGTAGCCCATCAGCTCACTTAATTTCGTCTTCCACGCAATGCGTTATCCTACGTTACGAGCTCAGACGGCGTCCGTGAGAAAACTAGGCTCAGGGATCAGAGTCGCGGAAGGTTTGCCGGTGCGGGTGCCGCCATGTTGGTATTATGAACACCTGAGACAGACGACATTGCATTAAAGTGAAGTTTATGCATTCTTAAATATCGCTATAAATTAAAGTTTTATTTGTATCAAAACATCAAGACTTGCTGAACATTTTTTTACCTAACTTCGTACTTCTTAATTTTCCGGGGCTCCGGGTGGAGAAGCTGTCCCGGAAACCTAACCTAACGCTGAGTGAGGTGACAAATACAGCACGCAGGCGTCTTAGCGTTTTAATAGTTCTGCTTACGTCTGAGGAAATTTCAGTTTGTGCTATGCTAATTCGTTATCGTCATCTGAATGAACGCGGATTCGTGAGGTTAAATCTTATCCTCATTCTAAAGGGTTGTGATGATAGTGTTTTTAGATCTGGATTACTGAGTTTCTAGTCTTTATCCATCATCTGGTATTCTACAAAACGCAAAAAAAATCTCTTCGAGAACTGGTCCTGCCGTCGTCTTCAGCTGCTCTCACGGGAAACGGCAAATTTTCTGTGGAATCTCTTTCAAAGAACTGACCTCAGTCTGACGACGAAACAGATCCAGTTCTCGAAAAGAGGTCTTTTTCTTAAGAATACCGGATGATGTACGAAGTCCAACACCTCAGTAATCCAGGAGACACAAACTCGAAGGTGTACGGAAGACGCTACTTTGGATGTTTGTCTGAATTATTTATTATACGATTTACTTATAATTCGTTAATATAAACAATAAAACTGACAGTGAATGAACGAGGCCATGACGGAGAAAATTTATATTTTTAATGTGGACTTGCTCAAAATATTTGTGTAGCTTTTGTAAATTGAATACTCGTTGCGTCATATCAATCCTGCTGAGAAATCCACTGCCGTAGGAAAAAAACAATGAAAATATGAGCGAAATCATTTTAAAATACAACAAAATGCATTTAACTTGGTTGTATGCAATTCTGTCGTTGCATAATCAGAAATTCTTCTGCACGAAGTCTTAAGAGCCAAGCGCGGGTCACACACGACAGCTCTCACCTCGCCTTGCGTCGTACTGAATTTAGTGGAAATCATTTCGCATTTCCTGGTATAAACAACGACCACCTCTTACCGAACTGTTGGCAACAGTGCGCTCTTGAATCTGATGTTACAAGCCTGTGTTTACGAAATAAAGAATTATATTTTATCCAAACTTCTTATCTCTAATTACTGTACAGGGTGTCCTAGTTTTGTTACCTCTGTGGGCCTATCTTTTTTGAACTGAAAACCTTTTGAGTGAATGTTATCAATAAACCAAACGACATGTTTGTAATGTCTTCCAATTAATTACATTTCCAAAACTTTACAACTCCTTAAATATCTATCAAACTTTTCCTCTATCCTTTTCGTTCAGACAGAGTATGACATCTTAATTACAAAATTTAAAACATTAAAATTATATGTGACCCTTTGAAGCCGAAGATCGTCTGAGTAACATTTAATATAATTCTGTCCGTACCGCAAAGAAAACACATCTCTCCATCATTACGGAGATCGCGTGGTTAACCATTGGACTTCAAAGCGTTAACATAAAACATGGACTTTGCCCCCCCCCCCAAATTAAGCCCGTAAATCAAGGACTGGGAACATTTCTCGTCACCTCGCCCCCCAAAGTGTCTGCTAATTCCTGTATCTCCTTGTCTCCGTTCGTCGTCACTAAACGCAAATAAGCCACTCTTGCATTCGGGATGTCGCCGCTCATTGCGACATAAACTCCTGGATAACACCTGTCAAAGGAAATCGATCAAAGATCTGACCTCAGTAGCAATTATCGATCAGGTCGTGCATTGAGGTGTTCGGCCCTGCTGCTACTATCCGTTTCACAAACACTGATTCAAGCTCGACAGGTACATGCAGGAGGCAGCGATTAATGTAACTCTCACTTATTTATCTACAGGTTTTGTTCTGTTTGCTGTGACATTGTTTAATGACGACGAGGTTAACGTTCTCACAGCGAATAGTAGGTACAACAGTCTCTACTAAACTGAGGGGCCAGGGGAGATTTTTCTGAAACCCTCACAAACATCCTTGGTCGAAAAATGACGAGTGGAGCTTCGCCTCGGTCCCAAGTAACCGTCTTCATGGCGTGCTGAAAGGGCACACATTTCAAATTTTGCCTTGAGAGGCGTGCATTAAGTTAGTTGTCAGTTCCCTGATACGAGTATCTGTCGTCAATTAATCAGAGGTTTGCCACGGCGATACACAGTGACACACTCGACGAAATAGTCAAATAGGTTACCACTACGATGGTATGAGCGCGTAGCACGCATGGGGGAGTCAGTGGGAAAGTGACGGAACGGGAGATAGCACTTTGAAGACCGCTGTATAATATTAAAATGGACGAGAACGTAGGGATTGGACAAAAGTGACTCGGGATAGGCTTTGGGTTTTATAAAAAGCTTGGAAGCTCTTGAGAAGCTGGGCGACTATCAGCTCCTTCTAGTTAGTACTGCATTATCGCACTAAACTTCATAATCGGGCACATTTGTCGCCGTCTCAGTTTGGACACCACTGACTTATCTGCTGACGTTAAAACCAGCGTCCAAATTTCTCTCCCCTCTCTCTCTCTCATAACATGCTCGCTATTTATTGTGCAAACTAAATCTTTGCTACAGTCGTCCAGTCACGTGCCAAGCCGTATCACGCATGCGCTGTTACCAAAATCAGTAACACGAGAATTTCATTATGCAACTCCATTGCGGTGATTGAACGCACTGTCCTTTTCCTGCGCCGAGCATCAACAACAACAACAACAACGAGGCTGCGAGGAGTCTGAGGACCGTCCGGTTCTCAGTTTCTGAAGTTGGCAATAACAACATGGTGGACGCACGAAATTCTGAGGTGGCAGCGTCAGCAGTATCTGGCGACGATGTGTTCAACCACAATTTCGACAACAATAAATATTGCATCGTGCGGAACTTTGAGGTTATATACGACAAATTTTATGCAGATATGTAGATAGCGAGTCGAGCTGACACGCTCTCCCAAAAGGAAGATGACAATGAAATTGATAATATTATTAACAACAATATCAGTCAGCTGCAACAATAATTAAGTCTTACGATCTGCTCACGAGCTGACGTCTGCTAAATCGAATTTCGTTGTTAAATTACTGGCCTACGCTCACAAGTGGAAGCAACTGGAACGTTTTGTGTTTCTTCAAATACTTCTCATCTGGCACAGCGTAATACTTCCTAATTTTACTGAATTAGACATTAAAATACTTCAAAATGTTTTGTACTGAATTTCCGTTCCGAATTACTTTCGCGGAGCATTGCGAAATTTTATCCCGTCGTCACAATTAAAACGCAGTTTTGCACAACGAACAGACTTCTTTCCTTCGGGATATCGCACAAAAATTGGCGGGCATGTAGCACGCACGGGAACGACGAGAGAAAGGAAAGAGTCAACTTGAGAGACCTAATATTGGATGGATCTTATAGGAATTGGGCTGGATCCTTGGACATGTTAATGAGCCCTTAGGTTCCATGAAGGGTGGAGACCAACGATTCTACACCGTGGAGATGATAACAGAGTGTTCGTTAAGGCGATTATTTGTCGAAATGTTTTGGAGCGAACAGAATCCGGATGACTTCCATTATTACGTCATCCTACACCGGAGACTGGGACTGGCCCAAAGAAGCTCCACCGCTTCGCCTTTGTCCCCTTCAGATGGCGCACATTGAATGAGCTCGCGTAATCTCCAACCCAAGCCACGAGGTCTAGGACGACGAAAGCATACAAAATAATCCCCGAGATGTATATAGTTTACCACTCTTCCAGTTTAATCTATTAGCGGTCCATTAACGTATTAATCCCCCCCTTCGCTAATCGGCGACCTGCAAGAGATAAGCAGGAGGGGCGGTCCATTGTTCTGTCTCACCCCACGCTGCCAGCCACCCTCCGTCCTATTACTAATAATAGTCCAGGTAGATTGCCCTCGGCGGTTTGATGGCGCGTACGGTCGGTGCGCTCCTTTGGCGCAGATTTGATTTAATTAATTGCCTGTGTCCTGTTTGTACGCTTTGCTGAGGCCTGCGACCCCCTTCAGAGACGACGCCACAGCCACTGCAGCCGGCGCCAAACCGTGCGTTGGGCCACGTCACTATCTTGCGGGAATAAGGACGAGGGACGCGGAAACCAAAGACAGGGGGCCACGAAGTCCCGTGAAGCCGACAGTAGCTGCTTCCTTGTCTGCTATCCGTCCCGACCCCCTGATCCCGATGGCATCTCCTTCTGACAGACGTAGAACGCACATATTCGTCCCGACTTCTTTCTACAGGTCAAATAATATTTTTTGTTTTTTGAGGGTTGGCATGTCCGAATGATTTCCAAAATTCTAGGCGGTTCTTGAGACACTCGGCCGACACACCAACCCCCACGGGCAGTCCACCGTGTGACTGGTCACATTACCGCGTAGATGAAGCTGGCAGGTTCTTCCAAGTCACCGTTTACGCTCTGCAGATATGTTTCGTGCTTCGTGACTAACCCGTCTGTGCTTAGTTCTCGCTGTCTCCGCTTTCCTCCGTCCATGCCCTGCCCACCTCATCCGTGGCTCAGCGACGGGAGATGAAGAGAGAAGGTGCGAGGCTCCTTTGCCGCGAACCACGAAGACGCAGACGGAGGGTGCAGGAAAAGGCGAACACCAGGCTTCACGCTGGACACGAGGCTCGGTATACGAAGCAACACAGTCTTCGAAAAACAAATGAATTTTTAATCCGCTTCGTTACAAAGGCCCGGTGGTCAGGGTCTCCCGAGGGACGCGCGTCCGACGTGGGGGAGCGCAGACCTCATTTCTCTGGTTGATTAACCGCGGATCGCGTTTCAAGGCAGGGGCGGGGGTGGGGAACACAATTAATTAAGATATTTCAGAACTAACTCACTGTAGTGACGAAGGCGCGGAGGGGGGGAGGGGGCGGTGAGGACCGGATTAGTTCTGCGTGCAGGGCGCATTGTTTGGTTCGGGAGCACCCAGAACGAGGTTACGATCCAACTCGTTACGTCAGGCGCGATCATGGACTCGGGAGAAGCACGAAAACATCTGACATTCGCACGGCGGCGAAAGTGTGGGCCGTGATCTTGTGAGCTCTGGCGACGTGGTTCAATCGTTTCGGAGGGAGTTACCGGCTCCATCATCAGAACATGAAGACTGAACTTATTTTAAAAATCCGTACAGAAACTTATAACACTGAAGGTAATAAATATTATGAAATTATCTGAGACTTTACAACTTATTTCTTTCTTTACACATTCTTAAAATCAAAATGACTTATGTAATGAATTTTTAACTTAAAGGAAATATAAATTTGAACATTCCAATGTCTGCAAAAGACAACAGATCCTAGAATCGGGGTAATGCCTCACAAAGGTTAGCTGATCCCGTCAGCCTCAAGGAAGAAAATTTAGTCGGCTGATGACATCGAGATATACGAGTAAAAATATTTTATGGATGTTTCACAAAGACGAAAGATTTTGTACCGCGAACTCTTACAAGGAGCGTTACTAGAGCGTCTCTCGTCTTTGGAAAGAAAGAAAGAAAGAATGAAACCATGAAATTATGATGAAAGATTTCGAATACTTATGGAGACGAAAGGAGAACTTCTTTGTTAAAAGAAAGTTATCAGTCGCGATCCTCCAGTCGTTCGACATCAGAACAAGATCTGTTGGCTTTGGAGTGAACGAACACAGACTCCTCTGCAATCCGTAGTAACTGCTGACATCGACTCCTGCTCTTAAGAAAGTCCCATTGCAAAATTACCCGAAACTTCTCTGTATTCATTCCCTTGAACAAACATCGCATCTCGGATTCCAGTGTAACAACTGACGACGTTGGCAGCGGCAGGTTTCATGGTCCAGGGCCACGCCTGCAGAGATCGAAACAAAATCTCGTCCACCCACTCATCTCTGAGTCGGCAGCCCCTGCCAGATACGCTTGCCTGCAAAGCGACTTTCGTCCTGTAAATAACTTCGCCGATCCTGCGGTCTGCACCCCCCACCCCCACCCCCCGGCCGCTCCTTTTTGAAACATCCAGATTCGCTGTTGTCTGTTCCCTCACTCTCAGCGCACCTCATTTAGAGACCAAAGCATCTCCGGTCTCCTCACCCCTCTGAACCCCCTTTTTCCGTCTTCCCCCCACCCCCCGGTCCCTCCGCGTATGGTGACGAAATGATTTGCTGATGCTGAGCTCCAGAGCTTTCAAAGCAACGAAATTAATTAGTTCTTTACTTAGTTTCCGCGTGTTGTCTGCGTGCCAGGAGGACCTACAACCCAGCAGCGCAGTGTAATCTTCCTAGGGATTCTCTTCGGTTCATTTTATGGACGGCTTAACTCCCCCACCCCCTCATCGGTCTTGTTTTTACTCGAAGACAACCGCCACCCCCTCCCACTCGACAGGAGCAGGAGCGGACGACGACGCCTGAGTTCCTGGAGGAATTTCTGTGCCTCCTGGCGTCCTGAGGCACTCGTTCAGCAGCAACAAGACTGTTTGTCGGAAACTTCTTGCTGCGTGTTCAGTCGCCCAACTCGTTGTAGACAAACTCGCGTATTACGTATTTGGACCTGTAACTGGTAATTTCGAAGCGAGTATCGTTCTGCACAGTAAATCCTTCAGATTCTCCCAAAAGTCTCTGGACGTGACAATACTGAAGCAACATGAGAACAATTCATAAACTCTACTGACCTTCCAATATTATTAGGGCAGTGAAATGAACTTAGATGGACCGGACCCATACCTCGGATGGGTGTGACAAGAAATATATGTGGGAGAATCACTTGGAAGACGTCGGGATGACCCTGAGACAGAAATTCAGCAAGAAGTTTTTTGAAAGTTCTGTTTCTGCTGTGATAAACCCACAGTCCGTCGTTGCACACTTTTGTCGAGGGTTAAATCGGCCGATCCAGTGCCGAGGGAAGTCCGAGGTCGCCCCTGAGGAACCTGCGGCTGGCGACCGCGCGTCATCCCACGTGACTGCGAGGAACGCGATAAGTTTCGGCCAAATGAAGACACGCACGCACGCGTTTGGCGCAGAGATTGAGTCGTTCCGCTGCGCGCGACCGCGGAAAACTGCCCTTTGCAGATTAACGTCGCAGAGAGCGAGAGAGGCCATTCAACAACATGACATGAATCACTCGGCCAGATTATCTCCGTTGCACACTCTAGCGACCTATCGATCGATAACCGCACAAAGTCGAGAGCAACTCATTCTTGACACAGCGACGTGTCCGTCCGTCCGTCCGCAATAATTCACGCGGCCAGTTCGTCGGCTCCTGCGGTGGCTTCTCACTTGTCCGCCGGAGAATCACGTCTGGGCCCAGAAGAGGTTGAACACTGAGGAGCTCCACCAATTCTGGCAATCGCGATCAAACAATGACTCGTGTACAAAATTTCGGTTTCAAGACCTGAAGTGAAGAGAGACCGCTTGGAAGACCTAGAAGTAGATGACGGAATAATATTAAAATGGTTCTGTATAAATATAATTTAGCTCGGGATGGAATCCAATGGTGTTTTCCTTCCAACACGGCAATGACCTTCGGGTTTTATAAGAGACTCCGCTCTGTGGAGGTGCTTTTACGAACCGACATTTTTTTAAATTGGACACTGCCTTATGCACGCAGACGGCAATTTGGGGCAGTCAAATTTATTCCAGATGCACTATTTGTGACCCATATATCAAGATGCTTTGAAGCAAAATGTCTGACCGCAAAGAAGCTTCAATTTCAACAAATGATACGAGTTCTTGGTGAAGTCTGCGACGGAACCTTGAACGTTTGTCACGTGGAGCGCGATGCTTAATGTAAGTTGGTAATAAATTTGGCGAAAAAGTACGTAGGCGAAGGCCCGCAGTTATGAATAACGTAGAAGAAATAATGAGATTAAAACCGAGTATTCTCAGCGTATTTTAGAAGCAGGTCAGGGTTATCGAAAATTTAAGATAAAACGGACGCATTACACGCAGGCGAAAAGGGAAACTTTTCTGTGTTTACAGACTCAACAGCACCTGAACGACATCTACGGTGAAACAAGGAACGCACTTTATGACGCAAACTTGCAAAACGGTGGACACAAGCGCGTCACATCTCCGACATCTACGGTGAAACAAGGAACGCACTTTATGACGCAAACTTGCAAAACGGTGGACGGTGCGTCACATCTTTTGTTTCTTTTTCCTGTTGGTTTGCGTTTCAAAATTTGATGTGGCAATCTGTCCTCCTCCATTCTTCGTGCACGTTCCTTCTCTATCTGTCGATTTTTTCCAACATTGGCTCTGTTTGTAGTTCTTTGTGGATGACGTCATCTCTCTTATGATCTCTCCATGTGTGTTTGGCTGTTCTTCTTAAAAACTTCATCTCTGCTGCTGTAATTCTTGATTTGCCGCGTTCTTTCATTGTCCAAGGAAGGAAAAAGTGTAGGTACTCTGCTGCTGTAATTCTTGATTTGCCGCCTTCTTTCATTGTCCAAGGAAGGCCAAGGTTTTATATATTTTCAATCCAGTTTTGTTGGGATTTTAAAAGATTTAAAGATTTCTCTGTAATTACTGAAGCCAGTGCTGTCTCCATTTTATTTTCATAAATATTGCCAGCTATCATTTCCGTCGCTGCGAGTACATTCCGAGGGGCCACGTGCCTTTCGGGCTCGCTTTTTGGAGTCTTTCAGCTGGAATTAAATCTGTACTTGGAAAACTCCGAAGGAAAATTTCTGAATTGCAATTCCGAAGTCGTTTCGAAGCCCGGTTCTGCTGTCTAGTTCAGGGTCGCGAACGTCATTCATTCTCCGGCTGACCGTGCCCTTATTTTGTCACGTCGGCTTCCAGTCCGGGGTCTCGTTCGCGGTTAAGTAAAGTCCGAAATCGAATCCGTGGAGTCGAAAGGGCACAAGTCACAAAGACAAAACTTTTCGCGAACTGGCAAGTGTTTCGCGTGTTTAAAAATCGACGAACACAGCAGTTAATAAGGCGGCTGCTGCCATGGTTACCTGTCAGTAGCGTAACTGACAGAGCCTGTCTTTGACAGCGTCCACTCCGTTGCTCTTGGTCACTGAGTATTTTTCCTGTATCCTTACACTTTATACACCCAAATGAATTTTCTCAGTAAGTCCGAAACCCTGGATGCAGATCGGAGGAAGTCAATAAAAATGGTCTTAAGGAAGCATCGTACGAGGATGTGAACTGGGTCCATCCGATTCAAGGTTCAGCACAAGTGGCGGGCTCTTGTGACCAGAGCAATGAACCTTCCGCCCGTTCTATAACACGAATCTACCCTACCGATTTCGCCTAAACTTAATATTGGAGAATTACTTGGCTCTGCGTTTATAAGAGCGTGGATTTTTATTTTGGCCATGAATTAAGGGACTCTGCCTGGACGGGAAGGAACTACAAAAAATTACCTTCCGATGTGCCCACAGTTATCTCTAATTTACCTCCTTAACCAAGACTCGAGACAAATCTGGCACGCAGAGGACGCGTTTCGTGGCTTTCCTCAGTCCCTTCCGAGGCGAGTGTCGCGACACTACCTTGGAGTAGGCCACGACCGCTTTATCTCCAGTTCTACCGCAATGGATAGGACGCCAGACTAGTAGGAATCGGGCGAAGTCCTTCCGCGGTGACTTCGTCTCGTTTTCGCTGCTGCAGGCGAGGAACGGGTTCTGACGCGACGCGTACCGCGGCACACTCGTAATTGCAGGGGACGCCGCGGGAGACTTCGCTCCGTACTGAGTGTCAGCATGACGAGCTGATCTGCCCCCCCGATACCGAGATCTCAAATCGTCTTCAGGCGTGACCTCCTCTGTCATGACGAAACAGAATTCGCTGCGACGGCGGCTCACACCTTCAGGAGCAGAAACGTGCTCATGTGGACAGAGAGGGCGACCAACAAATGCCCCGGAAGAACCGGAGGAAAAGATCGATCCTTTATTATTCTTCTGGGTCTGGGGCATTTTGTTCTGAGTTATCTACATACAATGTAACGAACGCTGTCCGCCATGCTGGTGTGTATGGGAATGTAAGAGTTGCCATGGTAACGCTGCTAAGATTTTTTTTCGAATTTGTAGGACTATACAGAGTGTCCCAGAAATGTTTACACACTGCTGACTTATGTAATGGTTGTGTGTAAACGTCTTTTTTGGGACGTCCTATAACTACTCTTCTCAGCTGGCCGCTGTATAATACGTTTCAGAATTAAAGGAATTTACGTTGCAAAAACGTGAGGGAAAATGCAAACCTGTTATTTATATTCATAGAGAATCAATGGTTAAAATTTTTGAAAACTAATTGCTAAGGAATCGTTGCGAAGGATTGTGGGTCCTCGGTCCTCAACAGCGAGGCTCCACCGCTTCGTCTCACCCGATCAGCGCCTCCAACACTTGTCGTCGTCCCACGCTCGCTCATAAATAAAACGCCCATAAAATTCCACGCGGTCAACACAGAATGCGTGACTGGCTTTCTTGCGTCTTTAGAATGTTCCGAAGGCCAGGAAGTGACGTGTTCGGCTTCCGGTCTTGCATTGTGTCTCCTGCGATCGCACCTTGCCTCAGCGCAGACGCAATGATGCACTTGCCGCTGCGGTGGGAAATGGTCCAGACGCATTGTGCGTCTCTGACAAAGGACGTCTGATTGATGATGGCACGGAGCTGCTTCTAAACGCATCCTGTGTACAGCTGCGATAACGAGTCTCAGAACACAGCCTGTTGCTTGTTTAACGACGCCGGCAGCCGCTCAGACTCTGTGACAGGATGACTTGCAAGGGACAAGGAAGGAAGCAGTCGTGGCCTGCTTTCAGGTACTATCCCAACATCTGCCTGGACGAACTGAGAAGAGTCACGGAAGATCTTAGCCAGGACTGCCTGTCTCTGGGCCCAGATTTGAACCCGGGACCTCCCAAACGCGATGCTTCAGCGTTCAGAGGTCTCATCCTGAAAGAGCGTCATGTATCGTTGTTGCTCTCACAGCTGAATGCCTTTTATAGTCGCACTAAATAAACCGAGTTCTTTGGGAGATACAGCAGTTGTCAAGGTCGTGATGTAACGAGGTGTAAAATATTGCTTCCGGATTTGTGGACTTTAAGAATGGAGCACAAAGTAAATAAAAGACGCAGAGCGCGGGGGGAGGGGAGGGGGGGGACTGCCTACGTGACAAATCGAAGTTCTGCCGTGGCCTGAAGGTTCCAATTGCCCGTCTCGCGTTTCCTGATCTGAAGAAACCGGTGCGTTGTTTGTTGACCGCGTCCGCCGAGGTCAACGCGTAGTTTGTGTCTTCGAGACTGCTTAAGTTACGTCGCGAAGCGCCCGGACGATCTGAGAAGCGACAACCGGAGTCTCACTGCACCGGAGTATTCACGTGATGACCGAATCCTCTCCGTACTCCGCGAATCGATCCTCTTCCTCCCCAGTACAAGGAGCCTGCAGCCACCTGCTAGGATGCAGTCCCACCCTCACCCCAACTCCTCTCTCGAAAACCTCTACAAGAACTAATCTCCTGACTCACAGGAGCATCAGAAGCCGCTTAAAAGGAACGAGTGAAGTGGCGGGGGAGGGGGAGTCCCTCTCGAAAGCAGTCACGTGATAGTGTGACGGCCTGCAGAATTCTGCTAGGAGCCAGCGTCGTCTATCCTCAACCTAACCTAATTGATGCAGGGTGCTTTCAGACGCTCGTAATTGTCCAGGTGGCCAGAAATTCCCTTCAGATTTTTGATCTTCTGGGCTTGAAGCGTGGACCACTCTTCTGCGCAACGCTGGTAACCACGCTCGAGACCGGACGGCGTCATGGTTCAAGTTAACAAAATCCCGCCATCGTACCGATAACTGAGGTTGCGGGTAGTCGAACTAAATCCTTCCCCTCCATATCATTTACTTGAGATCCATTTTAATATTATTCTCCCATCTGCGATTAGATCTAATACTGTGTGTGTATTTTCATTTCTCCTATTCGTGCTACATACTTCGTCCATCTAACCCTTATCAATGAACCTGTTAAAAAACATGAAAAACGCTCATCGATTTCTAATTTGTCTGCAGAGACGCGAAACGACTTACGCGACTGAATTCAGTGAAGTAATGAGGCCATATTTACGAGGCTGATCGCTGGAGAAAAGTTAACAGAGCTTAAAACCATGTGTAAACTTGTTTAAAAATAAAAAAAAATAGCATCTTTTAGAAAAATTTGAATGGTCAGAACTCCTGCTGTAGTCAGAGGTCCTCAAGGCACTGATCATTCATTGTACAGAACCAGTTTTTGCAGCACTAAAGTCCGCGAGGCCTCAGTAAAAGAAACTTGTTTGCTTTTCTGTCTTTCGTATGGGAGGATGGCTGTCTTCTGGGTTGTAGCGCCGCGTAGTCTGGTGTAGAGGTTTACCGACGTTTCACAGATGCTTGATTCATCGCCCTAATGATGGAGGCAGCAAGGAACCCCGAAACGTCGGCAAACA